>CAMZMU010000072.1:35532473-35939987 GCA_947311845.1 Poa pratensis
ATGATCCACACCATTCAGCCAATTGCCAAAAATATTGGCAATACTTCTTGTGGGTATAAGGTAGAACCTATCTGGATGATTGACCATATAGAACGAGCTAATTTACACTCGAAGAATAAGTGTTTGATAGTTCGTCCTTATGACAGAAGACACACTTTTTACTTCATACCAATTGCGTTTTGCAAGGTTATCTTTAGTAAGAATTACTCCTCGACGAATATACCACGCAAAGACTTTGTTTTTGAGTGGAATCCATCTTCCAAATTTTCTTATTATTATCTACTGCACATCCGGTTGGATTAGAGCTTATACATAGAGTCCACCGAGAATTTACCACTCTTGTGTAAATTCCAACGGAACTCGTCAGCCTGGGTCAGATTGACGGAAGCCACGCTGTAGCAATTCGTGCCAAGCTTCTAGCTTAGGACCAACAAGATCTCTTCTAAACGTCACATTTGAGAGTATCCTCCAGCACTTGAGCGAGCGTATCGCTCTTGTGACGTCCAAAGACAATGTTGTATAAAGCTGGATATTGTTCTCGGAGTGAGGTAGCACCTAGCCACCTATCCTCCCAGAACCTTATCTGATGTAGCCCTAGCCCACGGCTAGCATTGCTAGCATTCAACATATGCCAAGTCATCATGGACCTCAAAGGTGAACTCTTTCGACTATGTGATCTACCATATGTCACCTTTGGACGGTTTACTACTTGACCATCGTCCGTTTGTATTGCTAGTCATGACAAGTACGAGTACACGGGAGGATGGCCAAGGAGAGAGGAAACAAGCCCGACAAGACGGAAGCTTGGAGAGAGAAAGGAAGAGGAATCTGAAGCTACAACGCCAGGACGCGGTACTACCGGACGCCGAGCGGTACTACCGCATAAACCCAGACGCTACTGGAATAGCTCCTGGATAACTGAGTACTACCGTGCTGCCCGGTACTACCGGTTGCTCGGTATTACCGACCGCCGTCCGGTAATACCGCCCCTGCACTGCCTGCGCAGATCTGGGCTTTGACCCATGTATTCCCTTTCCCCACCTAACCCTTTGGGTCTAGAGGATAGGTTGGATACGAGATAGAGTTGAGCTAGGCTCCTTACCCTCCCCTTGTGGAGATGATTCCTCCCTTGTGGAGAAGATCCTCTTGTGTATTCAAGGCCTCCTCTTGTGCAGAAGATCCCTCTGTGGATTCAAGACTCTCCTTAGATTTATCTATTAAGTGACTTCAAGGCCCCTCTCTTGTGCTTGGTTGTTCTCGTTTGGATTCTATCGTGGTCGTCTCTCCGGCGGGATTCTACCGCCGCGATCTCTCCTCCCACGATCCCCCTAGCGCTTGCCAATCTCTCCCTTTGGGATTCTATTGGACCGGTTGGACCTACCGGTGAGGTAAACGTGTCATTGTATCGTGTTTGTGTTTGGGTGTTCTTCGTGTTCTTCTTCTCGCGTGAGTTCGCCCAAACCCGCCGTCAATCCGTGAAGATCGGGCACCCCTTGAGGTCCTAACCTCATCATATGGTATAAGAGCAAAGGTTGTAGATTTGACTTTGTTTCCCCCGCAAATCCCCCAAATTTTTCTTTGATTTTGAGAAATTCGAAAATTTCCACCAAAAATAGCCCCAAATTGCTTTTGGATCGATCTGTGATTCGGTGCGTTTTGGTAGGTTTTGATCCATAGATCTATTGCTAAACTTGTGATCTACCTTCCTTTGCGTTCCATAGCCTAATTCCATCATTTGGCCCTCCGATTTGCCGTTTTTCGCCCCGTTTTTCGCCCAAATCGCGAAATTTGAGTCTCGGGCACGAACAGCGACCAGGCCGGTACTCGACCCCCGTACGGTACTACCGACCTTTGATACAGAGAACAAAAACTGGAATTTCGGAATACGGTTTTGGCCATATCTTTTGATTTCAGACTCCGTTTTTTGTGTTCTTTGGCTCGTTTCGAAGCTACAGACAAGCTCTACGTCACCATTGCGGTTGCTCCATCATCCACCACCACCAAAATCCGTGGGAAGAACGAAACTCGACAACAACGGGTGAAGAACATCGACAAAAGGTATAAACATCTCGAGTCTTCTCCCCTTGCCATTCCTTTGTGAGCCACACTATATCTTTGCGATTACCATGTCCTATTGAGGCTAGCTCATTGATGATTGCTTGGGCTTTGCACATTTGTATGTGTAGTTTCCGAGCAACAATTGCATGCGCCAGTTGACATATATTATTA
Organism: Poa pratensis; assembly: GCA_947311845.1. Lineage (NCBI taxonomy): Eukaryota > Viridiplantae > Streptophyta > Magnoliopsida > Poales > Poaceae > Poa > Poa pratensis. Next base: position 35,534,703 of record CAMZMU010000072.1, read on the forward strand.
TCTTGTTGGCACAAAGTGGTGAGGAAAAGAGAAAATAATCAAAAGAGAAAAGAGAAAAAGCAAAAAGAGTAAGGAAAGAAAGAAGAAACACCACTTGCCATATCTCTTGTAGGAAGCGCGCGAACTCGATGAAATCCTTGTAGGTGGTACATTTTGTGCAAATCTTGTAGCCCACCAATAAATTGCAATCGAGTTAGTGGCTCTCCTTGTACTTGTGCAACACGAGCTTATAGTCTTCGCTAGGATCATATGGTTCTTTAGCTCACTTCTTGGTTGCATGAGTCCCATTTATCTTTCCATGCGTGTGTTTCCTTGAGCTACATTCCTATCTTTTGATTGACTTGCTTTTGCTTTGTGATCATCGTGGTTCTCTACTTGCTTTAACAATATCTTGGTTTCCGGTTGGTTCAATTTGCTTTCCTCCTACCATACCTTCCTATCCACCATAAGACGTGTGTGTTTTGGAGTTTGTTTTTGGATACTTGAACACAAACACTTTACTTTGTGATCGTTTCCCTTTGGTTGTCCACGACGTCCAATACTATCTACAAGGTGAGAGGGTGCTCTAGTTCCTTTCCACTCCACATATACACTTGTCTTGTGAGTTGACATGTCTAGGGAGAGCGGATCAACCAATGGAGCCTATGAGGAGGACTATACGATGAGTCACATGGACTATGATGCCTCAAGCATTGAGGACATGGGGGAATGCTACACCGACAATGACCCCCATGACATGATGGATCATCACCAAGACTTCCGCTACCACAACTCCGACTACTCAAGCATCAACGACATGGAGCGGTACCAACTCCGACTACACAAGCGCCAACGACAATGAGGTGCAAATTTCCTCATATGCCTCATCATATGGTACCGACTTCGACTACAACGACATGGTGGAGCACCACTACTACGACTACAACTCCGATGACATGGTGAAGAACGTCTACGACTACCACTCTTCAAGCATGTGCGACGACATCGACTACACCTTCAACAACATGCAAGAGGAGATGAACCCCATCACACCGTGTTCAAGAGCGGCACAACCTATGGTTCAAGCTCAAGATGGCGCACCGACAAGACCACCATGCATCCATCCTATGAAGCTCCATCAACTTCAAGAAGGCGCCACGAGAAGAACATCGCCAAGAGCCCAAGCTTCGACATTCTACATCGACAACAAGACGGCGCCCTAAGAAGTGCATCGACAAGGCCAACCCAAGCCAATTCCCATCTAGCTCAACAAGGCGCGACAAGAAAGATGCCAAAATGAGGGATGACCAAGTGAACAAGGTTGATGCACACTTGGACAAGTTCGGCGACACTAACCGTGTGTTCCAAAATCTCAAGGACGCCATCGACAAGCTTGCCAAGCGTCTACACTCTTCATCACGCTCAAGAAGGCGCCACAAGAACAATGCCACGATAGCTCATGACATGGACAAGCTCAAAGCCGACATCGACACACTTGCCAAGCTTCGGAACGTGTCACCAAGCTCAAGTAGAAGCTCCAAGAAGAAGTCGCCAAGGCATCCCAAGGACTTCCGACAACACCCCTCCACTCAAGAGCGTCAACGTCGACATGAGGAGAAGTCAAGAACCTTCACATCCAAGATGGCGGCGAGTACACATTCTATGGTGTCTCCTTCAAGTGCCACCACTACATGGGCGCCCTTCTCAAGCACTTCTCTTGAAATGGTCTCTACACAAAGTGCCACCACCACATTGGCCCCCATATGGCAAGACGAAAACCTCATATGTGACAATTGCCAAGGCCAAGACCATGATCCACGGGAATGTCCCAATCTCTTGTGCCCAATATGCAATGGAAGAGGTCACATGATGTGGGAGTGCCAAAATGGAGACCAAAACTAGGCTACGTACTGTCGTCTCATGCTTGGAACGATCGGTTGCACGCAGTCAATACTAGGCTACGTACTGTGGTAGACGGCAACAGTATTAGAGCAGTCAGTACGCCAAAACTGACAGAAAGTGGTATGTACGTGCGCGGGCGTAGCTACTGTGCTGTACGTACGCACACATGGAGTTCGTACGCGGTACTGTTGGAGTACGTACCTGAACCCCTAGCTAATAAAGTTCTACTAAAACTGCGTCAATTAATTTGGAACGAAGTGAGTAAATCCTACTGTGAAGAATGTAGAAAAATATAAATTCCTCTGAAACCAAACAGAAACTGGAGCATATGTTAGGCGAGGTAGCATGATGAATATGAGAACATATGTTGAATTTATTTTCGTTATAATTAAATATGTGAGGCTGAATTCAACTGTCCCTTCCATTTTTTGTGTGTGAGCGAATATGGATCGAGCGATGGGCAGTTGAGATAACTGGTACGTGAACGAGCGAGGAGTAGGCAGAAATATTGGACGAACACGACCGGCGGTCGTTGTTTGAGTTCCTCTCACTGGAGACGATGATGTAGGTGATGGCTTGCGGTGAGCGAGCGAGCGAGTGAAGTAAGAAGTCCACTCCTCCCCTGGACTGGACAAGACATGTGTGTGTCACCATCGCTTGGCTCGGCATGGAAGCCAGGCACGACGCAGCCGTTGCGGGACCCAGGATTGATTAGATTAGGAGGTACGCATGCATGTGTAGCAATAAATGAGCAGGTTGAATGCTCTGACTCTCTCTGACACGCGCACGTAACGCTACGGTACGAAAGCGCTAGCTAGCTAGCCTATATAGCTCGCGATCGCGATGGCTGGCGTCGAGCTGAGCGAGCAGGGACTGTGTGACTCGACTGGACTTGACTGCATCCATGTCTATGCCATGCACCAACAGTCTCTCCACACGCCACGCGCATCACCTCCTCCGTCCCCGTATCTCTTCTCACTTGTTTTTTTACTAGGTATCTTGCGCGACGACACACTGTACTCGTCGTGATTCAAAATGTTGAAATCCGTTGGAATTTGTCGTGTAGAGTATCTTTAAATATTTAGCAAATTGAAATGTTCAAAAATGCTTTATGTTTCCATAAAATTTTAAGTTAACTCCGTAATTAGAGAAAATACATTATGTGAGCATCTATTCAATTGAAATCCATAATTAGATAAAGTTCATTTAGATTATGTACAAATATTAACCAAATTGAAATATTCAAATATGTTTGTATTTTGCCATAAATTGGTAGTATTTATTTTTCTGAGCATGTTGATATATTCCAGAGTATTTCTAAATTTTTAGCAAATTGAAATGTTCAACTATGTTTCTATTTTCCCATTAATATTTAGTTTAAATATATAATTAGTGGAAATACACCTTTTTTTGGATTTGATTCCACAATTAGGGAAAGTTCATTTATATTGCATCCAAATATTGACCAAATTGAAATTTTCAAATATGTTTGTATTTTGCCATAAATAGTTAGCATTTATTTTTTCTGAGCATTTTTTATGTATTTTAGAGAATATCCAAATATCTAGCAAATTGGAATGTTCTAATATGTTTGTATTTTGCTATGAATATTAAAATGTAATTAGAGAAAATGCATTTGAATTATCTCCAAAGTATTTATTTTTCTGAGCATGTTGATATATTCTAGAGTATCTCTAAATTTTTAGCAAATTGAAATGTTCAACTATGGCTCTATTTTCCATAAGTACGTATTTAATGGAAATGCACATTTTTCGGATTTGATTCCACAATTAGGAAAAGTTCATTTATATTGCATCCAAATATTGAACAAATTGGAATGTTCAAATATGTTTATATTTGCCATAAATAGTTAGCATTCATTTTTTGAGCATTTTTGATATATTTAAAAAAATATCCAACTATCTAGCAAGTTGAAATGTTCAAATATGTTTGTATTTTGCTATGAATATTTAACTGTAATTGGAGAAAATACATTCGAAATTTCTCTAAATATTTACCAAATTGAAAAAAAATTAGCATAAGTAGTTAGCATGTATTTTTAAGATTGTTTTGATATATTATTCATATTTTCCCGATAGATATATTCAGAGGTATTGATTTTTGAACTTTTTCATTTTTCTGGAAATTGTTTAAATAAACCGGTCCCACCTGTCAAGGATTTAACATTTTCTGAAAATGTTTCTGGAAAGAAAAAATTCCTGACAGGCCGAGCCCACTGTGACGATGTGATGACATCATCAACGGCGATGACCGTGTCGTTGCAAAAAGGTCCCTAGATTGTCCGATAATTGTAAATAAGTTTCTCTTGATCACAGCGATGACCGCGTCGTTGCGAAAAGATCCGTGGACTCTCCGATAATTGCAAATAAGTCCCTCTGGCGTTCGGAACGACGATGACCGCGTCGTTGCGAAAAGGTCACTAGACTTTCCGAAAATTATGGGCCGTCGGATCCGTCGATAGTTAGCATTCATTTTTCTGAGCATTTTTTATATATTTTAAAAAATATCCAACTATCTAGCAAGTTGGAATGTTCAAATATGTTTGTATTTTGCTATGAATATTTAACTGTAATTAGAGAAAATACATTCAAATTTTCTCTAAATATTTACCAAATTGAAATATACAAATTTGTTTTTTTAGCATAAGTAGTTAGCATGTATTTTTATGATCGTTTTGATATATTATTCATATTTTCCCGATAGATATATTCAGAGGTATTGATTTTTTAACTTTTTCATTTTTTTGAAATTGTTTAAATAAACCGGTCCCACCTGTCAGGAATTAACATTTTCTGAAAATGTTTCTGGAAAGATAAAAATCCTGACAGGCCGAGCTCACTGTGACGACGTGATGACATCATCAACGGCGATGACCGCGTCATTGCGAAAAGGTCCTAGATTGTCCGATAATTGCAAATAAGTTTCTCTTGATCACGACGATGACCGCGTCGTTATGAAAAGGTCCCTGGATTGTCCAATAATTGCAAATAAGTCACTCCGACGGTCGGAACGGCGATGACCGCGTCGTTGTGAAAAGATCCCTGGACTCTCCGATAATTGCAAATAAGTCCCTCTAGCGTTCGGAACGGCGATGACCGCGTCGTTGCGAAAAGATCACTGGACTTTTCGAAAATTGTGGGCCGTCGGATCCGCGATCGACGGCGCGGAGACGGCCGCGCACTGTAGAAGTGCGAATACTGTAGATATCTACAGTGCTGGTGACGTGGTGCAGCGAGGGGAAGGCTAAACGGGTCGGCTTTGATATAGTTAGGGATATACAAATGATTTGAAAGCGCACATTCATACGAGTACATCGATAACTTGGGTGATGTAATTTGTTAAATTTGAAGTCTGCTCCTATTTTCACAATCAAAAAAAAGTCTGCTCCTGCTACTAGTAGCACTAGGAGGCACAACTAAAAAAAAGCACAACTAAAGAACCATCTCCCATCTTTTTCTTCTTCTTGTCGCCAAGGTACAGACTCACTACATTCTAATGAGTAGTACTAGTAGTAGTAAAAAAAAAGATCCTCTAGGTTTCACCTATACTATAGAAAAATGCTGTGAATATTTACAATACACCATTAACATCAATATAGATCCATCATAAAATATATTTAATCAGACTTGGTATTTTTTTTATTACGATTCATAATAACGTTTGAATCGATCCATCTTCTTTTATTCCATGCATTTCCGCTCAAATGTATTAACCATATTTTTTTATAGTGTGCCCTCGTTGAATTGCTACTATCATTCGTCACCACTATACATCTTGTGGACCGTGGCAAATATGCATTTTGTTTCTTCTCGATGATATTTTGCCCTTTTTTGTACCAACCCATTACCCATATATGTGTCTATTTGTTAGAAAGGTGACAAGCACTTTCATGAAACAGGAAACTAATTGAGACATTTCTTTTAATCACATATCCATAAACTCGTTATGCTATGGAAGAACGGCTACACTGGGAATCATATGTTTCGTAACACATTAGTAAGAAGATATTAGGTGACGCACACAGCGGTAATGCAGTTATGCCATTTATAAACTGCTTCCTACTTGAAATTTATATACTCCCTCTTATCCATATCAATTGTCGCTAAATTAGATACAAATAGATATTTTCAGTGCTAGATACATCCGATTCAAAGATAATTAATATGATTGGAGAAAGTACTTTTCACGTTTCTAGTTGTATGCGCCAAGACAAGAAAGTAAATAAAGCACCGCTTGGAGCTACTTGTTACCTTTTATTGTGTCGTTGTAGATACACGCGCTCGATGTCTCCCTTTCTCCTCACCATCGACAAATTGTAATTTATACGCATCAAATGTATGGCATGCCACATAGTCTCCGCACATGCACACCTTTCTATGTTGCTCAACATTTGACCGCCATCGTGCAAAACGACGCGTGCTTAATTCTATTCTTGGTTGTCTTTTTTTTTAGAATGACACATACACACACATTCATAGCGCATCAGGTGAAAACTTGTGTTTGGATTTTGATGAAATTCGTTAAGTTTGAAGTTCAGTTCTCTATTTAGTCAGACGTACAACTATCCCATAAATCACATATGGAATGCATCATTCACATCTCCTTATTGTTGCCTTTTATATAATTCTTTTGATCACCTTGCGACTCTTCATTCACAAATACATGCCATTCAAAGGTTTCACTACACATGTGCCTATTTTGTTCGCGTTAATCTCCTCCCTCCAATATACACTTTGTGGACCCTTGGCACGTATGTTGTATTTTTTGGGGTCATAAAACCACATTAGTACAATTAAACCATTTATAAACGATTTACAAAAAAACATTTTTGTACGCGTCTCCGGTTGTATTGTCATGTATAGCGACATTTCAAGAAATGGAATAAGTGAAGCATACATTCGAGGTATTCGTCTACCTTCTTCTTACGTTGTTGTACAATCAAGGGGCGGAGTTTGCCAAGGATCATTTGGGGGGGGGGGGGGGGGGGGGGCAAAGCTGGGAGCATCCCCTCTCTTCTTCCAATATAGAGCATCTTACACATCAACATGCCTGTGTCATACATAGCTTAACATATACTCCTACTATTTTACAATTATGCACGGGATATATATTCAAACCATGTGGGACACTTACATAAATATAGCCAGCCTCTCAAACGCTGCACCTGACCCTTTTCGGTAACTCATCGTACAAAAAAACATTGTTTGCTTCTCTTCTCAATTGGTGTTTTCAAACAATGACACCGAAGCACACTTTTCTAGAATGCCTAATGAAAACTAAAGTTTGAATAGCAAGAAATTTCTTTCAATTTGCCATGCTAAATCATAGGTGCAACCCTAGCTATTCAATGCTTCATTGCATCTCTTTGTTGCGGCATATATAACTTTTGATCACCTCACATTCATAGAAAGTGCTAGTCACTTTACAAATAAATATCTGCTATTCAATGGTTTTGAATGCACAATTTCCAACTTTGTCATGATTAATTTCCTCCCATCATTTGTCGCCACCATACATTCAGTGGACCATAGTATATGTATGTTATATGATTCACATCTTTTGCCATCCCAAATGACAGACGCATATTTGTGGCCTCCCAGCTCGAGTGAGCTCCCGTGAAAAAACATTCGAAATTTTTCACATAATAACGACACCACTATTGTGCAAGTTTTGCATTTATTTGTAATCAATTTTGCATATATATATATATGCATATTGTGCAATGTCGGGAACCCTATTTTGAAGCACTTGAAGAAGTTAAAAGATGACGGACCTCACTAATGCTATTATGCCAACTATAACTCAGGTGTCAAGCGGGGCGGGCCGCGGCTGGCCGCCACGCTCTGCTGGCAGGCTGCTCTCCGCCTGCGGGAGTTTGCGGGATGAGTGCACGCTCCGCTACAATTAGCGCGGGAGAGAAAGCGGCGGCCTGCATCAGCCCGTCAGCGGCCGCATGCACAGCTTTGTTCGTTTTTTTTTGCTGAGCCAAAAATACAATGTATTTTAGATTGTAATTTTCTAGAACTGTAGTTCATATGATTGACTAGATCCGGGTATTTCTTTTCGAATTTTTTGAAACATTTTCAAAAAAAAAGGCTCCATTGAATCTTCAGAACAAAGTTCAAGGTACTATCTATGAGAACTGTACTGCAATCTCTAGATACTAGTGTTCAAGCTCAGCACACACTTCCAATAACTATCTAGTGTTTAGGACAGAAGCTAGTGTTTAAATTCATCAATCATCTAACCGAGCAGGAAATCAGTAATAACCTGGAGAAGAAAAATGAAGCAGTAGCCCCTGGGGTAAACTACTGAAACTTAACCGAGCAATCAACATTTCTGGCATATACTCGAACTTAAGTACTAAAGCTAGTTCATGAGTCAAAACCTGAGAAGATTCAGAGTAACAGTTCAAAGCAATTTGTGAGCACAAACTGAGCCATCATAGCAGTAATTGATTCATGCAGAACAAAATTAGCAAATGCAGGATGAGCAAACAATGCGTTCAAGAACAGAGCACCTGCAGATTTCATCAAATTCGTTCCAAGATTTTTTATCATTCAAGCCAACAACCATTCAATCGGTGCCACAAGATGTCATCCCAATCACTCCAAAAATCCAAACAACTACGTACGATCGTTGCTAGCTAGAAACAGAAGAGAGCAACTAAAACGATCAAGATGACATGATCCTAAATACATGTACTGTTAACCCATCACAGTAAAAAGACCACAAAATTAGCACCATTGCACTGACACAAAGACCACAAAAATTCAACAGAAGTATCCATCTGCTTGATTACGTATGAGTACTTCAATTCAACAGAAGCAGAAGTTCCTGGTTACATCTATTTCACAGCCCTTCTTCAATTCAACTGAAGAAGTCTCTGTAATCAACAAATATCAAGAAAGGATGAAAAATTTGAGGGAATTCTTGGTTACCTTCAGCGGCTGCGACAGGGCATGGGGGGGGGGGGGGGGGGGGGTGGAGAAGGAGCGGTGACGGCGATTGGCGGCGAGAGAAGCGGCGGAAAAACTCCAATACCATGGGCATGGTCGGGAACGGAGGTGGAGTGGCGAGTGGTGGCGAAGGACGGAGAGGGGCATGGGCACTGCCGTCAACCCCTGCATCTCCGCCGAGAGCCCCATCGCCGCCATTGGGAGGAGGTCGACAAGCCCGCGCGGCCGCCGGTGACGGTGGCGGCGAGGATCTCCGTCACTCCGTGCTCTGCTTGCTCCTCTCCGGGGCGATACAGATGCAGGTATGCGGCAGCGTGGCAGGTCGCGAGATCTCGCCGCTTCGGCCTGCTAGGATTCGCGTGGGTGGCCCGCTAGGCACTTTGCGGGCTCAATTTGCGGGGCGGCATCGCGGCGGTGCGGGAGGCCCGTGCCACTTGAAACCTGAACTATAACCATCTGTGTACTAATTTTCACCTACTTTTGGCCCCTCTGGTTGTAGTTTTTTTGTTTTGTTTTGAATAAGCTCTGGTTGTATTGTCATGTATAACGAGAAAGTACGTACGTACGTAACGCACGTCGGGACGAAGCGGTAAATGAAGCCTGGATGACATCTAATTTGGAACGGAGGGAGTATACGCGTTAACCCTTTTCTCACGTCATTGTGCATACGCTCTCTCTTGTACTAGCACCGTTGAAAGTGCAACGTCTATGCATCGAATTACAGTATGCTACACAGTGACGTGGCTTCGTCGTTCATAGCTTAACATACATCTTTTGAATTTTTTCCATAACACTATACGAAACATCTAGACAAACCATGTACATCGAGTTGAAGAGCCAAAAACATACTCCCTCCGGTCCGTATTCAGTGTCGGGGAGTTAGACGTACAAAGCACAATTTCGTATAAGTACCGGTGACATTTTTTCGAATGAGGGAGTTTTTTTTTTCCATCCCTTGATTCACTGTTCTTGGTAAAGCAGGTACGGTGTACCCATATGGTTCTAACGGCATATTTTCCCGTGGTGAGCACGGTAGTATTCACGACCGTCCGGAAAATAGAAAAACTAATACTCACTCCGTCCACAAAAGGAATGTCTCAACCTAAACTAAATTTGTAAACAAAAGAGAGTATACTAGCTTTCAATTGGCAGCAGAACAAGACAAATAAAAAGCTAAACAAACAAGCCTCCTTTTTTCATTCACATAAAGCACGCAAAAGGCACCGACAATGGTAACAGCAGCAGTGTTATTGTATCACCTGAGCAGCTCACATGTTCAACAATCAACACAGCTCTCTGCTTACTGACTGATGATCTAGTTATGTTAGCTAACACTAATTTGGGGAGTAAAGCGAAAGGTTTCCATTCCATTGCCAAAGCCAAAGAGGAACCAACAGATCTTGAAAAGGGTAAAGAAACGCTCCCGGTTCCTCCGCGTTCTAATCAATCGTTAGTACTGTACTAATTTCATGCTAACTTAGCCGAAGATAATTTCCTGGTACTAGTACTAACTTAGCCGAAGAGAGAAGAAGAGGCTCTCTCCTTCCTCCATCCCTCTATTAATTTGCTTGTGGTTTTCAGCAGACACACACTCTGATAAGCCACTATCTCTTTCTCTCTCTAGCACTTGCTCTTTGTGTGAGTGTGTGAAGGGACAGTACTATCTCCTTCTCTCCATTCCTCACTCTCCCCCACACTCCCCGGACGAGAGAGAGAGAGCAATGTCTGCTGGTGGTAGCTGCATCCTTCTCCCGCTCATCTGAGGCCTCCCTCCCTGCCTCCGTGCGTCCGTGTGTACCTGCGCCAGATCTGCGAGGCCTCCCCCTCTCGTCCGTGCTGGGTGCGGCATTTTGCGGCAGGGAGTCAGCGATGAGCAAGGACGAGGTGCTCAAGATACAGGTCAGTTCTTCCTCGCTTTGCTTCCTCTAGACTCAAGACATTCTTCCACTTAGGAGCGTGTTCGTTCTTGGTTTAGCCGCCTTGAGATTTCTTGAGCCTGCTTGCTTGCTCCCCTGTCTGATCCCCTGCATGTTGTTTGTGTGTCTGTCTTCGTCGCGAAATCCACAGACCTGCCTGTTCAAGGTGAACATCCACTGCGATGGGTGCCAGAAGAAGGTCAAGAAGATCCTCAGCAAGATCGACGGTAAGAGATTCTTGTTTAACTGCATGGGAGATTTATCTGGCTGTTTTCTTTTCCGTGTTGTAAGGGGAAAATGTGTTGGATTCATCGATCTTGTTTGCAGGTGTGTACCAGAGCAGCATAGACCCGGAGGAGGGGAAGGTGATGGTGTCCGGCCTGGTGGATCCGGACACCATCATTAAGAAGCTCAACAAGGCCGGCAAGCCGGCCGTGCTCTGGGGCACCAAGCCCGGCGGCATCACTAACCAGTTCCAAAAGCTCCACCTTGACGGCGGTGGCGGCGGCGGCGGTAAGGGCCAGCAGCAGAAGGACGCCGGCGGCAAGGGGCATCACAAGGATGCCGGCGGAAAAGCCCACAAGGGCGGCGGCGGAGGAGGAAAGGACGTGAAGATGGCCATGCCGCAGCCGACGGCGCAGCAGATTCAGCAAATGCAGCAGCAGATGCAGATGAAGGGCGGCCCGACGCCGCAGCAGCTTCAGCACCTGCAGCAGCAGATGCAGATGAAGGGCGCGCCACACAGCAGCAGCTACAACAGCTGCAGCAGCAGCTGCAGATGAAGGGCGGCCCCACGCCGCAGCAGCTGCAGCAGCAGATGCAGATGAAGGGGATGAAGCTGCCGCAGTTCATGGACGCCGCCGCCGCGGCCAAGATGCCCTTCCCGGCGGCTGCGCCGGCCAAGGACCCCAAGTCCGTCAAGTTCAGCCTCCCCGACGACGGCTGGGACGACGACGGCGGCAGCGAGTTCGACGACGAGTTCGACGAATATGACGACGACGATGATTGCTACGACGATGACATCTACGACGATCCCAAGATGATGATGAAGCCGATGGCCGTGCCGCAGAACGCCGGCGACAAGAAGGGCGGCGGCAATGGTGGGAAGAAGGGCGGTGGTGGAAACGAGATCCCTGTGCAGATCAAGGGGAACGGTGGCAAGAAAGACGCCGGTGGCAAACAGAACCAAGGTGGCAACGGCGGCGGTAAGAACGGAGGGGGTGGTGGGCAGCCGAACAACGCCAAGGGAGGAGGAGCGCCGGCCCAGGGCAAGAAGGGTGACCCCGCCCCTGGCGTCGGTGGCCCGATAGGCGGCGGCATGCCGTCGCTCCAGCAGCATCAGCAGCATCAGCAGCAGGCCATGTTCAGGCCTAACATGATGGGCGGCGCCGGATTCCCCGGCATGGGCGGTCCCATGGGCCACGCCCACCCGGGCGCCGGCGCGCAGGGTGGCCGCGCCGTGCAGGGCATGCCGCCTGCGGGGTACTTCCAGGGCGGTGGCGGCGGTGGCATGCCGTCTGGAGCGGAGATGTTGCAAGCTGCCGCTGCGGCCGGCAACCCAATGGCGCAGCAGCAGTACATGCAACTGATCCAGCAGCAGCAGCAACATCAGCAAATGGCATTGTTGCAGCAACAGCAACAGCAGCAGCAGTTGATGATGATGAACGGCCACGGCGGCGGCGCTGGAGGCGGGTACCCGCCGCAGATGGGCTACGGGTACGGCCGGCCACCGATGGGGTCGTACCCGATGCAGACCGCCTACGCGATGCCGCCGCAGCCACCGGCCGGCGAGCCTTACAACTACTTCAGCGACGAGGACCCCAACAGCTGCTCGGTGATGTGAGAGACCGATCACGTCTCAGCTGCTCATGGTTGAAAGGAAGACCATGAATCTGGCAGTGTACCGTGGGGAACAACCGAACAAGTCCCCCATCTAGATCGCTCCTCTTCCGTTTCTTCTTGATTAATTTAGCTTCTACATTTTCACCTTTCTTTCGAGCTAGAAAAAGGAAGAGATGGGAAACTTGCTTCAAGGCGAGTGTAGGTACAGTAATTATCTATAGATGTCATAAAAGATGACTGCTCCATGCGTTACAGTTGAAGGACAATGTGATGATTGACTGATGGTAGATGGATGAACAATGTGCAAAACAAGTGTGTTGTCAATGTTCTGTGTTGTGTTCGCATTCTGGATTGGTAGTGTGCCAGAAGAAACGACACTAAATTTACAGCATCCAACAGGAACCTGCAAAAAAGTGACAGAATTTGCATGATCTGAAATTTTGTGACACTTGTTCAGATTTTACAATCAAGGTTTCAGATTAAACCAAATTTAAAGAACGAGGATGAATTCTACCAGTCTACACTCGCTTGTAAAGTGACATGCCGTTGACTTGTCTTTGACCTTACAAATTGAGTATTTTTCGCCAAATCTGGCCCCTTTGCCGAACTAATAACGTATCTGGCCGCTCGCGGAAACTAATTGCAAATCTGGCCCCTGAGGTCGGCGCCAACGCAAATGGAGCGCAAATGGAGCCGAACTTGTGCAGTTCGGCGCCATCCAAAATCTGCATTCTGATGCCTGCTGGGGTCGGCACCATTGCCATTGGCGCCGACCTAGGTCGGCTGAATTTTTTGCTGGCGCCGAACTGCATAAGGTCGGCGCCATTTGCGTTGGCGGCGCCGACCTCAGGGGCCAGATTTGCAATTAGTTTCGGGGAACGGCCAGATTTGATGAAAAATACACAAATTGACCCAACCTGCCAATCGCGCATTTACGCTGACAAGGACTACATCTCTCTTTGCACAAGCTCTTTTTCACCCTGCTCATTTTGTTGAAAACAAGTTCCTCCCCTGATTAACCCTAGCCGTTGCCGCCGGCGTCATCTGTATCTTTATGGTCGCCTTCGTCTAAGAATGGACGGGTCTTCACCTCCTCTAGGTGCCGCTGGCACTAGGAGGGGTGGGGACCTCAGACCTGCGCAGGGCGCTACACAAATGTCCTTAATGTTAGAGCTTGGTTTGATTGTTATCTTCTTCGTCAATGGAGATGACATCGTCTGCAATAAGTGATCTTCCGCGCTTCGTTCGTCGGCGAGATCTCTTTCCCGACGTCAATGGTGGCTGTGAAAAATTAAGTTTGTCTAGGTATGGTTCTTCAGATCTTGCTTCGCCAGATCAATTTTGGATTGTTTCTCATGGTTCCGCGGGGAGGTTTGTCCTCGCATTATCTATCCCGGCTACTACGTCTTCGGCAATGGTGATTCGTTCTCTCGGCTCCCAACGACGTCGACAAAGTGGTTCGGTTATTTATCCCTGGAATATCAGTGGTGGTGCTCTTGCCGATGTTGGTTGATTAATTTAATGGCTGCGTGCGTGCACAAAGCCTTGGCATTGCGGCTCAAAATTAAAAGGGGAGAACCTTCGTTGTTCTACGACTGCCTTCAGAAAAGTACAAGATTGTGCCATGGAAGAAGAAAGGGCTTGAAGATCTCATAGATTTGTTCGTCTCTTTTAGTTTTATTTTTGTAATCGATGTAATCGTGTACTCTTTGTTGGTTTAATATATATGGAAAATTTCAAAAAAAAAAGTTCCTCCCCTGATCTATCTCTTCGCCCTCGGAGCCTTGTGTGTTGTGTGCTCCATACTTCTCCACGGTCTCACCTTGAGGTGTAGTTGCACAATGCACACTAAAAGGGCCACAAAATGTTTATCCCAAGATGCGGAGACACACACCTCTCACCGACACCACTAGGGTTTACCTTATTCTTCTCGAGCCTGCCCACCAAGAGATGTGCCTCAATCGATTACAAGACCTTTGAGAACGGACCAAGAGATGTGCCTCAATCCATTACAGGACCTTTGAGAACGGACCAATACCGCACAAATTGCACGAGCTAATGCCCACAACATAATTGGAGGATCTCGAATTTGGACTAAACAATACACCACAATAATTGATGTTCGCAACAATACCCACCCTTTAGGACGTCAAGCACCCAAGAGTAACAAGCTCACCAAATTTCACTTCTATGTATTCTCGTGGAGAAGTCAATCTGATGCGACAAATGCATTGGCAAGAACACAAGAAGTGTTCAACTCCTTCTATCCCAAATCCCGTCAAATTAACTGATACTATGGATAAATATGAGAGGAAAAACAAAGAAGAGACCACCAAACTGTTTGAGGATCCAACAGATTCCCTTGATATCGAGAAGAGATTAATTGGTGGAATATTAGATCTAGTTCTTTTCCTTTTCTCTCAAATAGTTGGAAAATTCATTACAGGGATTCAGACATATCAAACTCTAAATGGTCAACAATACAGGAATATAACATCCAAAATGTTGGAAATCCAATGGGAAGATCCCCTTACATAGGTACCCAATGGGAAGATCCCCTTAAATAGGTACCCAATGGGAAGAAGATCCCCTTAATAGGTACCCACAAATCCAACTGTTATGTCCCCTTAATAGGTACCTCCGTGCGGACGGTGCTTCTGCACGGCGGCTGCGCCTCCTTCTCCAACGCTTCGAGCGCGCGACCGGCCTCTGCATCAACTACGGGAAAAGCACTCTTGTGCCCATGCACGTCGACGCGGCCGTCCTTGCCGACATCACTGACGCGCTGCAGTGCAGGGTTGAGGGGTTCCCCCAGACGTACCTGGGGCTGCCGCTCTCCGCCGAGAAGCTTCGCCTCACCGCCTTCGTCCCCTCATTGCCAAGGTCGACAAATACCTGTCGGGGTGGCGCGCCCTGCTGCTCTCCCCCGGAGGGCGGCTGGTTCTCCTAAATGCGGTGCTCGACGCCCTCCCGACGTACGCAATGGGTGCGTTGACACTCCCTCCGGCGTGATCACCGCTCTGGACAAACTGCGGCGCGCGTTCCTCTGGGCTGCCGTGGACCGCGTCATTGGAGCTCAATGCCTCGTGGCCTGGGACTTCGTCTGCCGCTCCAAGGAGGAAGGCGGCCTCGGCGTGCGCTCGCTCAGGACCAGAACACAAGTCTCCAGGTCAAGCTCCTCCATCGCCTTCACACTGCCGTCGATGAGTCTTGGCCGCGGTGGGTTTGGGCTACGATGGACGGTGCACCGCTGGACGAGGAGAGGCAAGGCACGCTCTCCTGCTCCTCCTTCCCCTTTACCGCTGCATCTCGCGGGTTATTTTGGGGGACGGGCGGCGCACCGCATTCTGGCTGGACTCGTGGATGCCGGCCGGCCCGCTCGCGCACTCGCTACCCGATCTCTTCTCCCACTGCACCAAGCAACACGCCTCCGTCAAGTTCGTCATCGACGGCGGCCTCGACCCCCTCCTTGTGCCGCGGCTCTCCTCCAAGGCTGCTGCCCAACGCCGCGCCCTGCTTGCCGTCATTGCCAACTCCCGCCTCACTGCTACCACTGACCAACGGACCCTTCCGCTCTGTGGCGGCACCGATGGGAAGCTGCGCACCTCCTCCCTCTACAAGCTTTGCACAATTGGATGCGAGCAAGCACGTTGGTACGACTTTGTCTGGCGCAACTGCGCGCCCTCGCGTGTGCGGTTCTTCGCCTGGCTGCTGGTGCAGAGCCGGGTGTAGTGTCGCGCCAACCTCCACTGCAAAGGGATCCTCACTGCGGCGGAGAGCGGCTGCCCCATCTGCGACGCCCCGCTCGAGACCGCCAATCACCTCTTCTTCGAGTGCCCATTTACTCCACCTCGGCTCACCGCCCACCTCGTCCTGCAACGTAGCCGACGCCGGCCGCTGCCCCTTGCCCGTGTCTGCGCCGCAAGAAACAGCGTTGACATTGCGGCTCCTCTGCCTATGGCACATCTGGAAACACCGGAACGGTGTGGTCTTCAACAAGCTCATCCCGTCCCTCGCCCTGGCGCGCAAGAACTGTCGTGACGACGCGATCCTTTGGTGTGCCCGCCTCCTCATGGAACGTCGAGCAGATATCGATCTCTGGCTAACCTACTTACTTCCTGAACGACCGTAGTCCTCCCCTGTAACACCCCGCAGTTATAGGACTCGAGAGGGTAGAAATAGGAATTGCATTTGTGCATTCATGCATCTTTTGGTGAAATCTGAAAAAAAATCGCGCTTTTGTGTTAAAATGAATCGAGGGTTGATTCCAGACGAGGGTCGATGTTCTGGGAGTCAGACATTGACAGATAGTCGAGAGGTGTCGATAAACCCTGCGACATATTTTCAAAACCTTTGTTAGTACTTCTCCAACACAATCATTTGATTTCATTTGATTTCAAAAGGAAATTTGAAATAATCTTAAGTTTAAAACAATTCTATTCTTTCCTAAATCTTTCTATACACACATATCATAGTAATAACATTATATAAAAATCACAAGATTGTGATGAAATCATCTTAAATAATAGGGTCATCTTATTACCTCCACATCACAAATATATATACAAATAATTACAGAAGAATTTCTAAAAGAATACAGATACAAGAATTATATTGTATCATAAACTCAAATGTGAAGGAAACAATGGGATACAAATTATACAAATGATCAACACAATTAATTTACAAGACTTCATTACAAATATTCTTACAACATTAGAAAGAATACAAAAACAATACTAAAATTCCTAAACTAAATCTTCATGTTTTCTTCATCTTCTAACCTGCAAAATAAACAACACAAACAAGTAGAATTTGGGGTTATGGTTAAAATGTTGCCAACACCATTTGGTGCTGGCATGTTACTGTTTTGAAACCTGGTTTTAGCCTAATTAAAACTGAGGTTCAATTAGGCTAAATTAGGGAGTTTTGCAAATCATCCAAGGCAACAGAAGGGACTGATCATTTGGATCATGCTCTTTTAATCTGAAGGCAACAAAGAGGGGCAAAGGCATAATTGCAGCACTTAGGAAAATTAATGCAACTGAAATCTTAGGCAACAAGTGCTGTCTTGAGCATATGATCTTGATCTTTCAAAAGATAAAGCAACAAATAAAATGCATTGCCCAAAATTAAACCAGGAAGCAAATAAAACCTTAGCCCACAAATTATGGTATCACATTTATCAATTGATTAGGCAAATGGATCCTAATCCCACTTATTAAGCTAGCAATTAGCTTAATTGGCCACACACTTGAGTTTAATCATCTCAAACCGACTATCATAAACCTTTCAATTCACAGCCAAGCATTTCCACACAAATATCTGGATCAAGATAGGATCAATGAGTCAAGAATGACTCATAGTTATCACCTGGGGGAGATGAACTGCTCTGCTGCAGAAGTGAGCTGATCTCCTAGGTGAAAAGAAGTGCAAAACTGGTCAAATAAGGCAGCTCGAGGTAGAAGAGGGCCACTGCAAGCAGGTGAGTCACCACATCCATTTATCCTGGTGTCACAAGCACATGAGCAAATACACTCTAGGAAAATTGAAGCAGCAAGGAGAAGAAGGTAGAACCTTGGAGCAAGATCAAAGGTTTTCTAGAAGCTCTAGCTGCTCAGCAACAGCAGGTTGATTTTTAAAGCTAGAGAGAGACCCAGCAGGTTCTGTAATTGACAGAACCATGCTAGAGAGAATTATTCAGCATCTGTTCTTAACAGAACCTTGCTAAGCAAGGTAGGGTGCTGTAGAAAAGTTTGCAATACAGAGAGTATCTGTTCTTGCAGAAAATAGGAAAGAGAGAAGAAAGGAAGTGCAGTTGATTGATTTAGCTTTTGTTTGAGCATACAGGGACAAAGGGAAAAAGGCAGCGGTATAGTATCTGTTCTTATTTTCAAAATACACAAGGCAGTGAACCAGCAGAGCTGGATTAACTGTGCTTTGCACATCTGTACACTTAGAAGAAGCACAAGAAAACATTAAAATCATCTTTAAACAAGAAAGCTGATGTGTAACTCTACAAGGAGGCATCACAGCAAGCAAAACTTGTCTAAATCATGCTTAAAGTAATTTTTCATCATAGCTAGATCATACAGTACAAGTTCTAGCTCAGAAGTAATGTTCTAAAAAGATTTTCTTCCTCTGTGAGCAAGAAATGCTCACAACAACAATTCCAGAGGTAATGGATGGATCTAAACATGTTAGATCTACACCATTCAACTCATTCTTGGTGCACAATAGGTAGACAGTGCACATAAAGGAGTAAATCATAAAGAAATCATCATCTGTTCATCAAGAACCTAACCAACAGAGGAACATATGGTTAATCCGAAGTCCAGAAGCATCTAGATCGAGTAGAGGTACTAGGAGAAGGAGAAGAGAGGGAGGAAAAGGATCTTACCATGCGTCCATGGCCGTAGCTCCACGACGGCGAGGCAGTGCTCGCGCAACCGTTGGATGGGGCTCATGGAGGTCGTGGACCAGCACCACCGCACCATGGCGGCACAGAGGTCGAGCTCTGCGCCCAGCCACGGTGAACACGCCGGAGGAGGAGCCGATGGTGCTCAGCAAGCACTAGAACCCTAACCCTAGGGTTGGGTTGCGTGCGACCGCGAGAGGAGGCGAGGCATGAATCGGCTGGGCAGAAAAGTAGAGCAGAGCGTGGGGGTTGATGGCTCCCAAGTGCAGGAGATCAATTGTAGTACCTTTCAATTAGAAAAGGTTGTCGAACCCACGAGGAGCTGAAGGTATTGGTTAGTAAGATTGATAAATAAAACAATAAAAGATGCAGATGTTTTTGGTATTTTCAGTTGTATAATTGCAAGCAGATAACAGATAGTAGCAAGTGAAAGCTCTCAAAGAGAGAAAGCCCAATCCTCCTATGTGGCAAAAGGACAAGCTCAAGTGATGTGTAACTTATATGTGGCAAACGTTCCCGAGGGCGGCATGGATGGTGCTAGGCATATAGATTTATTAAACAACACGTTGAATATCTTGTCAAGTTTTAATCCTCTTTGGACAGAGCCATAATTAGGTATAGTTAAATAAATAAACTACAACCCCTTATGATGGATCATGTGGCCAAGTAAATGACTGCACAAGAATTATTAAGACATAAAGTCCCACCATAGCATTACACTCTAAGGTCCCCGATACTAATACCCTCATAATATAACTTCATGACTCGGTCCTAGGTTTACGTGTCCTCCCAAGTCTCCATCAATTCATTACACTACGGTGTTATCCTATGAACCCATAAAGGTGAAGTGTTGTGCAGTCGACGTTCGCACAACACCATCATAGAATCACATAAAAAGATAAACTCTTGACAAAATACCAACACATGTCATATATAAATCAATGCCAATTCATCCTATGCCCTCAGGAACATACGGGAATTACTCACAACGTGCGAACATGATCATAATCAGTGGCATAAGTGGTACAAGACAATCTAAAATTGTAACTTCACCACCAAATAATGACAAGTACTCAATCACAAACATGAACAGTAGCACAAGACAAGTATCTAGGGTATAGCAACTCTCAAACTGCGAGGGGAACGGAGTGGATCACGGTGATGATGATGGTGATGGTCTTGATGGGTTGATGATGTAGAGGCCTCCGCCAATGTCAAGGAGGAGAGGTGATTACGATGACGATGATTTCCCCCTTCTCCGGAGTTCCGGAGCAGCAGGATCTGACCCTCCTCGAAAGGGATCAGGAGTTTCGCCGCCGCTGTGACCTCGGATGGACTTGGAAAAATTAGGGCGTTACTTTTCGGGCGAGACGAATGCGTCGATAAAAAGCCCCAGGCGAGGAGGTGCCCGAGGCCAGTTTGGGCTGGTCCCACGCGGCTAGGTACATGGGCCGCGTGGGCCACCCCCATTTGGCCCTCGTGGCTCTCCTCTCTTCGGTCTTCTTCCCCTGCCTTTCTCCCGATGAAAAACTGACGCTGTATTTTTCCTTTTATTATTTGAGATCCTGTAGCTCCTGAAACATTAAAGACAAGAAAAAGGAGGTTTTCTGCCTCCCAGAAATTAAATACCAAAAATAGGGACTTTGTATGAAAGTCCCCAAAATCATCTAAAACATGTAGAAACAATCATATAATCATGTAAATAACATTCTAGTATGATACTAAAAGTTATATAAATGATGATATAAAATGCACGTATCAGGGGTCATTTTGCCCCAGACCACGGCGGCGGAGATGGGCAGAGCTAGCCGGAGTGAGGCGGCGACGCCGCAGGCGACGCGGGAGCCAGGGGAGCTCGGGCTCTTGCGAGTGAGGAAGTGAAGGGAGTGGCTCGGTCAGTTGACCGGACCCGAGTCCAAATTTTTGAGCTGGTTCAACCAGAGTTGACCCAGGGGTCTATTTGTAAATTTTTGAAATTTTGAAATTTCCCAAACTTCAAAACTGGTTATAAATTCAAATAAAATCTTATAAATAATATAAAAATATCCACAAACATCAGCATAAAATAAGGGATCCAATTAAAATGTCTATTTGATTTATTGAAAACTATTTCTTGCAACATAAATTCAAATGATCCTTAAGTGGAAATGACTTTGAAATAATTTAAATTATTTTCAAAGAAAATAATATGGGAAAATTATGTATTAAGTTCAAAGTATAATTTGAACTATATCATGATTGTCATGTCACTCATCCTAAATAAAAATCTGATTGAAAGACCATTTAAAAATCATTATCAATACTTTCAATAAATTTCTGGGGGAAAAAGCATTGCATCCTATGCATAATAGCACCTATTTGGTTTTCAAACATTGTCTCATATAGTCAATGATGTTGATTTTCAGAACACAAGGGTCCCAATTCGTTGGAAGCTTTAGACTGCACTACCTGTCAGTCTCAAGGCAAGTTCCAACTTGCATGTCCTCGATTGATTATTTTTATCAAAGTAATTGCAAAGTACTATGTTTATCATTGCATGAAAAAGAAAAACCTATTTTCGAATGATGTGAATTGCTATGTAGGTATATGGTTGGCTGGCAGTGGAACCACGGTTTGATGTTGTGGTGGAGGTTCCATTGTACGGGAAAGTATATACCTGGGATTAATAACCCATGGCCCAGTGATCCTAGCGCCGTATCGAAGCATCAACCAACAGATTCACTATGGATGGGCTAGTTAGAGGTTTCTTCCTTCGTTCGCATATCCTCGGCAGGCTATTACCTGGTTGCGTCCGTTGTGGCGGCCAACTGCGTGGAAGCGCGTGACCTTCCCACTCGATGGAGTGACTGGAATAGAAGTTCGGGAGGGGTGGCGGGCTAATGGTCTTAGTTCACAAATGGGTGGATATGCGTTGTGCGGGGAAGCGACTCCACATGACTTGTTGCCCTGAGTTCTGGCTATAGCACAAATGGTGTGTGGAGAGAGCATAAAGAGCCAGGCTGCTGTTGGGTAAAGTGGTGCAGCTCTGCAGAGTTAAACAAAGAAATTATGACTGTCACATCCTTGTTCCAGGAGGGGACTACAGACCGCAGCGGGAAAGGCATCCCAAGTGATGACTATAAACCCGTGGAGGCTGGGGGCATAGTTTTCCAAAATAAAATGGACCTTTTACTAAAAATGTTTTACAAAACTTGCATATTCATCCATGGCTTTCAGGTCAGGATGGTAGCTAGTGCATTCCACTTATCAAGCGTTAAGCTGAACTTGCTGAGTAACGTTGTTACTCATTCGTTCCCCTTTTGATCCCCTGCTTAGACTTTGAAGAGACCGTGGAAGGAAACTATGGAGCATACCATGCCGATGACATCTACTTTGAAGCACCTGATCTGTCTGGAGGAATAGAGGGCGTCGACTACATCATCGCCTACGGAGCTGACGACATTGACGAGGAGGAGGTGGAGACTTAGAGTTATCATAGTAGGAACCTGGCCGAGTCAGACTAGACTAGTACTACTTAGCGGCTGAGCCAAGATGGTTCTTAGTTTGCTGTTTTCTATCGCTTGTAGGTTGACTCCTGTCAACATCGCAATAATAGACATTCCTCCCATGTCGGAGGAAGACGTCGATGTTTTTATACATTTCTGGCTTGAAATCTTTAGCAGTGTGTAATAAAATGGACCCGCAATGTTTCTGTTGTACTACTCTGAGTGATGTAATATTTACGGATTAGTCCTTCCGTGGGTGTTATGTCAACGACTTGTACACTACAATATGCAGTGGTGTGCTGGGTCACCGCATCCCCCCTCTGTCTCTCTCTGATGTTCGAGCTCGCCCACCCCGCGGCGATGTCTCCACCTCCCTCCTCATTGTACTTCTCGGTATCTGAAAGGGACTTCACCCTTTTTTGTATGAAAAATAAATGAAAATTCAGGTGGGAGCCTTTGTGCTCTCCCTGGTGAACGCTCTAAAAAAACTGTTATGTCCACCACAAAAAAAATCCAACTGTTATGCAATCTTTTCACCCTGGCCGACCGGGTACTTCTGCGTGCTCCGGGGCACCAAAAATGTGCACCTGCCTGGACTACCCTGGTACAACCCTGGTACAGTCGGGTGACTCGGGTCAGCCCCCAAATTTCAGGACACAACGTAACGAAAACAACACTATCTTTTGCATCCAAACTCCCTTTTTTTATGAACTCGGACTCATTATGAAGCTAACAAAAATCTCTAGACCTCATAGGAAGAAAAGTAATACTAAAATGGTATAATACAACCACAACAAGAAAGGTTGGACCTCTATATAAACAAAAATATGCAAAACCTTCAACATTACAAATATGCGACAAGTATTTCATACGTAATCCGTTATTATGAACTTGAACTTGTCTTGAAGACCACGAGAAACTCCAAAATCACACATACTTAAAATCCAAGTAAGAACCAAAAATTTGATGTGAAGTATGTGAAGGTTTAATGTCTCTACGAACGGTATGATCAAGGCACTAACTCGAGAGACCCACTTGATAGAACAACAATCGACACTATAACCCGGTCTCCAACTACAAACTTGAGATTGGTGAAATAGAAAACATATTAAGATTACACCTTTTCCTTGTGCATATTCCACTTAACCTAGATGATGACGATCATGCCCGCCTCAAGCCGGAACACCTTTTTTTTATTGCGCTCGATTGGTGAAGACTCGCAAATTACTATCCCATACTCCATTATGGGGAACCTCACATAGGCACATATTCACATGTGCATTAGAAATTACAAACAACTGGATGGTAATATGATCTCTTCATTATGTTCACCTTCAATGCACTTTTCAATCTTGATGACGAGCACCACTTGATGTCATCCTCATGGGTTACAGAAAATCTTACTTTTGATGCAAGCCAATGGAAAGATAGCTAACCCCACATAGAATCACCAAAAATACATATATCATGGCATAGTTCACAAAGCGCAATATAAATTTCTTGTCATACCATGAGGTCATTTGATCACACTTGGTACATCATTTACATTCTGTGTGATGATCTATTTGAATCCCAATATTTGCACTTTGTCTTGATCAATCTTGTATTTTTTTTCTTCTTTCTTAATTATGATAATATGTTGAAGCTAAACATTAATGCTGGCACTTTTTTTATTTTCCAAGACATACTCGATGTAGTTTCAAACTCCCATGATTATTATTCGGATCACACATTAAACATCAGGTTGGTCATTACTTGATCTTCTTTTTAATCTGTCACAATCTTTTGAGATACCTAAAGAATTCTTCACTCCATAGTATGGCCCACGCCTTGATCAACCACGACTCACACATTAGTCTACCATGATCTAGACATGGACACATATCTTAACTCTTCTCTTGTAATAATCGTTTCAAGATCTTGATCCTTAGAGCAAGAAATTTCTTGAGTTTCACACAAGAACATATTTTTCAACATGGAATCCATATGATTTTCAAGCATTGTTTATGGACAAAACCTTCCAATATAAATTAATGTAAACATTAGTCTACAGTAATTGTCATCGATTACCAAAACCACACATGGGGCACCATGCACTTTCACCTGTTGACTCGTGCTCCTCTCATCATCATTTAGCCTCCCTCAAAACTCGGAATAACGCCAGAATATGCAATAGTAGCTTGTTTGTTATCCTCATCTTCGAACAACCAACACGACGGAAGATCGCAGAGCCCTAGCCGCATGAGGCCTTTGGCCAGGGTATCTTTTTTTAAAGGCAGAAACCGTAGAACAAAATGTTCTACGGTGTATTTTCATATATATAAAGAATATTTACAAGAGATAAAAAAGCAAAAAAACCTAACAAATTCCTGTTTTCTTGCCCTGGGTATCTTCCCACCACAAAAACACAATGGAGGGGATTGGAGGCGACTAGAGTTGGTTAAGCCGCTAGTCTTTTAAAACACATTCTTATACTCAAAATCTGTAAAATCTGGAATTATGGATGTAAAATACGATGGGTCGTGTCACAGTATTTTAAACCTTCGAAAATATGTCTCCCTGTCAAAGTTGCTGGTAAAATGTTAATCTCTCAAATGAGAACGGTGGTGAGTGTGGGATCCATGGATGAGGTGGCTGATGGTGACGAGTGTCCATGTGATATCAGGATCGGAGGGAATTAAGACGAACTGTTGGCTGTTGCTGCCGGTGCAGTTTTAGCAATGATTTTCCCTTTCTCCGCACCCTGCACCTGCATTACTCATGCAGGACTGGCTGTCCCCTATCAGCTCGCCTGCATCTTTCAGGATCGATCACTTGAAGCTCATGACCACAGTGCCACCATTGCTCCTCATAAACGCTGCCTGCGCCGGCTGGTCCTTCTCCCATCCACTACCCCGAATTGATAGCCATGCCTGGCGTGCAACTGCAAGGTCGACTTGAATCTCCATCCACCACAATGTACCTTCTCTTCAACCTCTTCAAGTGAGTTAGTACAGAGTACAGAGATGCATCATGGTACGGCGTGCTTGTGCATCAACTGCTGCGTTAACTTCAAGATTCGCTGTGGCGAACGTTGGATGGATGATCTGCTGCGTAAACTGAATCATTGCTGTGTTTTATAGTACAAGGGTTTCGAAATAAGACCAGGGATTGAGAGTGTGAGCCATGCCTGAAGGACCGGGAGATAAATAAGACGCGCCTCACTAGTACAACGTCACATCGGACACATGTCAAAACCCATATCGACGACAGGAAGATCCAAACCCATATCGACGACAGAAATCGATGGTTCAGCCTCGACCGTGGCCCCGATGACCATAGTCCACAGGGACGTTCTCTTTCTGGAGAAATGCACACAGGGACATAGGATGACTCCAACGGGGCGACCCATCGAGTCCGCCCCTGTTCGCGGGAGTCAAAAACACGGCCCAACGGGGCGACGCAAATGGACCGCGGTTCGTTTTTTGTCCGCCGCGACGCATTCCTGGCCCAAATTTGGGTTACCGATGCGTCGGGCCCGGACGCGAGCGGACCGTTCCTGCATCCTCCCCGTGTCCGCCCTGGCCCCGCGTGTCATCGACCCCAACGGCCACCTACCCGTAATAACTGTGGGCGGTGGAGCTGTATAAATCGCGCCGGCCGGCCAAACCCTAGGGCACTCCTCCCCGATCGCGCCGGCCGGCCAAACCCTAGCCACGGCGGCCACCATCTCCAAGCTCAGATCCACGCGCCGGAATGGATCCGCCGCCGCCGCCGCCGCAGCATCTAGTGGACGAGGTCGAGCGAGCGCGTATGAGCGCGCGCGGGCGCTATCGCGGCAGCTTCTCGCGCCGGATGGCGACCAGCCCGGCATGGGCCGGCATGATTCCCCAGCCGCCGCGTCCGCGCCTGACGGACGCCCAGAGGAGTGCGGTGGAGGCGGCGTTCGCGGACTGCGCCGACAGCGACGAAGAAGAGTACGCCGTCGGTGTCGCGGCGGCTGCTGTCGCGGCGGCCGGTGTCGCGGGGGATGGCGCGCCGCCGGAGCCTTCCATTGGCGTGGGCGGCCCTGCTCACATCACCGAGGAGGAGGCGGTGAATGCAGCCCACATGCAGCTGAACGCGCAGAGGGCGGCCGCGTTGCAGAACGGGCATGCTGCGTGACGTTCCTCAAGGCCGCAGCCCCTCTTTGATCTTCCCCCTTGCCGGCCGGTGGTCGGTTATTAATTTCCTTCAAGTCTAGGTTTAGCTTTTAGGGTTTAATGTTAGGAGGAAGTCCTAAATTTACTATGTAATTTTAGTTTAAAAAATGTGATCCTAGTATTAAAAAAAATGGCAAGCGGACTCAATGCGTCGGCCCCGTTGGGGGCACTGGCCAGAAAGGGGCGGACATGGGCCGGACGCGCGTCCGTTCCCCGACCCAAACGGACAAAACGTGGACCAAACGCGCGTTCGTTTGGGTCGGCCCGTTGGAGTCATCCTTATGTCTAACCTTGTGCATAAGGATGACTCCAACGGGCCGACGCATCGAGTCCGCGTGCGTCCGTCCCTGTCCGTTTTTCTGTCCGCCGCGACGCATTCCTGCCCCAAATTTGGGCCACGGATGCGTCGGGCGCAGACGCGCGGCGGAGCGCAATTGTGTCCTCCTCTGGTCCGCACTTCGGCCTCGGCCTCTCCCAAAACCCCAGTCCACCCCAGTCCACACTCCAACCCTAGACATGGCCGGTGCAGCCGCCGCCGCCGGCTCCGACGCTGGACCTGCCGCCGCCGGCACCGCTCCGCCGGCCCCGCCGCTGGATGTGCGCCCAAAGCTGCAAAGAAACCAAAGAAGGAACTCACCGACGAGCAGAGGGCCGCAGAGACCCTGAAGCGGGGCGACCGGAGGAGGAGGTTGAAGCAGGAGAAGCTCAACGCCGCCCAGAAGGCCGCCGCCATGCCGGAGGACGAATCTGACCTCGTGTCCAGGGCCGCGACCGCTGCCCTCCTCCTGATTGGAATTACCCCGACGGCGGCCGCGGTCGGTGTGGCGACTGCGGCGGCCAGCTCCAACGCCTCGGCGGCCCGACCGCCAAGGACGAGATCTTCCGCGACGGCACCTTCGCCACCGTACGGGTACCTTCTGGGAACCATGCCGCCGCGGGTTTCCCCTACCTCAGGCGAATCCGCGCCCAGCCCAATCGAGGTACCTCCGCTTGATCTGAACACGCCTACTACACCATTGGTCGGACACTCACCGACGGCGCAGACTGCGGCCGCGCGTGCAGCTGCCCCGGCAGTGGTCGCCCCGGCGCGTAACCTGTTCGGCGAAATGCCCAGGCCGTCGCCGGGTGACCCCAGGTACTTCGAGGAGGTCCATGATGAAGGGGACGACGTCCTCCAGGACACGGTCAGGGACAACAACGAGTACGCCGAGGACGATTACGATGCCAGCGATGATGAAGTTCTGCCGACCGACCCCGATGTGATCAACATCGACAATGAGCCGGTTTTCGAAGAAGAGCTCGAGACCCAAGCCCGGGCCATGAAGAGAAAGATGAGCCAAAGGGCGCCTCATTCACGATCGAGGAAGACGTGCTCATTTGCGAGTCCTGGATCGAGGTTGGAACCAACCAAATTCTCGGGGCGGAGCAAAGAGGGACGGCATATTGGGGCCGGTTCACCAAGCGCTACAATGAATGTAGAATCCTACCGCCCCACAACATTCAGACGTAGTGGACGGAGGTATCTATCTCCAAGAGGTGGCTCCACATATCCGCGGAGACGAGCAAGTTTTGCGGCTCCGTTGAAAATGTTCAAGCCCGGCCAGCAAGTGGCTTCGGAGTGAATGAAAAGGTGAGTTTTGTGGCTCCTCTTCCCTTCTTTGGTTGCAAACATTGGAAATTATTTTGGTTACTATAAATTTGTATGCCCAGGTGTTGCAAGCTTTGGAAACCTTCAAGAGGCAATACAAGAAGGCCTTCACCTTGACCCATTGCTACCGGGCACTCAAGGACCAGCAGAATGGAAGGCCCTCTACGCCTCCCTCAAAATTGGTGGACAACCCCTTGATAAGGGAGAGGACACAACGGAAAAGGAAGGGAGGCCAAGGGGGAAGAACAACTCGAAGGCCGAGTTGAAACGAGATGCAACAACCCTTGCATTGCAAGAGACATTGAACGGGTTCCTAACCCAAAAGGACAAGGCTGCCGACAAGAAGGGGGAGAGGAGAGAAAAGGAACGCCTAGAGAGAGAGACGGCTTCCAAGCTCTTCTTCGAATTGCAGAAGAAGAGACTCGACATAGAAGAAGAAAACGCCCGGACAAGAGCAAGAGAAGCCGATGCAAGAGCCAAGGAGGCCGAGGCTAGGGCCATGGAGGCCGAGGCAAAAGCAAAGGACATTGAGCTCGCCCTACGCCAAGAGGAGGCCAGGATCATGGACATGGATCTCTCGGCCTTCACCCCTACGAAGAAGGCCTACTACCTCAAGAAGCGAAGGTACTACATCGACCGAGATTGATCAAATCTCGGTCGTTTTATTTATGTTGCATGCCGGTGTTGAACTATGGCCGATATGGCCGGAAAAACATGGTCGTTGGCCAGAATTTGTAATATTTTGGGCATGTATGCAGACATGGCCCTATGAGGCCAGGATTATGTTTTATTTTATATTCATATGCTTGCTATTTGTTGTATTGTGATCACAATGGCCGAAAATGATCAAAAACCCTGGCCGGGCGGACTCGATGCGTCGGCCCCGTTGGGCGCACTGGCCGGAAAGAGACGGACCTGGGTCGGACGCGCGTCCTTTTGCTGACGCAAACGGACCAAACGCGGACCAAACGCGCGTCCGTTTGCGTCGCCCCGTTGGAGACATCCTAAGAGCATCTTCAGTCGCGGCGCTCAAATGGACGCCCAAAGGCTTCCGGACAGGCCGTTTGAGCGCTGTCCGGACGGCCTATTGCATTTGGGCGCCGTTGCTCCCCACCCGCGACACCCAAATATTATTTAAATACGAAATTTTGATATGAAAGTGCATACATTTCATTAAAAAAATTGTCGGCCCTGTGGAAACCGGGGTATCATGGGCCGGCCTGCCACATCCCTCAAACGCTCCGCAGGAAATTCTACTAAGGACCAGGCTTTCAGCCTGACGAGCCTCGCGAGGCACTTTCCCTCGCGAGGGCTTCTTGCTCGACTGAGCATTTCTGCTAAGGACCAGACGATCGGCCTGGAGGCCTCGAGAGGAACCTCTGCCTCGGGAAGGCCTCTCCTAGAAGATCTCAGGCCCTGGCGCGTCTCCGCGCCACCCTCGGGAGGTTTTCCCTCGCGAGAAGTCAACGGCTACAAAACCTCGGCGAGGCTCAGGCCCTCGCGGGGTTCCTTCAAGTGGAAGCAAGCTCCTGCACCGCTGCAGAGCGCACATGGGCTCTGCGCCCGCCGCAGAGTGACGCGCGCGCCTGCGCGCGATGACGAAGACGCCGCAGTTGCCATTCTCGTGTATAAAGTGGTCAAAGGAGCTGCGGCAAGCAAAGCGGACTCCAAGACTTGCCAAATTGGTGATAAAGCGGCCGGCCGCCGCTACGCTCCAACTGCGACGTCACCGTGGGGCACGCCCCAAAGCTCTGCAGCGCCAGCCCACCGTCCTGGTTGGACGGTGGCTTTTTCTGCCAAGACGACGTGCTCTCTGCCATGGACCGTGTCCATGGACGCCCCCGACGCTGTGCGCTGTGCTCCAACTCGGCGGCATTGTGGTATCCCTTCCCGCCGGAGATTTTCGGGGAAGAGGACCAAGCCCAGTATATAAGGAGCCAGTGTACGACCTAGGAGGGGGATCCCGCATTCACCAACTCATTCCACAACCAAGGAGCTACGTCTGAGAAGAAGACGGAGCTCATTCCACCATAGTCCACCATAGCCAAACTGTGCCCTCGGCAAGCACCTTGTACTGTGAACCTCTCCAAGCAGTGCAATACATCTTAGCAGGACGTAGGGCTTTTACACCTCACGGTGGGCCTGAACCTGGGTAGCGGCTCGTGTTCCTCTCTGTCGTGATGTTCCTCACCGAGCTCGACGAGCACCGTCGCCGAGGTTGTTGAGGATTTGTTTGACGTTGTGTTCAGCCCCTTACTCGTTTCCTGGCTTCTGAGAGACACCCCTAGTTCCTGGGACTAGTCTCCGACATTTGGCGCGCCAGGTAGGGGGCTGAGGCGCGTCTTCAACTTCTTCAACCTCTCCGCGCCATGACTGACACGCGAGCTGCGCGTCTGCGCGACGGACGTCCGGCAGGGCCAACACCGAGCCCGCCGCCAACCACAACCCGCGTGGTCGCCCACGCGCCAACCGCGCTTCAGAGCGCAACGCCGAGCCGCGCGTCGAGCATCCTGAGGATGACGGCGGCAACGGCAGCGGCAACGACGGCGGCATCGACGGCGAGGACGAGGGAGCTTCCTCCTGCACCCATCCAGGCGCGAGAGCGCCTCCACGATGGGCCGAGCGCGCCCAGTCCAGCCACCGCGCTACTGATGGCGCAAGAGCTGCTGCGCTACCGTCCCACGCAGGCGGGCCACGACAACTGGCTTGGGCGTCTCGAGGAGCTCATCAACGCCGCCGCCGTTCCTGCCGCCACCACTGCAGCACCAGCACCCTCTCGCTCGCTGGTGCGCCACTCCGGACGCGAGGGGAACATAGCGCACGGCGCTCCTCCTCCCCCTCCGCCTCCGCCACCTCCTCCAGCTGCAGCTCCGGCAGCAAACCACCGCGCCGCGTCGCACGCATCCTCGCCGCACGACTGCCAGATTGTGCAGCGGACTCCGGCGGATGCCCGCGTGGAGATCGAGCGCCAGAGGGACCGCCACAACCGCGTCGTGCAGGAGATTGCCGCTGCAGGTCGCCAGAACCGCGGCGTACTCGCTGGTGGCGCCGTGACATACGCCACGGGCTGCACCGCCTTCACCCGCAACCTGCGCCGCGTCGTCTGGCCCGTGAAGTTCAAGCCAGACCTCCCTCCACGCTACGACGGCAGGACCAACCCTCTGGAGTTCCTGCAGCTCTACACCGTCTCCATCCAGGCTGCAGGAGGCGACGACAAGGTGATGGCCAACTGGCTCTCCATGGCGCTCAAGGACTCCGCGCTCTCGTGGCTCATGAACCTCCCCGAGAACACCATCGACACGTGGGAGGACCTCTGCAAGGTCTTCGTCGCCAACTTCAAGGGCACCTACGAACGCGCGCTCACCTACAACGACCTTCGCGCGGTGCGCCAGAAGCCTGACGAGACCCTCCGCAGATACATCCAGCGCTTCAGCCAGGTCCGCAACAAGATTCCGAACATCCCGGACTCGCACGTCATCTCCGCCTTCAGGGAGGGCGTCACGAACCACAGGATGCTCGAGAAGCTCGGCATCCACGACACCCTCTCCTCTGTGGTGAAGCTCTTTGATCTGGCTGACAAGTGCGCCAAGGCTGAAGAGGGCCTCCTCTTCGTCAAGAAGGAAGTGGAGGATGACCCTCCTGAGGGGTCCAGGAGCAAGAAGAAGCCTGCCGAGAAGCGCAAGACCACCGCCATCCTCGCGGCAGAGCCTGACGCAAAGCAGCCTCGCGAGGCCTCTCCGGCGGCTGAAGAGAAAAAGGCGGACAATCGCCCATACTGCATCTACCACAACAGGCACAACCACGCACTGAAGACTGCTGGGAGCTCAAGCAGCTCAGCAAGGAGCGGAGAAGAACCAGGGCCGCGGCGGCCGCGGCGGAGGCCGTGGTGGCCGCGGAGGTGGACGCCACAACTTCCAGCACAGGGCTCGGGGGAACAACGCTGGGCAAAACGGCAACCTCCCCGACGAGAACCCTGGGGGCTACCAGGCCCCTCAGGGGGCAATAGCCTGCATCCTCGGCGGGTCCCAGGCGCCCAAGTCCAACAACCACTTCAAGCAATTCTCTCGCGAGGTCAGCGCAGCGCTTCCAGGGCTTGAGGCTTCCCAGCCCCTCAAGTGGTCGCAGTACACCATCGCCTTCGACTCCAAGGACCACCCCAAGTCGACCAAGGCTGTAGGCACCATCCCTCTGGTGTGCACTCCCATCATCAACAACATCGCCGTCGCCAAGACACTCATAGATGGGGGTGCGGGCTTGAACGTCATCTCTGTCGAGACCTTCGAGCAGCTTCAAGTGCCCTACGAGTGGCTTATGCCCTCTAGGCCCTTCACGGGGGTGACAAGTGGCTCCACCACACCTCTGGGGCAGGTGAGGCTCGCGGTCACCTTCGGCACGCCGCAGAACTACCGCACCGAGCAGATCGACTTCGACGTCGCACACATTGGCCTGCCCTACAACGCCATCCTCGGCTACCCCGCCCTCGCGAAGTTCATGGCCGTCACTCACCATGCGTACAACATCGTCAAGCTTCCAGGCAGCGGCGGCACCATCGCCATCCACGGTCAAGTCCAGGACGCAATGCGCTCTGTCGAGACCGCCTACAAGGCCGCTGCCGTGGCATTCCCCGCTGATGAGGACATGGAGCCCCTCGAGAGGCCCGCGAAGAAGAAGCAGCTGTTCTCACAGGAGCAGGCAGCCACGAAGAAGGTGTCATGGACGCCAGCGGCTCGGGGGCTAGCGTCACCATAGGCGCTGGCTTGCCTCCCAAATAGGAAAGCGCGCTCGTCGCCTTCCTCAGGGCAAACTCTGACATGTTCGCATGGACACCGTCAGAGATGTCCGGAGTACCGAGGGAGGTGATCGAGCACCACTTAGCCGTGTGTCCAAACGCACGCCCCGTGAAGCAGAAAGCACGGCGCCAGGCGCCAGAGAAGCAAGAGTTCATCATCAAGGAAGTAGAGAAGTTGAAAGAAGCACACATCATCAGGAAGTTCCACACCCCACATGGCTCTCCAACACGGTGGTCGTTCCCAAGCACACCGGGGGCGGCAGGCTCTGCATCGACTACACCGACCTCAACAAGGCCTGCCCCAAGGACCCGTACCCCATGCCTCGGATAGACCAGATCGTGGACTCCACCGCCGGCTGCGACCTCCTCTGTTTTCTGGATGCCTTCTCAGGCTACCACCAGATCAAGATGGCGAAGGAGGATGAGGAGAAGACAGCATTCCTCACCCCTTGTGGTGTGTATTGCTACGTCTGCATGCCCTTTGGCTTGAAGAACGCCGGCGCCACCTTCCAGAGGCTCATGAGGAAGGCCTTGGGGGCTCAGATGGGAAGAAATGCAGAAGCCTACGTCGACGACATCGTGGTCAAGACTCGCGAAGAGCACACCCTCATGGAGGACCTCGAGGAGACCTTTGCCAGCCTGCGCAAAGTAACATCAAGCTGAACCCCGCCAAGTGCGTCTTCGGGGTACCGTCAGGCAAACTCCTCGGGTTCCTAGTGTCTCACCGCGGCATAGAAGCGAATCCTGACAAGATCAAAGCCATAGAAGAGATGCAGCCACCTCGTCGCCTCAAGGACATGCAGCGCCTCGCGGGATGCATGGCCAGCCTCGGCCGTTTCATCTCCAAGTTCGGCGAGAGGGCGCTGCCATTTTTCAAGCTCATGAAGCGGTCTGGCACGTTCAAGTGGACGCCTGAGGCGGACAAGGCATTTGAAGACCTGAAGAAGTACTTGGCTAGCCCACCTGTCATGGTTGCCCCAAGGCCTGGCGAGCATCTGAAGCTGTACCTATCAGCCACTCCACAAACAGTGAGCGCAGCCTTGGTGGCAGAAAGGGAAGAGCCAGTCCTCGCCAAGAAGGACACCGCCACGCCAAGCCCAGATCCCCCCGACAAGGAAACATCCTCTTCAGGCCCTGAGCCCCATGCCGAGCCCGCGCAGAAGGCACCCTCGTCGAGGGTCCACCTCAAGAGAGGCTCGACAAGGCTCCCGAGGAGCCCAGCGCTGCGTCACCATCGACAACCCTCGTCGAGCATCCCGTCTACTTCGTCAGCACTGTGCTGCGAGATGCTCGCGAGCGGTACACTATGCAGCAGAAGCTCCTCCTCGCGCTCCTCATCGCTTCCAGGAAGCTGCGCCACTACTTCCAGGGCCACCCCATCACGGTGGTCACATCATTCCCTCTGGAGCAGATCCTGCGCAATCCAAACGCCACTGACGCGTCGCAGGGTGGAACATTGAGCTGCAACCTTTTGGCCTGCGCTTCGACACCACCAGGGTCATCAAGGGGAGAGCATTGGCTGACTTCGTCGCCGAGTGGACAGACACCCAGCAAGAAGAGCCTCATGAGGCAGAAACCACGCCAGCTGGAGACACGGTGCCAAGCCACTGGACCATGCACTTCGACGGAGCATTCGCATGCCAGAACGCTGGGGCTGGCGTCGTCCTGACCTCACCCAAGGGCGACAAGCTCTACTACGCCGTCCAGCTGTGCTTCACGACAGACAAGGTCTCCAACAACATCGCCGAGTACGAGGGCCTCCTCGCCGGGCTCAGAGCCGCAATCGCCCTCGGCATCAAGCGCTACTCATCAAGGGCGACTCCCAGCTCCTCGTCAACTTCTCCAACAAGAGCTATACACCCTAAGGACGGCCACATGGCCGCTTACCTCGAGGAGGTCCGCAAGCTCGAGAAACACTTCAAGGGGATGGAGCTCAGGCACATCCCACGAAGGGAGAACCAGGAGGCCGACGACATCGCCAGGCGAGCATCACGCAGAGAAGCCCAGCAGGCGGGTGTGTTCGAGGAGAGACTCACCAGGGCATCGGTGAAACAGCCAAAAGAAGCGGTTGAAATGAACAGACGAAGAGCTCCCACCACCACCAACATCTGGAGCGCCGAGCTGCGGCCCACCCACAGGGGAACGCCTGCTGCTGGCCATGACGCACCAAGAGACGGGCTGGATCGATGAGCTCAAGGAGTACCTCAGGGACGGAGTCCTCCCTGAAGAGGACGCAGAAGCAGAGAGAGTTGCTCGCCAGGCCAAGTCATACTGCCTTCACGAGGGAGACCTGTACCGCAAGCGTCCAAATGGAGTTGCACTAAAATGCGTCCCCCCTGAAGAAGGCCGCCAGCTGATCAAGGACATACACAGTGGAGAATGTGGCCACCACTCATCATCACGCACCCTCGCAGGGAAAGTCTTCAGGAGTGGCCCTCAGTGCTTCAAGATGCAACCGCCGTTGTCCAGGCTTGCGAGGCATGCCAGTTCCACGCCAAGCAAGTCCACCAGCCCGCACTGGGGCTCCAGACCATCCCTCTCCTGGCCCTTCGCGGTCTGGGGGCTGGACATCCTGGGACCTTTCCCACGCTCCAGCGGGGGCTACCGCTACCTCTACGTCGCCATCGACAAGTTCACCAAATGGGCGGAGGTTGAAGCGGTGCGCACCATCCCGGCGAGATCAGCGGTGAAATTCATCAGAGGCCTGGCCTGTCGCTTCGGCGTGCCAAATCGCATCATCACCGACAACGGCTCACAGTTCACCAGCGGCATCTTCAGGGCCTACTGCGAGAGTCTTGGCACACGGCTCTGCTTCGCCTCGGTGGCTCATCCACGAAGCAACGGGCAGGCTGAGCGGGCGAACGCAGAAGTGCTCAAGGCCTCAAGACAAGAAGCTTCAATCGCCTCAAGGCCCACGGCAAGAACTGGATCGAAGAGCTCCCCTCCGTGCTCTGGTCCATCCGCACCACCGCCACGAAGCCCACTGGAGAAACGCCGTTCGCTCTCGTCTATGGCGCTGAAGCAGTCCTCCCCACCGAGATCAAGCATGGGTCCCCACGGATCCTTGCTTTCAACGAGGACAACCAAGAGGAGCTCCACAACGACGACTTGCTGCTGCTCGATGGACTACGCCGCCGTGCCGCCCTCCGAGCGGCGAAGTACCAGCAAGACCTGCGCCGCTACCACAGCCGCCACATACGGCCGCGCACCCTCGAGACAGGCGATCTCGTCCTCAGGAGGATCCTCTCCAGAGAAGGCCTCCACAAGCTCTCACCCATGTGGGAAGGCCCCTACAGGGTCGCGCACATCGCCAGGCCCGGCGCGGTACGGCTCGAGACGGAAGACGGCGATCCAATCAAAAATCCATGGAACATCGAGCACCTACGCAAGTTCTACCCGTGATCACGTCGCGGCAGGCATTTTTTGTCTCAAGAGGGAAGCACGCGTCTTCACCTCCCAGCTTCACCAAGCTTTCCCTTCACGAGGGCCATCTCCACTGAGAGTTTCCTACAACGCGTCGCCACGGGCCGCGGGAAGCCTCAGCCACTCCATGTGGAACCCCATGCCCAGACATGGCGGACTTTGTCTTGGCCTCGCCAAGTGTAATGAACAATTTCAGGTCATCATGAACCTATTGCGCTTCGGCGCCGTTATGTAATATTGCTTGGTGAGTTTGTTTTCTTACATCAGCATCGTAAAATCCAAAGGATCCGAGCTCTAACTCGTGTCTCTCTGCCCACGACCGTTATCTCACCAAAGAGCTCTGACTCGTGGGATAGCTCCCATGCACGTCACCTCACCAAGGACCTTGGTGCTTATTCTCCTCGTGAGATACCCATGAGGAAATCTATGAGCGCGCATGAGTTGTACAACTATGCTTTGCTTGTGGGTTCGCCTCTCTCTCCAACACAGGGAACAAGACGCCTTGCAGGGCTCCAAAGGCTCCAAACCAGCCTAAGGCAGCCTCGAGAGGGAGAACACTTCACCAGGAACACAACACCCTCTACAAAGCAGGCGTCTCGCCAGAGCTAAGTCCAGAACTTACGCCCCATGAGCCCTTTTCCCTCTCGCTGGTTTTGTCGCCCCTCGAGCCTCTCTTTTCTCTCTTACGCCTCATGGGCTGCTTGCACGTCAAAGGGGAGCCCCTGAGCATCGCGCCTCGAGGGCTCTCACCTCTCTAAGCCTTACACACCCCCCGGCCTTGTCGAGCCCTGACTCCGGCATACCGAAGCGGCGGTGCTATTTGCGCTAAGAGCAGGGTCCTAACGACGT
The DNA here is from genome assembly GCA_947311845.1 of Poa pratensis. NCBI lineage: Eukaryota > Viridiplantae > Streptophyta > Magnoliopsida > Poales > Poaceae > Poa > Poa pratensis. The sequence goes on from CAMZMU010000072.1 coordinate 35,572,115, forward strand.
AGAGCGAAAAAGACATGAGGGAACAGATAAAAGACCTCCCGAGGGGCACTCACACTTGCACAAAATAAAAGTGTCTTTACAAACCAGCACGAAATAAAAGCAACAAGTCTTAAGACAACTAGTGCCCTTGGCACATCTCTCTATAGGGGCAGCCTAAGCAGAGGGGTTGTCGTCGTCGCCGTCGACGTCCTCGTCATCCACCTCCTCAGCACCAGCCTCGTCGTCGCTCTCCTCGACCTCGACCCTTTTGAAGCGTTGAGTGTACTTCTCCACGTCGTCCCACACCGAGCCGTCCAGCTTCGAGGCGAGTTCCTTCTCCAGAGGCTCCATCACAGACGCGAAAATCGAAGCCGGAGTGGAGGTGTGCAAGGTTGGCGAAGACTTGGCCGATCGCGACGCCAAGGAGCTCGCGGCTCTCGGTGTTGACCAGGTCGTCGAGGTTCGTCACGACCTCTTCAAACTTGGTGAGGAGTTGCTCGAAGAAGCCAAGGTAGATGGCGACGTCGTAGTTCCCCTCGACAGAGAGCCTGGGGGCTTCGGTCCCCAGGCGGCTCGCGACAGCACGCGCATGCCTCACCAAGGAAGCAAACATGCGCTCCCGCTGGCGCGACAAGACCTGCGCAGTCAGAGCACTCCGCCGAGCTTCCTTGACGAGTTCCACAACAGGCCCCACCTGCTGCTGCATCTCATTCATGTCCTGCGTCAAGGAGGCAAGGTCCTGCTCCGCGTGCTTCCGAGCCTCCACAGCGTCATGAAGGCGGGAGTCGAATCGCTTCTTCTGAGCCTCAAGCTCCCTGATGCGGGCCTCAAGCTCGTTGCGTCTCTTCGTGAAGCGCGCCTCCTGCTTCTTGACCTTCTCCGCGAAGTTCTTCCTGCAATTGTCGCGGAAGAGCTGCTCCTTGGTCGCGGACTCCTCCGCCAGCTGCTCCTCCTTCTTACGGAGGTTCTCGTTGGTCAGCGCGAGGCGCTTCTGGTAGAACGCCTCGTCCTGAGTGACCCTGCTCTCGCGAGACTCCAGGTGCTCCCGCTGCGCAGACTGATCCTTCTCGATCTGTTCGACCTGTTCTTCGCGCTTGCGTAGCTCGGTCTCGCGGGGATCAAGTTCTGCCCCGCGCTGCGTCATCTGGTTATCGCGGACGTCCAGGTCCTCGCGGAGCTTCTCCAGGCCTTGCCGCACAGTCTCTGACTCGGCGATGATCCCTGCCTCGCGGTCCATGAGCTCCTTGTGCTTGGTCGAGACCGCCGCCTCGCGCGCCGCCAGCTCCTGATGCTTGGCCTCCGTCTCCGCCTCGAGAGCCTCGCGCCTAGCACTCAGGTCCGCAAGGGTCTCCTCGACCTCGCGGACCACGCTGATACGGATCTCTTCGGCAGAGCGCAGCGCCGCCTCGCATTGCGCCTGGGCCGCCTCGTCCTTCCGGCGGCAGCGTTCCACGGTCTCCTGGAGGCAAGCCCAGCCACGCGCGAGCTCGGCAACCTCCTCCGCTCTGACATGGTCTTCCTCAGCAAGCTGGGCCTCGAGCCCATCGAGCACCTCCCTCGCCGAGCGAAGGACGCCTTCTCGGCGAGCTGCAACAGGGCACTGCAAGCAAGGCTAGAGCCCACGACTCTCCAGAGGCCCTGGAAGCGCCAACGCCTTCCGAGGACTCCGGAGCATCGCGCCTTGGGCTCTGGGTGCCCTCGAGGCGCGCCTGGGGGCTCTGCTGGGAGCCTCCCTCTTCCTCCGTGCAAGGGGCCTTCTGGGGCTCTGGTGAGAGCCCCCCTCTCCTTCAGCGCTGGGGGCCTTCTGGGGGCTCGGGGCGCCCCCATCATCAGCTTCACCTTCTTTCTGCCCCTGGGGAGCACTCTCCTCTTCCCAGGAGCAGGGTTGGCCTTCTCTACTGAGGCCGTCCCCGCGCCAGCCTCAGTGCCCGCCGTAGGCCCTCCAACGCCGAGCTCGGTGGAGGCGACGGCACGGTGGTGTCCTCCATGTCAACGTTAGCATGCGTCTCTGAAGACGCAGCTGTCCCCGCCGTACCCTCCTTCGCCGACGGCGTGGTCCTTGCCGCGTCCGTCTCCGGCGTCTTCTCTCGCCGCGCGGGAGAAGCGTCAGGCCGCGAAGGCGGTGGCGTCGTCACCTCAGCCCCCTCCTCCTTCTCCTCGTGGCGCCCCTCTGCCCCAGGAGGTGGTGTCGCAGCCTCGGGGGAGGAAGCGGTGGCCTCGGGGTGCACCTCTTCAGATGAAGGCGTCGCGGACGCCGCGGCAGAGCTGGAGATCTCTCCAAGTCTCCGGAGCCTCCGCCTCTTTGGCTCCTCAGTGCGCCTGGAGAGGAAAAGGTTCAGAAACCTCTCGAGAGGCCTACACCAAGAACAACATCCAACAAGAAAGGGAGTACAAAAACTTACGCCGCGGTGTCGACCCACTTCCTCTTCTTCCGCCGCGCGGGCGGAGCACTGGGCTCCGCGCTCGTCCGTGCCTCTGTTTCCTCCTGGGCTCCGGCGTTCCTGTCGTGGATCGCCTTGGAGCGGGGCTCGCAGTGGCCTGACGAAGCATCGTCGTCGTCGCTTTCCTCCTCCCCCTCGACACGCTTCGAGGGGGCAACCATGAACTCGTCGCCGCTGCCCGAGGAGATCTCATGGATCTCAGCCTCAAGCGCCGCACTTTTCGAGGCGTCCAAGTTCTATGCCGAGGAAGCGGCGTCCCCCGAGGCACCGGTTGCGCCCGCGTCAGACTCTGCGGGCGTCTCCGCCGTCTCCTCATCACCCTCAACTGGCGCTCCCTGCGCCGCAGACTCCGGGTCCTCGCGAGGCCCAACGTGTCCCTTAGGCACCAGGCCCCACTGGTCGAACTTCGGCATCGCCTGCACATGCGAGACACGGCGCCCGAGGTCGATCCGATGAAGTGGCACAGTCTGGTCAGTGGGCACGGGGATATCTGGGGACGTGAAGAGGGTCTCCATGAGGGCGTGCAACTCCTCCTTCGTGTAGAGGGTAGCGCTCAGGCGCATCTTGTCCCTCTGGTTGGAGTACAGCCACATCACGTCCGCGTGCTTCTGGAGCGGAGCAATGCGGCGCCTCACGAAGTCCTTGGCCACGATCTGCCCGGTGAGGCCGGCCTCGCGGAGGTCCCTCAAGCGCCTCACCACAGGGCCGAGCGTCGTGCCCTTGAGTCCCTTGGAGGACCAGCTCGCCCTCTTCGTCGGAGGCGCTTCAGGCAGCTCGAAGAAGGTGCTCTGGCTCCCGAACTGCATGAGGAACCATCGCTTGCGGAAGTCCTCCACCTTCTTCGTCACGCTGGTCACGATGTTCTCGCCGTTCCGCGCGATGGGGATGTAGACGCCCTTCATGCCGTCGGTGATGCGGAAGGACACGCACCCCGACCGCTCCTTGTTCGCCGTGAACCGGAGCGCGTAGAAGCTGCGGAAGAGGTCCACCGAAGGCGGAATGCCGATGTACGCCTCGTAGAGGTAGGCGAAGATGGCGAGAACGAGGATGGAGTTGGGGTGGAGATGAAGAACCTGGATCTGGTAGCGCTCCAGGACCGCCAGGAAGAAATCGGAGAAGGGGGGAACGAGCCCGGCGAAGAGAGAGTGCATGAAGATGGGGTAGAAGCTGCCGTGGGAGTTGCCCGCACGCTTGAGCACTGTGGCGCCGTGGTCGTTGGTCTTCGAGGCCGCCATGTGGCGCACCTTGTCCAGCTGCGCCTCCGTCTTGAAGCGGGAGCCGCTCAGAGCCGGCTCGAAGTCACCGTCCCGCTGCACCTCAGTGGACTCGCCGCCCTGCGCCACTGGCTTGCCCTTCGTAGCAGCGGTGGCCTTCTTGGGCGCCATTGCAGCAAGGTCGCGAAGGAGGAGATTGGGGATTGAGCGCTGGGAAGAAGGAGGCGAAAGGGGAACGAGTGGAGTAATGGCCACCTGCGCCGAGCTCTTCGCCTTATATCGGCTCATCGAGCCATTACCAGGACGTGGCGGGACCCACCACGCCCGTTACTTCGAGGAGATCGTGGGATCGTGTCCGGCCGTGACGCTCCACGTGTCTCGGGCTTCGCAGGCTTCTTTGGGCCCACGACGATTCGCCTTCGCCTGAGGAGCTCCAGCGTGCCCATCGCGGGCCCGGGGGCTACTGTCGGCCCAGTGAAAACCGGGGTATCATGGGCCGGCCTGCCACAGCCCTCAAACGCTCCGCAGGAAATTCTACTAAGGACCAGGCTTTCAGCCTGACGAGCCTCGCGAGACACTTTCCCTCGCGAGGGCTTCCTTGTTCGACTGAGCATTTCTGCTAAGGACCAGACGAGCCTCGAGAGGTAGCCGGTGGTCACCGCCGGCGGCGGCGCAGGAGGCTGGGAGGCGGTGGAGGCGGCTATGTCTGCCTCAATGGCGAGCTGCATGTGGCCGGGATCCCACTCTGGCGTCGGCGGCCAGTCCTCGAGGCTGTCATCATCACCATCAACCTTCTCCGCCTCTTGTTCAGGTTGCGGCGGAGGAGGTTGCACGCGGCCTTGTTTTGATCTTGCGCGACGAGCCTGCTCTGCCGCCTCGTAGCGAACCCTCTCCCTTTCCATGTCGGCAGCGAAGTCCTCGTCAGAGGTGTTGGTGAGGACGTCGTCGTCGGAGTCGAACCAGCTCGCAAGCGGCTCACAGGCGATGAAGGAGTTGAGACGGTAGGCGTGCTCTACCTCGATCTGCTCGTCCCAGTACGCCGAGTTCGGCTCGTACCTCACGTCGTCGTACTGCTCCGGCAGCATGGTCTGCTGGCACATATGATGTAGTCGAGGCGCGCCTGGCCGGTAGCCTTGGTGCAACCGGGACGTGCACTGGGTTCGTCGCCCATCCCTCGGGGAGGCGGCTGTTCGCCAGCACCGGCGTGTTGGTGCGGATGAGCTCCGCGGCTCGGCTTCCGTGAGCAGGTCCGCTGGTGGCGGAGGTAGTGGCGGCGGAGGTGGCGGAACAGACAAGCCCGCCTCGTGGTCGTTCCGCAGGGGCCATGTTGCGTGCAGGCGGGCGTCGCGCAGCATGTTCTGCGTAGCTTGCTCATAACGACGGTCCCTGCGGGCCGCCGTCTCCGCCCGGCGACGCTCGCGCTCTTCCTCCGTCATGGGAGTACTGATGTCGCGACGGGGAGGCGTCATGGAGTGGAGATGTTTATGGTGGAGACGGCGAAGAACCCTCTCTATATAGCGGCCGGGGAGACGAACGGATGAGAGCGCCTTAACTTCGGCCGGCCAACGGCTCGCCTGCCACACCATTTACGGCGACGCTTCAAAAGGCGCGCTCGCCTGCACTGACGCCGCCGTGGCACAGACGCTTCCTCGCCGCAGAGAGGTGAAGCGACGCGTCGCTGCGCCCGGCTAGGAAACGGAGACGCCACCCCGGTATTAATTCAGCTGACCAGCCTCTTGTCTCACTGCCAGGCGTGGCCGGCGCGTCGGAGGAGGACGTGGCGTCGCGTTTCGTTCCGTCCGGGGCCGCCTGAGGACTCCCCAAGATGAGGGCTTCGGGTGGGCGTGCCGGACCGAAAAATGGGCCACGCCGGACCAGTTTCGCCTTTGGTCACCGCGAGTGGGAGGGAAAAAGTGTCCGGCACGCCCCAAAAGCCTTTGGGCGGCCGTTTGGGGCGTGCGAGTGGAGATGCTCTAAGGTACATATCATACGGCTATTTATATGATGTTTGCTTCACCCTTCACGCAACTTTGCATAGACAAACCTTCATAGCCAAAATATCGACATATCATTCCAAGACAATAGGTTCAGAAATAATATGAATATTTATTCATCACTTTCATATCACGTTGAAAATCATACTAATTCATATCTTTACATCAACATAAATGGCTCACGTTCAACATTCAACAAACATACAAGAGGTTCACCATTCATAACTATGCATCTAGAATGATGACAAAGTTGTATGAATCTAAGTTATAAAGGACAATAAATTTGTTAATTTCTTGTTTATATCGCCATCGACGTGACTGATTCGATTCAGTCTATCCTTCTCTACCTCTTTTATATGACAAACAAAAGAGGCGTCCACTTGATTAAACAAACTTGAGCCAGCCCAAGATTCCCCTGCACTAGTTTGACGATTCGACACCTCCATCACGTGAGTGACATGTCTTTGGTTGGTTCATTATCCTTGACAAACCAAACCGCCCGTCACGTGCACACGATCCGTGTTAGCAACTTGATCGCAAGTCTATCTAGTCTAGACCAAAATATCTGTAAAATATCTCTCTTTTCTTTTCTTTTCTTTTCCGGGGACAGGCGGGCAGACAAAGAATATGAGGGCGAGCTTTTGTTTGTTGGATCGCCGCTGCATGATTCATGCATATGCGGTGGGTGCCGCTTTTCAATTTTGACGACGACGACGCCTTTTTTGACCTACGGAGTGATGCTCCTGGGTTTCCGCGCCGGTTTGTTGGCCACTCTTCCAACATCCCATCATCACTCATGCATCGTCACCCTGCCCAGTTCTGTTCTTGCGTGTGTTTCCTCCCTACCCCTGGCTTAACCGAGAGAGAGAGAATCTTGTGTGGGAGGGAAGAAGGAAGCCGTTGGGCATGGCATGGCCGACCTTCATCATTCCTGCATGCATGCCGGCCAGTCAAATGTTGCAACTTGCATTGCATGCATCTCTGTGGCGGAGTCGTGCTGCACGTCCGTACAATATCATAATCTCTTTTTCCTCCAACTTGGTTTAACTTAAGTGCAAGTTTGCTTATCATTTTTGGTCGGTCATATACTACTGTACAGTATTAAAATTCAGCATGTACGTGCATATATACAACACAGTAGTAGTAGTAGTGCTGGTCCCGCAACAAGAGGGAGACACTATTTGTTTTGCTGAAATGTTTATTTGTTTTATAACGTAAGATGCAATTCTTGACAGCCCATGTGGATCATGCTCAAAAATATGTCATGATTGATTGAGACGGATCGATCGATCACGATCGTGATACATACTCTAGTTATATAGCCTTGTCGCGGCTGGACTGGACACGTCGCATCCATGCATCATCCTACTTACGAGAGTAGTTGTAGCTCCTCCGTCCTCAACACTCTACCAAAACGAGACATGCAGCACATGCTGACATGCACCAGATATATTAGTTCAAGATTTCAGCCTACGTTCCGGCAGCTGCAGGGAACCTTTCCTTAACCTACAACAAACATCGTGGCACACACCAGTCGAGCGAGAAGGTATCGCGTGAAACGGGGTAATTGGTGTACTCGGTGCACCCGTCTCACGTTTACCACCTAAAAGGTTTGTAAAAAATTGAAACAAAAAATTAGACATGGTCGAAGAAATTCAAGTCTAAATTTGAAACACAATATCTACATTGAGAATGACAATTTCCCCCACATGTTCTCACCATCATCTGGTCGCAACTCTCCACCAGCTCGCCTAGGTCACGCCTGTGCTCATCGCTCGCTGGGCCCAAAAATTGTTGCGGATGTCCTCTGTCTCGCCTAGGGTCTTCCTGTGTCTGCTCTTGTCGACTCACCGGTGTTGTAGCTCCCGGCGGCCTCGTGCCCTCGCTTTGCACGCAATGTGTTCCGCCGATTGTCTGGTAGGTTTTAATTTTTAGAATGTCGGTGTTGGTGATTGGTTGAATTTTTGATTCACATTGATCATGGTAGCGACGATGAGTCAGGTGCGAGTTGTTAGCATTAAACCGCCACTTTACAAATTCAATTGCGAAAAACCACCACTTTTGGTTTCAATCTCAGAAAACAACCACATTTTGGGGCAGCCGTTGCAAAATACACTGATTCGTGGTTGATAGTGAATTGACGGCGACACTTACAAGAGGGACCCACCCAGCAGGCTGACGTGGCACACTGGAATAAACATTGTGCCCCACACATAGCCGAGTGCCTCCTTTCTTTGACCGAACAAGCAGGCAGGTGGCCCTCGATTTTACCATACCCGTACAGGTGTATGATGGCACCGTTCACCTAGATAGAAAGTGGTTCGGCTACAGTGTCCTCCTCTAGCAGTAGTTTACTAGTCAACCTCTCCTCAGTGCTTTCCCTTTACTACAGTAAGTAAAGAGCTCGTGGTACTAGAAACGATCGAGCTTATGTGCGCCAGTGTAAATCGATACCACGCAAGCGGCTGAAGCGGAGAGGAACAAAAGCATCGATCGATGAGTGGCCGATTCAGTTCCCAAACAAATACTCCCTCCGATCGGAGGTACTAGTACTACTAGTATATTCTTGCATCGATCAGCTGGATCTTCGAATATGTGGATTTGTTTTGGTTGACGGAGGAAATACCCCGGACTCTAACCCATAACCATATATACTGTTAATTATTTAAATATATTGAATAAGTCGAGCAGAAAAAGAAAACTCGACGGGTTTATGCCAAGCAAGAGTAACTCCAAAAAGTTTAACACTAACATTACAGGAAATGACCGAAACTAACAAAAAGTACACTTCTAGATGAAACTTTTAACAAATGGATCGGCACAATTGCAATGACGAGTCAAAACTGAGTTTCGAACCATCACCTTTAACAGGGGCACGGCGAAGAGACCAGGGATCTTTTATTTCTATTGGAGTGTGTGCATACTTGTAGTCAAAGCCACCACTACCATCCTCCCTCAAGCGGCTTATAGTTGGAAGAGATACATGAAGCAGGAGTGACGTCATACCGTCATCTGTAATTTCTGCACCTCCTCTAAGGGCACGAGCAAGGGAGGCGACAGAATACGGTGGTCTCATGCCTTCCACGTAGACTCGTGGTGCTGAAGCCATGGTGTCTGCATTTTTACCCAACGGAAGCAGTGGTACGTAGGACCCACCATGATATCTACTTTCCCCATCGCTACCATTGATTCACTACCGGACGTTCCTTTCTCTTCACCTTTTCCTCACTTTTTCGATGAGGCGGTCGACTCCTCTGCAGGATCCCGTTCGCCTCTGCAAGCCACAACCATTTGTAAGCTGGACCATCCGAGCCGACGTGGAGAGTTGGGGCAGCTGTCCACGGTGGAGCGTTGGCCATGCCCTAATCCATTTCCCGTGGCGACAAAGAGACGTCACCCCTTTAACAATAGCAAGATGCATGACTTGACAACTCTACAAAAGACACCGTGCATAACACCTGTCATGCCGGATCGAACACGTTCTCAAAGGTAGAGAGGATGTCCCATAACACCACTGGCACGAAAACTCCCCGAACAAGGAGAGAGTATCCCATGACGGCATAGACTTCGAAAGCAAGGTGGAGTTCAAAACCATCACCGTCTCCAAATACGGTGATCGTCGCCGAAGACTCGGCGCCCCTATTCCCAATCTTGTGTGTCGCCATGGAATTATGACACTTGTTGACATGACACGCCGCCCCATACGAGGCTTGACATGTTGATTCCTTCGCCGAGACTTTGCACATCTCCAAGAACAAGAAATTCTCTAAAACCTGTCAGGTTTTGTTATTTTTGTTTAGCCCTTAGTATGAATTATTTTGAGGTTAGATTTTGCACGTCAGTAGAATGTATCGTTGCCTACATTTAGGATTTTTCAGTCTTTTTCTAGAACTTTAAAATATGATTTTCGAAAAATAAGCGCTCCATGGAGCTCGGCCTCCATTTGTGCCTTCCAATCTACGTGTCCATATTTATTTTAGATTTTTTTGTGAAACTTCAAAATAATATTTTCAAAATTTTAAAATAAAAAGCTCCAGTGAGCTCAGGCTCCAATTGGACATTTTGTTTATTGGTCGGACTATTGAATCTTCTTAAAGAACAGCATCTGTAATTGTGCAGTTAGTAAAGCTCTAAAGTTGTGAGAACAGAATAATAAAACAACAGCACCAGCCGAAGGCTCCGGTGTTTCTTCGTCAGGAGCCCAAGAGAAGTAGTAAAACATATGAAAGACAATCAAACCCATTTGCTAGTTGGGCCTTAATCCAAGCCTATAGTTGATCAAAATATTAGATCCGACCAGGTGGACTTGTAGCCTAACCAAAGAACTCTTGGGTTGTTGGAATGCTGCTTTGAGCTATTAATCGCCTTCAGAGATTCATATCACACGCACTATACATCGCGCATTGCGAGTGCTAGCATTACCTCGCGTGCAGAGATTCCTCGCATGTGCTAGCCCATCTGCACCCCCTTTTTTTTGTTCCTTTTCCGTTCTCTTTTTTCTTTTCCTCTTTTTTGTCCCATTTTTCTGTTTCTGTTTCTTTTATATATGTTTTCTTGTTTACTTTTTTTCCTTTTTTGTTACCTTTTCGTTTTCATTTGCCTCTTTTCTTGGTAATACATGGATATATACTTTGAAACATTAAAGTTTGAACATATTTTTGACCGACGAGTTTTTTCGAACCCGCAAATACTTTTCCAATTGGTGAATATTTTGTCATATTCAGTATTTTTTTGATCCATTCTTTCAGGATTAATGTTTTGTTTCGAAGAGAGCCACATATTGTCATTTTAATATATAATAGATGACTTTTACACAATAAGATTTTTTCTGAGATATACTCCTCATGTATGCTGTGTGAAGAATAGATTTTAACATTTAAGGCAGCCCAAACATGTGTAAAATTCTACCACCCATAAGGGTTGTGTCCTAACGGCACTATGGCCTTCGCACATGAGAGAAGAGTGGTGTTTAGCCTACTATCCAGAAGGGACCAAGATGTGTGATGAAAATTCTATGTTACCCTCTATCGAGAAAAAAAGAGAGGAAAAAACATAGCTAAAGGGAGGGAGAGAAAAATTGAAATTGTCATCAAGCAAAGGGGTGTTCCTCCTGAAGGTTGCGAAGTTCAAATCGACCACCTTTTCTTCTTCTAGTTGCAGTTTCATCATTTTTAGTGAGATTGTTTGGATCCCCACCTCTTTTGAAGTAGTAAATCTTGTTGTTAGTATCCATTAATCCAAGAAGTGAAGTCTTAATGTATGAGACCATCTAGTGTTTTCTAAAGAAAAACTAGGTTTATGTTACATTTGATAATAATGTACAAATATTTGGGTAGTTTGGCATGTGGTTTTTACCCTAATTTGAGAGTTCTCTACGTTACAATATGATATTTCTATCTAGATGTTGCTAGTTCAGTTTCTAAGGACAAGGTGTTCTGTTGGACACTATCTAGGTGTCTTAAGCCATTTACTCTCTATATATGTTGACGCATTTTTTTGGAACGGGGATGCATACGTTTTCTTTCATGTTGAGTATTGCTAATCTAGTTAATACAAAGCGTTGCTAAAATCATACTGTGTTTCTATGTTTTTTTAATCACATTAAGTGTGTTCTAATTACCCAACATTGTTTTACCACTATCCTAATGTCCAAAACGATGACCTTCAGAGGACTAGATGAAGATTATACACACAAGTGTATTGTGACATTCGACAGTGAGGTCGAATGTTATTGCATGGCATATTAATAAGATAGCACCACTTTTGTTTTACAACATAGCAACATCGGAACAAAGTATAACTTTATGGCCAACAAAATAACAACACTTCGATACTGGACATCACACATTGACATGTGTTTATAATCTATAAACGAGCACACCATGCCCGTAGACAAAATACTTCCTCTGTCCCCTTTTATAAAAGGTTTTGGCAAACTTAATTGGATTGCCAAAACGTTTTATAAAAAGAGGCGCGCGGAGTGAGTAAATTAGAAGTGCTATTACGAATCTATGCCACAGCAGCATCGTTATTTCTGCGGGGAGGAAGGTCGTGGCAGCTCTTTGTTTCCTTCATCAGTAAGTCCCTAAATTTGTCGTACAGATCTCTTTTCTCAATCAGATGCTCATCCACCTTCCTTCTAATCTTGGACAGCCCACTCCCCACAAGCCAGCGTGACTCCTTCTCGCACTTTTTGATCTTCTCATTGACTTTTACAATCTGCATCAAAAGCCAAATGACACATGAATTGTACTGCATCGCTTCTTTAAACTATAACTGTACTTGATTATGTGCAAAGTGCACTTGTTCAGTATACACTGTCTACATAAACTTGCAAGACGTACTTACCCAGGAATATACACGGCCATGCTCAGGTTTTTTGCGGCTTGACTTCTTGAGCTCGGGGTACTGCATGTGTTGTCAATTCCTCTTCCGCCTCCTTGGCAGCAGCGCGAAGGTACCGCCGCGTCTCTTCTTCCTCCTCCGTTCTGCTCATCCCCCTCCACCGGTGCAGCACCGTCGCCCCCGCTGGATTGGGTTGCCCGAGTTCACTGGATTTCATGATGTCACGCTGTTCCCATCGGTGCGCCGGAGGCGGCGGCTGCGCAACCGGTGCGTCGACCGGCGGAGCTGCATGAGTACGTGCAAGAGATGTACAGTTCGCTAGATACGAGTACAAATGATTGATTTTACAAGTTGATTAATTTACTGAAGATTCCCAGTGATGGTGGAGATCGAGTATACTTGGTAGCACGTCCGTCTCCATCGTCGTGGATGGGTTGGCCAACTTCACCGGAGGATGAGCAGTCGCCGGCAGAGCGCGGATCCTACTTGAGCTCGCGGCTGCTTCGCCCCCGAGTAAGTTGATTACGTCCTCGACACAGCTGCCGCTGTTCCTCATCCTCTTGATGATGGAAGCAACATACTCAGGCACCGACTCGCGCGTGTGGTTTGGCAGACTGAACAAAAGTGAAGAAACGGAATTTATAGGAGTAGCGTACAACGGCATTTGATAATGGTGAGATGTTGAAACGGAATTTATAGGAGGCAGCATTATGTCATGCGTACGAAAGTACCACAGTCCACAACCACAAAAGTGTTTCGGGCACTTACCTCATATACCGTAGTTCACTGCCGGAATTTGGCCCTTCGCATGGTTCTTGCGCTGGCGCCACCACCACAGGGCTCAGCGCCGGTGCTTGGCTGCCTGCGCCGCCACTGCCGCCAGGGTGGTGTTCTTCTTCGTTTACAATCCGGAGCGCACGGAGACCCAGATCGCCGTCTGGGTCGTGCGGATCCTGCGGGGCGGCGGCGACGAACTGGCCCTCTCCGCTTCCGGGGGACAGCATCAGTATTCGGTCGATTTGGCCGCCGTAAGCCGCCGGCGGATCGACCATCATCTGCTGGTGTTGGTGTGCCATCACCGCCTGCGACGGATCGCCTTGACCTAGCATCTCCAGGTGTTGGAATGACATCGTTGCCGGCGAGTCGCCCATCATTGCCGCCGGCATTTGTTGGTACTGGGGCGGCAGGATCAGCATCAACTCACTCATCATATGGTGGCGATGGTGGTGATGGCGTGGCATTGTTGCCGGCGATTCGCCAAACATTTGTTGATTTTGGGATGGCATCGCCGGCGCGGCCGGTTGTGGGTACTGCAGGTTGACCGTGAGCGGTGCCTGATGCTGTGGGAGTTGCAACGCCGGCTGCAAGTCGACCTCCATTTGCTGGTGAGGGACGCCGGGCAGAGCGTGCGCGGGGGGCGCCGGATCAGGCTGGACGTATACCTGAGCTGCCGGAATCAGTTGGTGGTGTTCGAGGGGGGAATCTACTAGCAGATATTCCATATATTGATTGAGATCTTTGTCGTCGTCCTCCTTCGTGCCGTCCCCGTCCATGGTAACTCGATCGCCGGAGTGGTGGACGAAGACGTACGTGCGTGCGTGGTAAAGTTGCCGGCGGGATGGTGGCGTGTCGTGAGTAGGTGCAGTGGACAGATGGGGGTGGGGAGGTATATGCGGCGCCAAGGGGCGGCGGTTCAAGAAGTTGGGACGCGGTTGGAGCGGACACGGCGGCGCGCGCCCGCGTTTTTGCCTCGCGTGCTGGCGGTTGGTGGTGAGGGCGGGAAGGCGGTGGTTTGAGAAGGGCGAGCGGGGAGAGTTCGTAGCCGTCGGCTGCATATCGGACCGCCTGGCAGGAGCACGCGCACACGTGGTGGGAACAACGGCCTTTTTCTTCCCTTTTTTATGACCTGTGTTTCTTTCTTTTTGAAGCCACAATGAATTGGCTCCTCCCGCGGCAATATCTTTATCATGTGTGCTAGTAACGATTTCGCGGGCTTATTAATTATTTTTATTGCATAACATAAAATACAACAAATCGAAAATTTCTAACAAGAAAACATATAAAATGGACAATAACGGTAAATCTATTACAAAGTGTTGCAACAAACAATTATAACTAACTCGATATTTTTCTGCAACAAAGGACTTTACAAAGGAAGGACACACGTGATGTTCGAGACAAGAATGTTATCCAGATGTCGCGGCACAAAGACAAGACATTCTACAAGACGTTGACATATTCGTTATTGTTGGGTCTCACTAGTGAAGGCTAAATCTTAGTTTTTCACCTTAGTGAAGTAGTCTTCTAGTGTGAAAGAGCTACAAGATCTATCAAGTTATTTTTGACTTTTACTTGCAAAAAAGTAGACTTTACAAAGTGTAAGAGCTAAGTTAAAAATATTGAAACACACAAGTATGTGGACCCGAGGTTGGATTGTTCGCGTGATCCCATGTGTCCTCGTTGAAGGAGGATCAAATACAATACAAACTCTCAAGTCACAAAGACTCATATCCTTACTTGAGGTAGGGCACCAAGTGTTGGGTCGCCCGAGTGCAACTATTGCACACAATTTTCTCCTAGCGCAAAACCTAAGATCTTGCTCAAGGAGTAGGCTATGCAGGCTTACCACTTGACGAGCGGGTGTGGAGCGATGAAGCACGGACGGGCAGTTGCATTCTTTGTTCCTCTTTCTCGGTCAACTCCACCGGCTCAACGATCCTTCGCGTAGCTCCGAACATCGATCCTTCGCCTAGCACCAAACATACGACGCCTCTTCCGGAATACACACGTACAAGAGCAAACCCATGATGACACCACACCCTAGGCCACCTTCAAGAAACTGTAGTTACGGTGCACTACAATATGCTACTGTAGCTATAGTCAAGTCTACGTTGCGTGCTCACGCCCCGGGCCAAGGCCAATGTGGCATGGGGCTGTTTACGTCCCTGCATGCGTACAAGGAGGAGCTCCAGGCGGCGGGTTCCTAGACTCGGTGGCCAAGAACTTGGGACTGACGGTGGGTGAAGTGGAGGAGGAACCGTTCCTTTCAGCATCAGCGTCTCAGTGTGTCAAGCTCTCGATCGCATACCTGCCGCGCGGCCTCCACTGCCCCTATATATCCGCTGGTCAGTGTACTAGTTTAGTGGGCTGCAACACTTGTGGCCCAACTGAAACCGTAGTTTGATCTTGCTATCAGATAAACCTTGTCTCGTGCAGACTCGAGTCCAAGTCAGTCACACTGTTTCAGTCAGAACACTTCTGACTACCTCCTACCCTCTTAGTTGTGAGAACTTGCAGGTTTACGTTGAGTCAAACATGAGAAGAGTTGCTCCTTCGACTCACTGTCATGGTTTTCAGTCGCCAAACTCCTTTGGATGAGCCGCTCCCATAAACAGTCGGCCTCTCAAATCACTAGTCCGTAGCGGCTTCTAGCAAAGCATGCCGGTTCCCAATAGACGTAAATCCACAAAGACTTTCCTATCCAATGTGTCATACGTCCAATCCTTGTGCCCCACAATGTACCTTGCCAAAGCTATGGGCGAGAGTTTGTCATCCCTTTACTAGTTTCGACTCTCTACTCGCCTTGTAACACTGATTCATCGGATTAATTCTTAATGCTACTCGACTAACTCGTAGTTGAGTTGCATGGACTTTCTTTCCGAACAAAGTAACTCAAGGGGCCCAAAGAACATCTCTCCGAGTCAAGGGAAATCACATTTTAGTCATACGTCACACTGTTTGCTTTTCAAATCGGCCCGAACTGTATATTTATGATTATCCGGTTACAGATGGTGTCTGATAGGCTATAAGCCGGTCGACACACAACTCAGATCATTCGAGAATCTCATGTCTAAAGATTATGGCATACACATTGATGAGACTAACAAATGACAAGATGCTCGTGTCTCATGGAGGGTCAATTTCGACTCGCCAAACTCTTTTGGCCGAATATGTGTGTCGAATTGGCATCGCTATGCCCATGACTAATGGAACATGGTCACCAGCCGACTTAACACACCAGTCAGAGTTAAGTGTCCACTTAACTCTACCGACTAGGAACGTTTAGGAAAAAAACATCAAATAATATATTGTCTCACAATCGAATCATGCATTTGGAATCATGATGCCAATTCAAGGATTATTACATAGCTTACACCCTAGAAAACTATGCCAAGTCTTACTCTAGGGCATATTTTCAACTCGAAATTCATTACCAATCACTGCGGGGTAAATCTTCACACAAAGTAAGTGGTCTCAAGCGATATTCGGCCTTCACAACTACTCTCTCCGTTCCACAATATAAAACTTTCTATCTTTTCGGATTTATCCTGATTCATACGTATGTAGACATATTTTAGTTTGTCGATTCACTCATTTAGCAACGAATCATGACAAATCCAAAAAAACAAGAAAGTCTTATATTGTGGAACGGAGTGAGTACTATAAAGGCTTCGACGTGACAAGATCATCTCTGATTTGACCAAATCAGTGGTTCTCCACGTCCAGTCACAAGACTTCACTTGTGAGTTGTCAATGAAGGGGAGAAGGCGAGCTGACAGCATGCTGTCTGCCGCAACATGCTCGCGCAACAAGGCAGTGTCACCGTATGTGCCCATTGTCTACGGGAGATCTACGAGCATCCGAGCAGACGCCCACACATACATGAACGTGCGTGGAACACCGCTACGAGTTCCTTCTCCCTCCCTCAATTTCTCGTGGATGCAGCAGTTCACCAGGGTCGAGGTTTTCACATAAGTAAGTAGCACCAGTCTCTCTCCAACAGTACATGATCTGATTCGATGCCCTCGCTGCCCAGTAGGAAACGTGCGGCGCTACACATCTGGCAATCCCAGCAAATCCTGGTCGCCATGTCCGCATAGGCTAGTACAGGGGCGGAGGCAGGAAATTTGTATGAGGGGGGCCGATCAAAGAAGACAACTCACAAATGGCAAAAAAACAGCTAAAAAATAGAAATAAGTGATAACAAAATGTTTTTTCATCGATTATACCACCATAAATTGAATAATTGTCGAGGTCAAAACGATATACAATTGCGTATTCAAACAAAAATCTAGACAACAAGAGATAGAGAAACTATCACTTTTCAACTAAATTCCTCCTTCCCACTGCGCGCGAACGCCCGCTGCTCCCTGCGCCGGCGCTGATTCCCCTAAAGTTTCGCCACCGATTCGTGCCCGCCACCGCTGCACCCGTCCACAAGATGTGCCGTGTCGCCGAATCCCGCTTCCTAGCCCCCAGCGCACCTATCCGACCGCGTCGTTTCCCCAAAAGTTTCGCCGCTGATTCATGCCAGTCGCCGCCTACCCGTCCACGGGATGCCGCCGCGCCACCCACCGCGTGAGGAACATCATCTGAAATTTAGCCGAAGCCCTATTTTACATCATCTATAATATGTGACCTAAATTTCGTAGAAACATGAGCCCTAAAATTATTTTTGTGTGCCCTATTTTGCATTATCTGTTGGAGTTGATTTAATACATCAATTGTTACAATGAGCCGCAGCCTATTCCTCTTGATGTCCTCTTCCATTTACTTCACCACTAATTGTCGAACACGGAGCAAAATTGGCAAATAGAGATGAAAAAGAAGAGCAGGTCGGGCAGGGAAGAGAAAGGCGCCTGCTGCGCTGCTGCCGCATGCACATGTGCGTGCGCAGCCTAGAAACAGAGAAGCTCTCTGTCCGGTGAATTATTGGGCTGCCCCCCTCTCTCTCCAGTTTTGCTTTTATTTTTTAGAAAATGGCTAGAGGTGTACAACCTAGGAGCAGAACTCAACAATGTTTAGGGGTATAAAAAATTTATTTGCATGTCAGGGGGGGGCCGGGCCCCTGCTGGTCCCCTGCTGCCTCCGCCAGTGGGCTAGTATCAAAGTTGGGAACAGTTTCTATGAAGAAATATTAATTCTGAAACTCAATCGACGTTACTTGACATTACAGCACAAGTTTTTTAGATGACTGTTACAGGACAAGTTCAGAAAACAGAAAATTTAAGACAAGAGCATAATCCAAATCGTTGGTTGTTATTTCTTAGACAACTGTGATAGAGTAGTTTCTATGAGGGGATGGCAAAGAAGCTTCATTCCTACTGCCATGGATAGATCACCTAGTTTCCTGCAGACCTGCACCAAGGAAAACATTTGATACCCATCACTATCTGGAAGAACCGGGACATAGTTTAGTTCAAAAGAAAACGCGTCAAAGTAGCTTGGCCTATATCAAAAAGATGCAACCACAAAAAGAATATGCACCAAACATACTCAACAGATTGTAGTTATGTAGTAATTGCCAGGGGGGCATCTCGTGCTAGAGATTCTGCACCAAAATTGCATTAAGATAGTCTAAATCCAAACATCTGCTGTCGAAGGAAACCTCATTTTACTGCTGAACACAGTTACAACCTCTTATATTTTTTTAGGAAGCTCAAAGGATATCATGCATACTGAATTTTTTCGTATACTATGATATGCAATAATTCAATTTATTTTTTGACACATGCAACTGAAAAGTCAAGTGCCTGAGCCTACCGGCTATTGACAGTCCAGGGGTTAACATAAAAATGAAATTAGTTTAGTTCAAAAGCAAACGCGTCAAAGTAGCTTGGCCTGTATCAAAAAAATGCAACAACAAAAAAGAATATGCACCAAACATAGTCACAACAGATTGTAGTTATGTACTAATTGCCAGGGGGGACATCTTGTGCTAGAGATTCTGCACCAACATTGCATTAAGATAGTCTAAATCTAAACTATCTGCTGTCAAGGAAACCTCTTTTTACTGCTGAACACAATACAACCTCTTATATTTTCTAGGAAACTCAAAGGATATCATGCATACTGAATTTGTTTGCATACTATGATATGCAATAAAAAAAACTGTTTCTTGGCACATGCAACTGAAAGTCAAGTGCCTGCGCTACTGGCTATTGATAGCCCAGGGGTTAACATAAAAATAAATTTGGTTATAAATGCAGCCTGGCTCAGTGCTCACCTCTGAGACATTCACTTAATAAACCTATATTATCACTAAGGGCTATACACCACATTGGTAGCATTATCTGAACCACATTGGTAGCATTATCTGAACCTATAAAACTCTCTTCTGAATTCCACAAGTTTGCTATTGTTTCGCAGCAAGTTTTGCACAGTTCTACAGTACAGTGGATTTACGTTCTATTAAACTATATTTTGCGTCTTTAGTTTGAGAATCTTATTCCTCATTGCCAGTAAAATACAGATCATACAGCCAAAAATGACTGGGAACAATACTGAGCATTTATTTGTCTGTTTCGGTTGTTGAGTAAGCTCAATGCCTTGAGAAGACACATCTTTGACGCAAAAAATACTATTCCATTAGGACCAAAGCCAAACACTACAAATCAGTAAGCAGTCCAGAAATTTGTAACCTTATCCACATGTTAATTGTTATCTCAGAGCTAAAGAAAATAAAGTTAGGTGGTGTTTTTGTGCCAAATATTAGAGAGGTGGTTTAGAACCATGAATGGTTGACTGGTTTCAGAATACACTCAATTACCAGAGATATAAAAATTGAGCTGACCTCACAGCATGAGCCTTAGAGAGGCGTGGTATGCAGGACAGCCTGGAGAATTTTCTGATCCATTTTATCCTCAGAAACCCACATAGAGCTCTGCTTGCGCAAGAGCTCCCTTTGGTCCAACTTCTTCTGTGCTTTGAGCTTTTCCTTGTTCCTCCAGAGCTCCAGCTTCTCAGCTCTTTCTTTCATCTGCACGTCATTACATGTGCGTTACAGGCCAGACCCATCAGCACCTAAAGACACGTTCTATTGAGCATGAACACGATGGTGAGATGAAACAATGTTGGCTGTCATGGGCAGTTGCAAAAGTAAGATGTTCACTTGTTTCTCTTGAGAGACTCCTAAAAGTAAATTCAAGGCAATGGTAATTGGCAATACTAGCGCTCTCCACTAAAGTTGAACGGACGAGGCAATTCGTCAAACAGATACGACGCAACGGTGAAACAGTACGAGTAGGGGGATGAACGGGGGGAAGGGGGATTACGAGGCCTTGGCGGAAGTCGAGCTCGAAGGCGCGGCGCTCGGCGGCCCTGGTCTGCGCGGCAGCAGCCTTGGCGGCCTTGCGCTCCTCGTTGGCGACGCGGACGGCCTCGGCGCGCGCCTCCTCTTTGCGCTGCCGCTCGGCCTCCAGCAGCTGCGTCTCGTAGGCGTACTGCTGGCGCAGCTTCCCCACGTCGCGCGCGTACCCCTTGCGCAGCCGCTCGAGCCTCGCCCACGCCTCCCGCGTGTCGCCGCCGCCCGCTGCGGCCGTGGTGGGGGCGGTCTCCTTCCAGCTCCCGAGGTAGCCGCTCGGCTGCGAGTGCTCGTGCAGATCCACGCGAGCGAGAGCCTGAGCGGATGCGTGGAAGCGGCGGAGGAGGTGGTGCGGCCGGGAGGAGGAGAAGAGCGCCATCGCCGCCGCGGGACAGATCGCAGGTGGCTGGCTGACGAAGTAACGAAGCGGCCGGACGAGGCAGTGGGCGTTTCCTAAACTCTTCTGAAGTTGGGTATGCGCCGCTCACGGCCTGCGATCCATTCCAGCCCATAGCTGACGCATCTTACGGTCCTGGCTAGTAAATGTTTTACAAGAGAGGAAAAAAACTGGTACGTTTAGAGAAAGGATAAAGAAATATCGCAAGGTTTCTAAAAAGCTCTTTAACTTAGTGATGATTTTTTTTGGCTCCCGAGTTCCAATGCTTTCTTTATTTAAAAAAAATTCAAATGTCATATTTACAAGCACATCCCTAGATTAGAAGGCACCCGATTCACATATATCCATCGATAACCAGGAGAAGAAGGCAAGACGATGCAATGACTGACAGGAAAATGGAATTGCTTTGTAGTTCCATACAACCTGTTGTGTTGCTAGCAGCATCCTACTTCTATGAATCTCCTCCAAAAATAACCCCACCTAAAGAACAGAAGACGCTCACGGATGACTCATCATTTTCATATTTACAGTGTCAGCTTTGTGGCGACAGTTGCTATTCTAACTTTATGATGGCCGGAAGATGTATGTCTACTTGTCCAACAATTGCCAACTTGCAAACGATCCGGTTGGGGAATTTCCCATCCAGATTTCTTCAGTATCCTTTCCTGGGATACCTCCAACCTAAAACCAAAGAATGATCAGGCACAATATATCCAATTCCTGTTTACAGATTTCAGGTTGGTACAGAGATAATAATATGTTTGACACTATGTTTACCTGTTATAGCTATTAGCAGATGTTGCTCTGCTAATTCAGTGAACTGTGCGGTGAAGTTCAAGGCTCCTCATCGCCACTCCCGGCAACCACCACAGGCCCAATCGGTCCCCTCAGCAGGCAGGTCACTTGCATCCCAAGGTGAACACTGACGGTGTATGCGCAGGCCACAGACTGAACAACTGAGATCAGGTGGCGGCTGAGAGTTCTTGCACTTGGTACATGGTGCCTCTTCGGGAGGGGGGTCATTTGCTGGGAAGTGCATATTTGAAGACCCGTCTTCTATCAGGAAATCCATATCATCAAAACTCACTGCTTCTTGTCCAAAACTTCCTGTGTAATTACCATTGTCTTGCAGACCAGCAGACATTCCAAAAGTATCAGCAAACCGTGCATCACCAGATTCAAGTAAGTCAGTGAATGACAAAAAATTCTGCGGTTCAAAATCCCCAGCTGCAGCACTGCCACAGCTTGCTTCATTCCATTGGCAGTTAGCAGTGTAATCAGGAGGGGGAGCATACACATTTCCCTGGGAAAGATCCCAGTCCAGTAGCTCTGAAGCATCCACACCCTCAAGCTCTGACAAAGAAAAACTGTTCATATGACTGAAATTGACGTTTGCATCCGCTGGAGGTTGATTCTGATTATGGTACTCATTCACAGGCATACCAGCTTGATCAACATATCCACTCGTTTTACCTTGTGACCTTCTTATGGATAGCTTCTGATTAGTTCCCGGGGTAAATCTTGCCACGTTCATTGATAAATCAGCATCAAATGTTTCTTCCCTGGTTGGCTCCACTACTCCATATGAAGCAAGCAATGGGTCCTGATCTGCTACAGAAGCAGTGTCCTCGCTAGACGGCATGCTTGATTGGGACGATGTAGCAACTGTCTGTTCACTCAATTCTGTTTCAGGCTTCCCAGAAACATCTGAATGAGGACATGTTGGTCTGGCTCGCCTTCGGCATCTGCAGCATCGGTATTCAACCACTTCAAATATCCTTTCTTCCTCAAGTTGCAAGGCATCACCATGAAACCAAGCTGTGTGCAGAGGAAAATAACAAGTTAGAAAACCTGAAAGATAACACAGAGATGTAGCTTTAAGTAACAATAGCGACGAATGTAGTTACCTTTACATTGCTCACAACGAACATATAGGAAATTTGGACAATAAGGTTTCTTACAGAGACAACAAGTGGGTTTTATTGCTGATCCCATCCCATCCTTGCATTTTAGGATTACATCATTAGCCCTGAAATCACTTCCACGATTGTCATCCTTATTTTTCTTCCAAGAGAGACCAAAGTATGTGATCTCTTGATTTTTTCTACATTTCCTCGTTTTCTCTGACTTGGGTTTTTTAGCTTCAATCTTTGCTTGAGCCTGCAACCCCGCAACACTCTGAGTGGCCACATTTGTAACTGGCCAGGGTTTCACCTCTGTGATTGGATGTGTTTGCACCTTCGTGGTTGACCGGGCTTCCACTTTAGCGACTAGCTTGTCTTCAACCTTAGTGACTGTCTTGGCTTCAACCTTAGGAACTGGCTGGGCTTTAGCCTTAGCCATTGGCTGGGCTTGAACCTTCACCGCTGGTTCAGCTGAACTAACTTTGAAGACTATTTTGGGAGCAGTCACTGGCAATTGACCGGTGCTCTTCTTTTGAGGCAAGACATATCTTGCATTTGTACTATAATTTGTAAGGACAAGACTACGCTTCTGAAGGCATAACTTGCATATCAAACTGGAAGCATCATTGCCTCCTTTGCCACCAGCAGATCTTACTATGCACTCCTTGTGACAATTACCTGAAAATAGTATTAATTAGTTAACAACACTGTAACCAATTATTGAACATATCAGAAAATGATTGAGTATCTTTATCACTGCATAATCAGGAAGAAGCAAAAGGAACGGATCAGTAGTGTCAGCAGTCCATACCTTGACAAGAAGTACATCTTACGACATCCCTGCATGTGATTCGTCCAAAAGGCACGTATGAGAAGTGAAAGAAAAAGACAGTATCTTAAAACAAGAACTGAATGAGCACAACGAAGATGTGAAGGAAAAAACCTGAAGATAACATCTTTCTTGCATGAATTGCAGGGATAGACATCCCACTTGTGAAAGAGATAAGAAAAGACATCTCCAGTTGATGCTTTTACTCGTCTTTGGTACAAATTGGTGAAACAGTTGTGTACAATTCCCGCAGTAGGCATGGAGCTAACCCCAGGTTTCTGCTCAAATTCTCGGACCAAGTGCAGTGGGACATGATTTTCGGAAAACCACAATTTGCCATTCCGATCCTGATTATCTTCTGCTTCCAAAATATTCTTGGTTACACGGATAGGGAGATGTTTCTGGTTGGGGAACTTAAGTGCATATCTTATCTTATTGTCAACTATCTTTTTATCACAAAGTACTGCATTTCTCAGAGCATAGAAGTCAAGATCTGAACTTTTTCCATCTGAAAGAGTTTGATCTGGAGGTACGAATTCCTTCCATCTTATATGGGCATCAAGATATCTAACCTGAGAGAGTTGGATATTAAAATCGTGGATAAACTATAGGTGAATGTAACAATCTCTGGCTCTATAAGATAATGATAGAAGGTGCTAACCTGCAGAGCAAGTTGAGATGAATTTACACTTAAGCCAACACATGCTCTCCAAGCAAATTGTCGAGTTCGTCTCGGAAGATTGGAACAATCATGATAAGATAGACCTGCTATCCTTTTTTTACCACCTAATGAGCAAAGAGCATGTCAAGTTGTTCTCTTTGTCAAGAAACATATATTATGGAATAGTAATAACAGCAACAACAATAATATTATATCATTAAAATAATAGCAACATTCAAGATGTGCAAATACCTTGACGAGCAGCTTTTCTTATGGCCGAACTAAGATAAGCTCCCCTCTGCAAAATACGTTTAGAAATATTTCCTCCACTCCACCAATTAACCTTTTTCCAACTCTTGCCCTTGTCGGTAACAGCAGCAGATTCGGTCGTTAATGAGCGTTTTCTGCCCCGCCTTCCACCAGTTCCACGTTTTTGGTATGCTGCGGGATGGAATGTGCCCGCAGATGCAGCAGGAGATTCCAAAGGCCAGTCATCCATTAGCTTCACCCAGCTTGGAGAAAATGCTACTGAACGAATATTACTCTCCAACTGCAATCAACAAGAGACAACATTCATAAGATGAGAAAAAATTCACTGCCATTTATTGCAATAATTTTCAGCAGAGGATTTTCAGCATTGTTTCAGTATGATTTATTGCACGTCCTATTTGATCCCCCAGAAGTAGTTAGCATGGAATAGTCAACTACATGCCCATTGACAAGATAAATGACAATATAAACTAAACAGCATTCATAACTGTGACCATTAACAATGTGCTAAAGAGCCTTTCCTGTTTTAAATTTATTATTGAGAAATAAAAAGCCTCAAAGGAATGCTTCAAGAAACATGAACTCACTTCAAGCAAGAGGGGTACTATAGTTTTGCAGTTGGAAGCTTCTTGTAGTTGTTTATGCCACCGTTGTCTCTGTTGCATGTCTTGTAATGAACCAGCTAAAAGGCCATGCAAACTTTCCTCCATGTTCACCAGATAAGCAGCAATGCTGGGAAAGTGGCTCTCGGAATTTTTGATTACACGCATGGGACTAAGAACTCGAGCAGATCCCTTAGCAGCATTTGCAGTGGCCAAGTTAAGAAAACAAGCCTTTTTACCTCCAGATGCTGAAGTTTTGCAGGCAAGGCACCAACCACATTTATCCCTTGGAACTTCCATAATTTTCTTTTCAGTACTTGGCCAAATAAATTGTGCAGCTGGCGAGGAAAATGCTTTCACTTGTAGAGCACAGTCAGCAGCCATTTTCTTTCTTAGGTTTGTGATCAATTGGGATGTTGAAACCTTACCTTCAGCAGATGTAAGAACAGCTAGATTGGCGGCAGCAGATGCTGCAACATTGCCATGAGTGTACAAATTCATGTAAGCCCGAGGTTTAAAAGTTGACACTTTAGCAGACTTCCCACCACTGGCCGAGAAGTCTGGCCGAACTAACCCATGTGATGGCTGTGTGCATGTTACGCTAGAAACACCTGTTACCACACCCCCGTTCTGATGAGAAATTGAGGATATCCCAGCGGGTCCAAAAGCTCCATTTTTGGGTGTATTATGCATGTGCTTCGAAGCTAATGGAGTTTGTATACATACTCCATTCTTCTTCTCAATGGCAACACTTACATTAGTCAGCATGCATTTTTGTTTCTCCTCGTGTTCCGCTGAGCATACTGTAAATTGCTTGGCGACAGATTCATGCTGCACATTTGTTTGGGGAATTACTACTGTCTTACTGTCCCCACCACCTGTCACCGTTGTCAGAACACTTCCAACCCCTGCTTTCGTTGGAGTAACACTTGACAATGTATTGGATTGTGTAGTATGTTTCTCACCAGCTTCTTTACCTATTTTTAATCTCTCATTCTGAAATATATCAATCAGATGCCTCCAGTACTCTGTCATTCTCCTACAAATATCCGTGTATGCATCTGAAGAGGCAAGTATCTGCATGACCTTGACTACATCATATTGATTGTAATATCTTGCATAAGAACCTGCATCCTTAGATATTCCGATCCTGCATTGTTTTGCAGAGTTAACATTAAACAAAATATACATACAACTATAATTCTAGGACAGGTAACAGAGAAAAAAAGACGAACTCCTGTTAAACTCTACAAAGTGAGCACCAGGACTTCATGAGAATAGAAAGGACATAGGATGCCAAAGAACATGTTTGTCTCATAAATTATGAGGAGGTCAAATACACTATGATTCTTGCCCTGTTATTATAGCATCCGATTGTCTATTGCAGACATGCTTATCATTATTTCATGATACAAAAGGCAAATAGTGGAACTCAAAATGAATATGTAGGATTTTATCAATAGAAGAATGAAGATGCAAAATGAAGCCCAAGGTAGTATAGAATTAAGGTGCACAAACTTACACCAGCAAATAGTTACAGGATCCTAGAAAGAGCCTTCCGCACATATCAATGCCAAACATTTGAGCTCCTCTTGCCCCACGCTCTATTCTTGAAGAAGTTGGTCCAAGCTTGTTAACCATGCATTCAGGACAAAACCAAAGCCCCTGGGGCAGGAACGCTTTGTTGATACCAATACATCTTGAGTGGTATGCCCATGGGCAGCCATCACAGCATACCAAAGTCCCATCCATTCCACATATTCGGCAATCATCACTGTTGGCATCCTGAGACGCAGTTGGTAAAACAGCTTCTTGATTTGTCACATTTGGAACAGCTTCTGAGCTTTGTAAACCTTCGATCTTTTCGCAGACAGAAGCTTTTGAGGCTCTAGTCAGGACTGATCTTGACCCAGCCTCTGACAAAATAACAGCGTCTGTCTCATATTCCATTTCCTCATTGTAGCCTTCCCGAGCCTCCAATTCAGCTTTGAGTTCTTCTGAGGAGGATACATGATCACAGAGTATTTGGAGTAGCCTAAGCTTTGTTGTAACAGGAAGCTTGTAATACTCAACGCCTAGGAGGGTTCTACCAAAACTCTGCCCTCCTAGACTCTTAATGTAACCCATTAGATAGAGGTACTCCAGTAAGAAGGTTGGCCAAGTCAACGCATCTAGTAATGCCCAATCTACATACCTGTGCACGATTCAAGGAAAGTTGAAAATCAATATTGAACTAACAAAGCACAACATTTATGAAAATAATTATTCTATTAAGCAAGGGCAAATAGACTATGTACTTCAAGCAATTTGAGGCAAGTTCTGATCCGTGAGAGGATTTAGTCTCAAGATGCCTCCTCAGCGCTCGCAGTAGCGATACATGTACAGCATCGAGTAATGTATTCTGCACAGTGCAATTAATGGATGCAACAAAATCATCAAGCCCGAATGGACTGAGGAAGAGCTGCACACTGAATGATCGAAGGAAGTTGTAAACAGAAAACAGATGACTTATAGACTCCTCTGGAACAGCAATGTCTGCGGATGATGGAGGCAACTCGAGGACCTGCACTGGCGGGCACAGCTCAGCCGGCAATTCTTTAGTCAAATCTGATAAATTCCTCGATGATTTTGCATCCCCTGATAGATCGGGATCACACACAGGCTGCTGCGATGTATCAGGCCTGGCAGACATCTCGCAGGCATCAACCCTCTGTCTAGTACTAGGTGTCCCTTTCGCCTGCTTGACACTCCCCGGTGAAACCAGCAAGTCCAGCTTCCTCTTCCTGCAGCTCACCTTCATGCCAGATACGCCATTGTCCTCAGACATAAGTAACTCTCTGAGATGAGGAAGCCCTAAATCCTCGCCCTGCCCATCCTCAAACAGCACATTGTACACTCCAATGCTGCCATCATAGGATGCAACCTTCCCAAGGCGAATCGTCCCATCATCCGAAGCACTCCTGCTGATGTATCGGCCCACCAAGCATTCCCCCTCCTCGTCCTCCTTCACCGAGGGCCGACATCAGATGAGTTGGGCTGCTGGTCTACCAGTCTGCTGTCACCTTCCTCCATCATCACCTCGGCAGGCGCAACCACCACGGTATGTTCTTGCTCCGGAGAGCTGCGCTCATCCACCTCCATCATGGATTCGGTCACCACAGGCACCGCCACATCTTGCTGCTTCTCCGGAAGGCTACACTCGTTCCCCTCTGCCTCGGACTCGGTTGCTGCCTGGCTCTCTGTGCCGTCGCTCGCCAAGGGTGTCTGATCCACATCCATGTTGGCCTCGCTCGCTGCCGGCGCCGCCACGTCCTGCTGCTTGTCCAGGACGGCGCCCTCATTGCCCTCGGTCGGCAATGGCGCCACCGCAGGGGGATTTTCTGCTTCTCCCGGCGCAGCCGGCACAGAAACTTGGGCCATCTCCGCCCCGTTCCCCTCCCCCGATTCGCCGGCAGGAAGAGGCGAGGCGCCGCTCGCCAAGAGCTCCTCATCCACATCCATGTTGGCCTCGCTCACCGCCGGCGCCGCCCCGTCCTGCTGCTTGTCCAGGACGGCGTCCTCATTGCCCTCTGTCAGCAATGGCGCCACCGCAGGGGGATTTTCTGCTTCTCCTAGCGCCGCCCCGTCCTGCTGCTTGTCCAGGAGGGCGCCCTCATTGGCCTCGGTCAGCAATGGCGCCACCACAGGGGGATTTTCTGCTTCTCCCAGCGCCGCCCCGTCCTCATTGGCCTCGGTCAGCAATGGCGCCACCGCAGAGGGATTTTCTGCTTCGCCCAGCGCCGCCCCGTCCTGCTGCTTGTCCAGGAGGACGACCTCATTGGCCTCGGTCAGCAATGGCGCCACTTCAGTGGGATTTTCTGCTTCTCCCAGCGCCGCCCCGTCCTGCTGCTTGTCCAGGACGGCGTCCTCATTGCTCTCGGTCAGCAATGGCGGCGCCACCGCAGGGGGTGTTTCTGCTTCTCCGAGCGCCGCCGGCACACCATCCCGGGCGATCTCCGCCCCGCTCCCTTCCCCCGCCTCGTCGGCGGGAAGAGGCGAGGCGCCGCCGAGCATCCGATGAGAATCCTCCGCCGCAGGATCCATTGTCGAAAAAACCTAGCGCCTAGAGTAGCGTAATCATACGAACCGCGAGACGAAGAAGTGGCTCCCGTCCGGGACCGCGACGGAAGCGGGCGCGCAGGAGGGGGCGGAGTAGATGCGGACGGTGCGCCGCCAGGGGTAACAGTTGGGGCGAATCTGCGGAGCGCGGGGACGGTGGGCGGGGAGGATGGGGAGCGAGAGCCGGGGTCTGATCGGTGGATCGGCTTCGCAACCCTACTGCGGCGGGCGGCGGCGTGATGGAGGCGGAGAGTGGGGAGGGATACTATGACGTTGTGGACGGAGCGCGCACGAGCGAGCACAAAAGGGAGAGGAGTCGAAAGCGGCCCGGGTCCTAGTCGGTTGCAACTCGAGGTTGACCGACCGACCGACCCGGGGGGACACGCGCCTGGTGCGTGCGGTCCGGCTCGTCGTACGTGTCCGGGCTGGGGCGAGCTGGCTTGGCTGGACCAGGTGGTGTGTGCGTCGCCTGCTGCGGCAGCACGTCACCGAGCGCGACGACGTCGGCGGCGAGGGAACAGGATGGAGGATGGAGGGAGGCGTTGCTGGTTTTTCAAATTCAAAACTGTGGAGGGAGAGAGCGTGCAGGGACGGAGCCAACTCTCAAGCTTGGAGGGGGCAGAATTTTGTTGGAGGGGGCAGAAATAGCTTAGAGCTACTAATTATGACATGAGTATTAGGCAATTTGTGAAAAAAAATCTGATTGTTGGGGGTGGCTTAGCCCCTGCTCGGCCCCCCCTTCCTCCGTCCCTGAGAGCGTGGGCGGCGAGCGACACGCCTAGTTGCCTGTTGCTTTGCGCCAAGAGTGCTTACGGTTGACTATGCACGCACGTATGCTCCTTTCCTACGCCACGGTTCGAGTTCACTTTGCTGCCTGCCTTTTTATCATGCAGACCTGCAGTGTGGGGCTAAAAAACTTTGTGTCAAAAAATAAGGTCGGCCATAGTGGAAGTAAACACCTACTCCTGCTTAAATGATATCGACGATGATGATGATATCTCAAAATATAAGGCCGTGGGTTGAGCTACTTTGTGTCGAGAGTCAAGGATCGTAAAAGTGTTATCCTCGAGGAACATCCGAAGCCCGCCTATATACACGGGCGGATCCACATTTACAAGGTACCTAACACACTCGAGTTGGTTCGTGTTCGATGCCCTATACTTAAAGTCTACTGATATTTCACCTTGCCTTATTCCAAATTGAAACACCGTCTTGTGTTTGGATTTCATCTTCGAGTCGTCACGGTCGCTAATCTTGAGTCATTTTGATAGAGCCCTTCAGTTAAGCTTTCTTGATAAACTCCCGAAACAATTGAAAATAAATGACAGTGAACTTATAGAGTCAACATGGTGTGAACCGTTGGGTTGCACATATGGAAAATAAAATTTTGTCTTCACTAGGTACACTCAAGATCAATCTATCAAGATGTAACTACGAGATTAGATCTAGTACTCACTAGCACCCCCTCCATGCCTTCCTGAGACTGGACTCCTAGTTCGCCCGGGGAGGGGCCCAATCAAATTGCCTAAGGGAAACCTTCCTTGTACCAAGGAAAGTGGAGGGACAGCCCAAGGAGGTCATACTGCCAGCCTAGGTGGGAAATGGGGTCCACTCAAAAAAAAGGTGGGAAATGGGTCACATGTGGCTGGCCCCACAGTTGTGGCACAGCCCAGGGCACCCAGTGCCCCCTTTCAGCACTACCCACTTGTCGGTTTTTCTCCGAAACATCGGGATCACTATATAACTTCCATATAAAATATTGAATAATTTCGACAGTGATATAAACTATTTGACAACTCTGAGACATCTCATGCCCGCTTATAAAAATCTCGGAATACTTCCGAGGTCTCTCCGACATCGTATGCCTTCTCTAAAATTGTCTGAAACACTTTCGAGTGTCACTGATAACATCATCATGTTTCTGGTATCTCCCATATCTACAAACCATACAAGTTTTCTCAATAAAAGATTAAAAACCCATAAGTGCGTGACCCAATAGGTTCGGTAATACCCAGACATGTCCAGAACACCTTTCGAATAATAACCAACAACAGAGCCATGGACGCCCATGATGGTTCATGTGCATAGACGTATGTACGGAGCGAACTGTTCGTTACTCATTTTGCTAATAATCTTGTTTCACGATACTAATGATATCCCGAGGTATGATGTCCATATGTATCCTTGTGATCAAATATCTTTAGCACTATCCTATTATCATCGCATTGTTGTCACTCTCCTTTTCTCATTTCGTATTCCGATATCCCCGTGACTAATTAATTTCACATCATCTCTGGTCAGACGATTGAATGATATTGTAAGATTGGGAGGGTCCGAAGTGTATCTCTCCGTCGTCGGGAGGAGTAAGATCACATTCTCCAATAACCTAAGTTACTTGCACACTTTAGGATATACCTGAAAACCACCGCTATGATCACACAGTTACGGAATGATGTTAGATGACAATCAAAGATACCTTTCAGGTATGTGGTCACTAGATATTCTCATGGATTGAGGACTTATGCAGAATGACAACTTCCAAGTAACTGATTGAAGGGGATCGTAGGCAGAAAACAAAAAAATTACTAACAACGATAACCTTATACTAGCCAGGATCTATACTATGCAGATATACTATACTGTAGGAGATCGATATACGTACCCTCATAGACCGATAGCGGGGATTACGCTCCCGCAACAAGCGTTGTTGAAGTAGACGACGTAGCCGACCTCGAGGTCGCGAAGATCTTGGCGCGACGAAGACGGCGATGACGATGGCGACGCCGACCTCATGGTGGTGGAGGCGAACACCTCCTAGCACCCCAAGTGTGGTGCCTCGCAGGGAGTCACACACATACGGTGAAGATGACGACCTCCGGGCTCCGATCCAGGGACGAGCAACAGAAGACTTGGACCGGAAGACCAGCAGCACGGCGGTGTGCGTATGGTGGAAAAAACCTCAACCCAAGCGCTACCACAATTGCGGAGTCACGCTCAAGGTGAGAGAGAGAGAAAGGAATTTCTGGCGTAATTTCCAAGGCAAGGGGGCACCTCAATATATAGGTGGAGGGAGGCTGCCAGCCCTGCTGGCTGGGCGGTGTGGGACTATTCCCACAGCCACCACGCCCCCAGCAGGTGCGCCGGCCCTATGTGGCCGGCTGGCCCTTTCCCCATTTTTTTTCCTTTTTCTTTTTGGGGATTTTCCCCTAATGGGCCTCTAAGGCCCATTTAGGAAAACAGCCTTTAAAAATTCGAAATTAATTAAAAAAATTAACTATTAATTACACTAATTAATATTAAATACATATTATCTAATTTATTCCGGCTCCGAAAACTATTTCGTCGGTCCTCGAATTCCGTCGGATATCACCCGTAACACTTCCGGTGTGTCCGGAACACTTCCGGTGTTCTTCTCTCTATTTTCTTCTCTACGTCCAATCTAAATAAACATGTCATCTCCCCTTAAGTGTGTTGCCCTACGGTTCGAGATCTCGCCAGACATAATCGAGACACGCTCTCCGATTAATGACTAATCCGTGGACCTTGGATACCCAAGATTAATCCCTGTGAGATAACGAATAACTTCATCATTCGAACCTTAGACGTCGAGTCTTAAACCTTTTGCCTGGCGATACTTAGCGTGTCCAAGACTCGTTCATAGATATCGTGATACCTAGCTTGATCTCGTTATCGACAACACTATCTTCTACTCGTCCGTGATAATATGTCCCCGTGACCTAGTCACATGCTTGCAAGCTTTTTTGACATAATTTCACCGAGTGGGCCCAGAGTATCTATCCTGCTATGCGAATTGGCAAATTCCGCTCTTGATCCCTCATCTCAACATACTCCCTTCCGATACTCGAGAGGGACACCGTTATTGTCACACTATATAAGATATGACGTTTGATGCAATCAAAGTATCTTCCAGGAATAGCAATAAGAGTTGATCTCACGGTCGAAGGCGTAATGACTACGTCCTACAAATATTGGGTATGTCCATCACGTCATTCTCCCAATGACATGACTCCATTGTCAACTGACATCAATGTCACATGATCGGGAAACCTCGATCATCAATTGCCCAATGAACTAGTTAGATAGAGGCCACTAGGGACCTGGTTGTTTATCTACCACACGTGTATTAATGTTTCCGCTTAATACAGTTATAGCATGATACAAAAACATATTATGAACAAATGAGATATGATAAATAAACTATCTTTATTAAGTGCCTCTAGGGCATATCTCCTTCAGTCTCCCACTTGCACTAGAGTAACACTTAATCTAGTTTACAACACTGGTAAAAGCTTAGCACCGATAGCATCTTGGTGCATGCTTGTCTCATGGAAGAGGAAGTTTAGTCAACGGATCTCTCACATTGAGATCTGTATGTACTTTGCAACACTTATATGTCAACTCGTATGACATCATCCCGTATCATATGATAACGGTGAAATATATCTTAGTCGATGGAGTGAGACTCGAACCTTCGCGTAGCATGGGCCTTAAAAGTCTAAGAGATCTATTAAGGGGAACCACACATGCTCGGAAAACCGCTCAGTCCAATCACACTTGCTACTTCTGGATTTGCCATATATTTCTATACCTATGTAGATTATACGACAGTGCATTCATATGCGACTTCGCAATCTAACCATGTCTTTCTTCAAAACAAAGGACATCTCCTGTATGAGATTTCTAGTCGTATGGTGATAGCGTGGATCACACGTTCGCTGGGGGACCCCAAGAGGAAGGTATGATGCAGTGTAGCAGCAGTTTTCCCTCAGTATGAAACCAAGGTTTAATCGAACCACTAGGAACAAGAAATCACTTCTGAAAGTTGTTGGTGGCGGAATATGGCACGGCGCAATATCAGGGAATCCGGCACCGACGTGGAATCTGCACACAACACAATCAAACTACTTTGCCCCAACGAAACAGTGAGGTTGTCAATCTCACCGGCTTGCTGAAAACAAAGGATTAAACGTATGGTGTGGAAAACAGTAGTAAATTGCAGAGAATGAAAAGGAACAGTGTTTGCAGTTGGTTGTATTATCAGTGTAAAAGAATGGACCGGGGTCCACAGTTCACTAGTGGTGTCTCTCCATAAAAGATAACTAACATGCTGGGTGAACAAATTACAACTGGGCAATTGACAAAATATTGAGCGCATGATAATGCATATATATGACATGATGATTACTATGATATTCATGTGGGCATTACGACAAAATACATAGACCGTTATCCAACAGCGTCTATGACTAATAATCCTCCGCCAGGTTGTCATCCGAGTTCCCCGTTGGTATTAAGTTGCAAGCAACGGATAATTGCATTAAGTAATGCGCGTAATGTAAACAAATGCATTAGACCTAACGGCGCACCCTTAAGCTAAGCATCGGTTATTTTATCCCTAGTGGCAACAGCACATCCACAATCTTAGAAGTTATTGTCACTCTCCCAGATTACCGGAGGCATGAACCCACTATCTAGCATAAATACTCACTCTTGGAGTTACAAGCATCTACTTGGCCAAAGCATCTACTAGTAACGGAAAGCATGCAAGATCATAAATAACATATAAGATAGATTGATAATCAACTTGACATAGTATTCAATATTCATCGGATCCCAGCAAACACAACATGTAGCATTACAATAAGATGATCTTGATCATGATAGGCAGCTCACAAGATCTAAACATGATAGCATAAAGTGGAGAGACAACCATCTAGCTAGTGCCATGGACCCGTAGTCCAAGGATGAACTACTCACGCATCACTCCGGAGGCAGGCATGGTGATGTAGAGCCCTCCGGTGATGATTCCCCTCTCCGGCAGGGTGCCGGGAAGAGCTTCTGAACCCTCCCGAGCTAGGGTTGATGGCGGCGGCGTCTCTGGAACTTTTCGTGGATAATGGCTCGGGTATTTAGGGTTTTCGCGTCGGGAAGAATAAATAGGCGAAAGAGCGGCGGCTGCGGAGCCACGAGGGCCCCACACCACCCCACGGCGCGGCAGGGGGGCCCCGCGCGGCCCCATGGTGTGGGTGCCACGTGGCCCTCCTCCGTCTCTCCTCTGGACTCCGTCTTCGTGTTGGAAAAATAGGAGGTTCTGTCCAAGTTTCGTCCAATTCCGAGAATATTTCCAGACTAGCTTTTCTGGAATACAAAAACAGCAGAAAACAGGAACTGGCATTGTGGCATCTTGTTAATAGGTTAGTCCTAGAAAATGCATAAAAATGCTATGAAGTGTAACAATTGGTATAATATCAACATGGAACATCAGAAATTATAGATACGTTTGAGACGTATCATATGGGTCAGTGTCATAACTTGCATCATTGTAACCCTTTTACGGCAAGTTGTCTTTTCACTCTTACCCTATACCAGAAAACATATCTTCAGTTCTCTTAGACACTGACGAATATACTTAACGTTTGTTCATTGATCCATCCAGGGATCACTCTAGAACCCGTTCTTCAACCAAGAACTTGGGTCACACCAAGTCGAGCTTTTAGTCTGATAGAATCTATGGCTGAGGCATAGAGGATGTTGAACATCCTTTTCTTTCATTAGTTGTCACTGAAATGCCAAGATAAACTTAATATTTTACCTAGTCATACAAGCAAGAACCTTTTTCTTCGCTTGTTCTATTCTGAAACACTTCAAAATCTTAACCTAGAAAATATTCCGACTTAATGTTATTAAGCCCCTTTTGATCTATACAATTATAGACTTGATGCCTAATACTCCTAACTTCATTCATATAAAATTTAATTACTTAAATAATCATTTATACTTTACTAGAGGATCTGTATCATTCTCAATATGTCATTACATATAAAATCAGGAATGACACTTAGCTCCCACTTAAATACGCCATCCGTATATAAGACAAGGGAATTTCTTTTAGCTCCCACTCAAATATGCCATTCACATATAAGATCAAGAAAAGCTACTTAGCTCCCACTCACTTCTTTATAAATGCAGGTTTCTTCAACTATTTTGGACGACTCCAAAATCCTTTGATCACATTATCAAAGTGAAGATTCCAGCTCCGATATGCTTGCTTCAGCCCATGAATGGACAACTGAAGTTTGCATACATGTTTAGCATCCTTAGGATCAACAAACCATCTTATTGTACTAATTACAACTCTTTTCTTAATATTACCATTAAACATGGTTTCCTTATCCATCTATCAATTTCTCAATTTGAAATTATAGTAATTGCTAAACGACCCTGAATAGACTTAGGCTTCGCCACCTGAGACAAAATCTCGTTGTGGTCAACTTTTGAATCTGTCGAAACTGTTTTGCGACAAATCGATCCTTATCATGTGTCTGTTTTCTCATAAAATTCCATATTCTTTTGACGGCCTGGATGCCATCAAGAAGATCTTCCCAAGTCGTTACTTGGTTATCGTACATGGATTTTATCTCGGATCATACACTAGTACAGAACGACACATCGGAAACGGGCCAAAAACCCCTTCGGCAACGGAGAAAGGGTCCGTGTCCCCGCCTCTGTCACTGATGTGAAGCCTCACAATGGCAACGGAGATTTTTATCGTTTGCAATAAGTTTAGCAACGGGTGATGTCTACGCACACTTCTATTCTTGTAGACAGTGTTGGGCCTCCAAGTGCAGAGGTTTGTAGAACAGCAGCAAGTTTCCCTTAAGTGAATAACCCAAGGTTTATCGAACTCGGGGAGGTATAGGTCAAAGATAACCCTCTCAAGCAACCCTGCAATTAAGATACAAGAAGTCTCTTGTGTCCCCAACACACCCAATACACTTGTCAGGTGTATAGGTGCACTAGTTCGGCGAAGAGATAGTGAAATACAAATGATATGGATGATTATAAGTGGTGATGGCAATCTGAAATAAAAATGGCAGCAAGCAAACTTGAGCCAAAATGAAAGCAAACGGTGTTTCAATGCTTGGAAATAAGGCCTAGGGATCATACTTTCACTAGTGGACACTCTCAATAATAATATAATTGAATACATAGATATTTCCTCTTCCCTATGCTACTCTGAACTATTCTCCCGTTGGATAGAAATACCAATCTACTGCGTAGGGCTACAAGAGCACACCTTAAAGTCTGAGTGAACAAACACCACAATATCATAGAACACCAAGACCATCGTGTAGGGCTACAAAAGCACACCTTAAAGTCTGTCTTCGACATCTAGGGAACCCCAAGGTCACTATGAGTGCCCCAAAATAGTACTAAACAAACACCACAATTTTATAGTGGCATCCAACACAAACAATAACTCATGGTAAGTATTTCTGTAACCTTTAGCCTAAGAGTCACACACGGTGCGCACACTGTCAACTTCACACCATGGGACAAAGGTGACTCCGGAAATTACATTAATAAAATCACTTGAGTAACACAAACAATGAAGGAGAAACATCCATGAATTCAATTAGATTACAAAGCTCATGATCACATAAAGATCACATCATGGGAGAGAGAGATGAACCACATAGCTACCGGTAGAGCCCTCAGCCCCGATGAAGAACTACTCCCTCCTCATCATGGGAGGCAGCAACGGCGATGAAGATGTTGATGATGAACACGCCGGAGGGGGGTGGAGCCCTCCGGAGGCGATTCCGGCGGCGTTTCCCCCCTCCGATCTTCTCCGGCGGCAGCCTTCTGTCTCCTGTTTCGTGGTTTTGTGTTTCTCTGCCGCCTCCTTTCGCGAAACGCCAGGGGACCTTTTTTATAGGCGTTTTTAGGTCAATACTATGTCGGTGGAGCAAAGATCGATGGCCACGGAGCTCCGAGGTGGAAACGAGCTGGGCCCACGCGGCCATGTACTTTAGGCCGCGTGGGACCCTCCCATTTCCAGCCTGTTGGGCTTCTGGTTTTCAATTTAAGCCCATTGCCTTCGTCTCGAAAATTCTGAACCGTGCTCTTTGACCTTGCCCTTTTTGGAGTCCCGAAGCTCCCGGAAAGTCTGAAACACTAAAAAAGACGTTTTCTGGAAAAACAGGGTTAATTCCAAATAAATGGGAAAACTATGAAATATTCCCAAAATCATTATAAAACATTGATATAACCCTTATATGATGCAAATATGATTGGAATATAAGCAATTAAAGTGCAAAGTTCATGTATGCATTTTACATGCATCAACGGGCATAATATATAACCGTTGCCTTTAGTCTTTACATCAGATACGGAGATTAGTTTTTGACCGTTTGTAATGAGGGCTAAAGGAAACAAAAAAAAGGCCGGTGATGCCTGCTGCACCGTCGACGGAGCCCTGTGGTTCCTGCTTGACGGCCGCCGGTTCTTCACCTTCCTCTTCGCCCAGCTTCATTGCGTGGTCTTCTTCTACCTATTTAGTACTGCACAAAAGTCTTGCTCCTGGAGGCGCCGGCTTCAGTGGACCGTGTGGACGGAGCCCCGCTCCTACGTCTTCACGGCCGCCGCATAGTCTCCAGGTTTC
Organism: Poa pratensis; assembly: GCA_947311845.1. NCBI lineage: Eukaryota > Viridiplantae > Streptophyta > Magnoliopsida > Poales > Poaceae > Poa > Poa pratensis. Next base: position 35,610,398 of record CAMZMU010000072.1, read on the forward strand.
CTCCTCGCCCTAAAGGAGATGAAAAAAAAATCAAAATGTAAGCTCCTTCATCTCTATACACAAGACATATGCTTCTTCATCGGCATTACAGAAAATATAGAACTAATTACAACTAGAACATAGTCTAAACAATGCCTCATATATAGGTAGATTGGACACACAAATTCCAGGGATGGAGCAAGCGAGCCAAGTAGGATGCACAAGATCGATGTGTATTTGTGCATATCACAAGGATCACTAGCGCCACCCCCGGATCACACGGTGTCACCTAATTTTAATCATCGGCATAACAGAAACAAAGCTAAAATCAGAACAAATGCCTACTAAAAACAGAGCATATCCATGGATAAACAATTAGCTATTTACAACTAGAAAACAGATAAAATCTATGTGTAAACAATGCCTACTAAAAACAGAGAATATCCATGGATAAACAATTAGCTACTTACAACTAGAAAACAGATAAAATCTATGTGTAAACAATGCCTACTAAAAACAGAGCAAATCTATGGATAAACAATTAGCTACTTACAACTAGAAAACAGCTAAAATCTATGTGTAAACAATGCCTACTAAAAATAGAGCAAATCTATGGATAAACAATTAGCTACTTACAACTAGAAAACAGCTAAAATCTATGTGTAAACAATGCCTACTAAAAACAGAGTAAATCTATGGATAAACAATTAGCTATTTACAACTAGAAAACAGCTAAAATCTATGTGTAAACAATGCCTACTAAAAACAGAGCAAATCTATGGATAAACAATTAGCTACTTACAACTAGAAAACAACTAAAATCTATGTGTAAACAATGTCTACTAAAAACAGAGCAAATCTATGGATAAACAATTAGCTACTTACAACTAGAAAACAGCTAAAATCTATGTGTAAACAATACCTACTAAAAACAGAGCAAATCTATGGATAAACAATTAGCTACTTACAACTAGAAAACAGCTATCCTACTGAACTGGGGTCTTACATTAGGCGAGGCGGGCTCGCTTAGCGTCGCCGCCGGCGACGGAGCTAGCGCCGGCCTCCCCTGGCGGCGCCTTGCCCTCGCCGTGGACCAAAGAGAGGGCTATGGCGGCCCGGAGGTCAGACTGGTAGACCGCCTCCTCGGCGCGTTCGACCTGGGTCGACACCTCGGAGAGGAGGACCGCCGCCTCCAGATCGGCCTCGCCCTGACGACGCTTGGCGTCCTCGCGCTCGAAATCGGCGCGGGAGAGTTGGCAAGCGATCTCCAGATAACGATCCTCCTCCTCTTCCTCTTCCTCCTCATCGGAGGACGAGGACGAGGAGGAGGAGGAAGACGGATGGCGGCCGGGGTACATCGCCTGGCGGATCTCGCGGTAGCTGCAATGGTGGCCAAATGAGCCGGTGCGGCCGGAGCCTTCGCCGTGCGGACGAGCGCCAAGGCTGCGGGACCGCCCCGCGGGGGACGGATCGGCGGCGGCCTGTTCCGCAAGCTCGTCCCACCAGCTGACGCTGCTGCTGCCTGAAGGCCCGGAGGGTGGGGCGGCCACGGTCACGGCCGCGATGGCCGGATCTACCAGCGCCGACGGTGGAAGCCATGCGAGAGAGTGGAGAGAGAGGAGACTGTGCGGCGGCTAGGGTTGGAAGTGAGTGAGAGTGAGAGTGAAGGGCATAGTTAAGTCTTATAGGCTGGCTGTCGGGCTGCTTCTAATGGCAACGGAGATTACGAAACTATCCGTGTGCGAGGAGCACACATCGGTAACGGAGTTAAACTAACCTCCGTTGCCAACATATATTCCACTATTCACCCGTTGCCGATGTTGTGGGCCTGCTTTACGGCCTAGTGCGGGCACGCGGGGGATGTCGCGATTTACCGTCGCCTAACTCCTGCCGTTGCCATAGAGGGGTATCCGATGTGTCGTTCTGTACTAGTGATATATATGACTCATAGTCATTTCTCGGACTTAGGTCTACCATCTCTTCTTCGTAGTTCGTAGGTCTATCATGTTCCATTAACATGACCTTTACAACAAGATTGTCGTACCACACATTGCGGAACACAGCCTCGTACGCCTACGGTCTTAGTATGAGCTCAGAGCATCATGATCTTTATCATCATTTTCCTTCCAATTGAGGAGGACGACACCGGAAACACGTTCCGTTGCGCCACTCTGATGTCTGGAGAGAAAGTTCATTAACTTCGTCTTGCTCTACTTTCTTTCCCACTTATACCCTTGGACAAGAAACTATTTCTTTTTCAAGGTATGTTCCGGAAACGATTTTGCCTATGTCGTGAGACATGTACCCAACTAATTCTTTAGGTATACCACAAAGATTTATCCATTTTAGGTTTGATCACATCGAAACACTAAATTACTGAAACGACAATCTAGGCTAAAAGCCATGCCATCACTCATATGGTATTGCCTCCACGGATTAGATGGTTTCTCTATTATCTAACGTGAATGTTTTGTTTCTACCATATGACTCCAATGATCACAATAATTCGATAAGATATTTTATTTACCACACACTATCCAATAGAGTGTGATTACGACGTCAAAAAACACCATAACATTGTGGTGTTACATGCGGCGTAATTTGTAGAACTCTTCTCACAAGTCTTCCAATGATATGCCAACCTTATAACTCAAATCTTTATTTCCTCGATCTGTATCGCAGGAATTTGATTTTCTTGTTAAGTTATTTTTCTACTTCACTTCGAACTTGTTTGACCAAATAAAAAACTTTCCAGACCAACATTTGATCAAGTGGATATATCCATATCTACTCGAATTATTTGTGAAGTTTACGAAATAAATATTTCCACTACACGTTAATTACTTCATTGATCCACATACATCCATATGCATGATTCTCAATAAGTTATATGCCCGCTTTCCGAAAACGGTGTCTTAGTTATCTTGCAAGTGTCAAAAGATCAAAATCTAAGGACTCGGAGATCCATCTGAATGGAGCTTCTTTATTGACTATAACATTGACATGACTTAAACGTTAGTGCCACAAGAATGTGGTGTCTTTATTAAGTTTGTATCCTTTGGCATTAATGTTATGAATGTGAGAGCTTCTACCATCTAAATTCAAATCGGTGTATGATCATTACTTCATAAATATAGGACAACGATTTTGTCACTAACATATATGAACAATCGTCTCGCTAGAGGAGACACACTTATAACGATCATACTAACAGGCGATCACAAAAGAATTTATTCAAATGGTAGATGCAGAGGGAGAGTGTCTATGGCCATCACAACATATTGCCTGCCATCATCAACACACATTGTCTCCTCGTCCTTGCAAACTACTCAGGCAGAAAATCTTGTTTTCATAAAACACGACTAGTATCAAAACTTAGTCACTACTGCGAGTACTTGCTTAGGTAAAACATTCATAACGTGTATATCATATATACACCATCATCATTGATGACTTCCCAGCGATCTGTTTCATCTACTTGATTCTTCCAACGCAATCAAGAATTCATGAAGGTGAACGATTCCCCTTGCATGACATAGTCTATGACAAAACATTTGCATCTGGCAACGTTGCATGTCATCCAGTGATCGAGTTGAGCGAGGCGTCTCAATGTCATCAAGTATGACCAATGTCATCGAGTATGACCAATGTCATCAAGTATGACTGCCACGTGCTCCTTTAATGCGAGTGTTCTCTTCCATCTGGGTCGAGAAGAAAAACAGTCAAAGTACTGATAAACTTCATCAAGCCAACTTGCGGTGTATTTCGAGTTCAGCGATCATCTCATATGTTCGCGATCTGACAACTCGCACCCACAGTTAATTCTCTATGGTAGAGATCATGGCATACACTGGACTATGATGATATTATCCGCACAAAACTTGGTAATCCAAATTATCCTTTTGTTAGCGGAATCTCCGGTGTTTATCTCCTAACGGGTATTGTATCACATAGAGCTAACGGTTTAAACAAGGAGTATCCTCAAGCTAAGGTATAAAAATATGAAGTTTGGACCCAACCATTTAAGTTTCTCAATCACAGGAATGCGCCTAATTTTTAAAGAGGGCTATTACACTGGTTAATATCTACAAAGATTTTGCAAAACATAAAGACTTTGTTCATAATAAAATATGGGTTCAAGTTTTAATAAAATAAAACTACCAGAACTCCCACTCAAAACGAGTATCCCTCTAATCGTTTTAGTGATTACACGATCCTCATCCATTATGCAACCCCTCATCGTCAGAGCCGGCAACATAACCTCAAAGGTAGACATCGATATGTCAATCACAACAACTCTTTGACTCATGCTTAACCTTTCGGTCACCGTGTTTCGAGGCCATGTCTGTACATGCTAGGCTCGCCATAATAACCTTCAGCGTATACGCTTGTGCAAACATGTCTTACACCCACTGTATGCGAACGACGATATGTCTGACACCCGATCGTTACGGCCTGCCTCATAACGTAGAACTTTCTTGGTGGTGCACGCCGAAGGGAGAACACTAATGGTATTTTGGAGGGATCATCTTATATTACTACCGCCGTGTAACTAATATATAACCAGATATATATATACACAATATAAGATGCAAACAACAACATAACATCAAAATGTAATGACGTGATATGGTCCTTGCGCCGATGGTCTCCTTCGCGCCCACAGTTTATAAACAATTTATCAAACCTACCTTGACCATATCAGATTGCCCCTGCAAAATAAAGTTAGACGCTTTCTATTTTATCTTTTGCATATTTTACGTGGCTTGGGGCTTTCGTAAATAGAACCGATTCATACCTACGAACCTAAGACCACAACAACGATCAAATAGTCGCTATTTATGTATCCCTTTTGGGCTCTCCATTGAAAATGCAAAGCCAACTAAAGAGAGAGAAACAGACACCAGCCAGCCACATATACGGTACAAGCCGTATGTCAGTTGTGGAACCAGTCTCGCGTAAGCGTACGTGTAAAGTCGGTCCGGGCCGCTTCATCAACTCAATGCCGCCGGCTAAACAAGTGCACGCTAGAGGATAGCTTCTAAAAGAACGATGCCCCCATGAGAACATGGGTTCTAAAAACGGTATAGCTATATCTACGCATAGGTCGACTCTGACACCACTGAAGGGGATTGTAGGCAGAAAACAAAAAATTTCCTAACAACGATAACCTTATACTAGCCAGGATCTATACTATGCAGATATACTATACTGTAGGAGATCGATATACGTACCCTCGTAGACCGATAGCGGGGATTACGCTCCCGCAACAAGCGTTGTCGAAGTAGACGACGTAGCTGACCTCGAGGTCGCGAAGATCTTGGCGCGACGAAGACATCGATGACGATGGCGACGCCGACCTCATGGTGGTGGAGGCGAACACCTCCTAGCACCCCAAGTGTGGTGCCTCGCAGGGAGTCACACACATACGGTGAAGATGACGACCTCCGGGCTCCGATCCAGGGACGAGCAGCGGAAGACTTGGACCGGAAGACCAGCAGCACGGCGGTGTGCGTATGGTGGAGAAAACCTCAACCCAAGCGCTACCCCAATTGCGGAGTCACGCTCAAGGTGAGAGAGAGAAAGGAATTTCTGGTGTAATTTCCAAGGCAAGGGGCACCTCAATATATAGGTGGAGGGAGGCTGCCAGCCCTCCTGGCTGGGCGGTGTGGGACTATTCCCACAGCCACCACGCCCCCAGCAGGTGCGCCGGCCCTAGGTGGGCCCCATGTGGCCCACCTAGGCCGGCTGGCCCTTTCCCCATTTTTTCCATTTTCTTTTTGGGGATTCCCCTAATGGGCCTCTAAGGCCCCATTTAGGAAAACAACCTTTAAAAATTCGAAATTAATTAAATAAAAATATATTTAATTATTAATTACGCTAATTAATATTAAATACATATTATCTAATTTATTCCGGCTCTGAAAACTATTTCATCGGTCCCCGAATTCCGTCGGATATCACCCGGAACACTTCCGGTGTGTGCGAAACACTTCCGGTGTTCTTCTCTCTATTTTCTTCTCTACGTCCAATCTAAATAAACATGTCATCTCCCCTTAAGTGTGTTACCCTACGGTTCGAATCTCGCCAGACATAATCGAGACACGCTCTCCGATTAATGACTAATCCGTGGACCTTGGATACCCAGGATTAATCCCTGTGAGATAACGAATAACTTCATCGTTCGAACCTTTGACGTCGAGTATTAAACCTTTTGCCTGGCGATACTTAGCGTGTCCGAGACTCGTTCATAGATATCGTGATACCTAGCTTGATCTCGTTATCGACAACACTATCTTCTACTCGTCCGTGATAATATGTCCCCGTGACCTAGTCACATGCTTGCAAGCTTTTTTGACATAATTTCACCGAGTGGGCACAGAATATCTATCCTGCTATGCGGATTGGCAAATTCCGCTCTTGATCCCTCATCTCAACATACTCCCTTCCGATACCCAAGAGGGACACCGTTATTGTCACACTATATAAGATATGACGTTTGATGCAATCAAAGTATCTTCCAGGAATAGCAATAAGAGTTGATCTCACGGTCGAAGGCGTAATGACTACGTCCTACAAATATTGGGTATATCCATCACGTCATTCTCCCAATGACAAGACTCCATTGTCAACTGACATCAATGTCACATGATCGGGAAACCTCGATAATCAATTGCCCAATGAACTAGTTAGATAGAGGCCACTAGGGACCTGGTTGTTTATCTACCACACATGTATTAATGTTTCCGCTTAATACAGTTATAGCATGATACAAAAACATATTATGAACAAATGAGATATGATAAATAAACTATCTTTATTAAGTGCCTCTAGGGCATATCTCCTTCACTGATGCAGTGCAACTCACGTCAATCACCATGTCAAGCACTCCAACACTCCACAAGTCACCATGGACATCAAAGGTGAACCCATTCCTCTACTTGAGCTCAATGCCTACCCTTTTGGATGGTATGCTACGTCATGCTTCGTCCCTTGATGATGCTAGGTTTACCATGACGAGTACGGCCATCCGGGAAGATGCCGAGGAAGTCCAAGACGCAAGACCATCCAAGGCGTACACATGGAAGAGGTGGAGAAAACGACAAGACAAAGATAGAGAAGACGGAGAAGAAGACCCAGGCGGCGGTACTACCGCCTGGAGCCAGCGGTACTACCGCCCCTGGCCCAGTCTGGACGGAGGAGTCCCCGCCCCAGCGGTAGTACCGCCAGGAAGCCAGCGGTACTACCGCCCAAGCGCTACCGCCACCACTACCGCCGTCGCTACCGCCAGAACGGCGCTCGAAGGCCTTATCCGGTACCTGCGGTATCGCTGCGGGTACCACTGGAGGTACCATCGAGGTGGGACGGATCGAGACCCGCCCGCACCAGCGGTACTACCGGCTAAGCCAGCGATACTACCGCCAGTGCGGGAGCAGCTCGGGTTGGGGACCCGTGTAACCCCTCTCCACCTACCCTTTTGGTCAACACTACTTATAGGATCTCCTTTGCTAGATCTAGAGGACAGAGTAGATTGGGACTTGAGTTGAGCATAGGCTCCATACCCACCCCTTGTGGTGTTGCCTCCCCTTGTGGAGAAAATCCCCATGTGGATTCAAGGCCTCCCCTTGTGGATATGAACCAAGGCCTCCTCTTGTGGAGAAGATCCCTCTAGTGGATTCCAAGACCTCTTCTTGTAATTGAGATTACTTGCCAATCTTTCATCTTCGGGTGATTCTATTTGGTCGGTTGGATTGACCGTTGAGAGAAACAATCCTAAGAGTAAGGTGTGTTTGGAGAAGTAGAATCGGGCGCTGCCCTTGGGGACTTGTTACCGGTTGACTTTGGCCGAATGATGCTTTGCTAGTTATCTTGTTACTTGCTTTTCCCCTTTGTGTTCTTGTGTTCTTGAGTGTTCTTTGTGTTCTTCCCCAAATCCGCCGTCAATCCGTGAAGATCGGGTCCTACCCCACATCATGTGGTATCAGAGTTCTAGGTTGCCACGGATTTGACTTTGTTTCCCCCACAAATCGACCAATTTTTTTTGATTTTGAGAAATTCAAAAATTTCCACCAAAAATAGCCTTTTGGATTCGAGCCGATCTGTCGATTTGTTGCGTTTTTTTGTAGTTTTTGTACATGGATCTGTTGCTTTAGGACCCCCTCCACCTTTGTTTGTGTTCCCTAGCCTCAATTTTGCCATTTCCCCACGAATTCGAGGAAGTTTTGGAGCCCTTTTCCGCCAAAATCGCGTAAAAAATGAGCAGATTCGTGACCAGCGGTACTACCACCGATTTTCAGCGGTTGTTTTGGATTTTTGCAGGTTCAGGCAAGAAAGCAAAGAAGAAGGGCTTTTACCAAACATATGCGGATCAAATCACCTCTTATAATAAGAAGAAATATTTCTCGGTATCAATCCCCTTGATACTACTAGCGCAGCGGTACTACCGCCAAGGCCAGCGGTAATACCGCCAGGGCAGAAATTTTCAGATTTTTTTCTTTCTCCTCGGTTCGTTTTGTTATTTCCTCTTTGTTGTTTGAGTCCTTTGCTGGCGTGTGCTCTACGCTTACGACATCGACAAGCTTCCGCAGCGACTTCATCAACGCCAAGCGACGACGCCACCAAGGACTCGACATTTCCCCGTCATTGTAATCCGTTGTGAGCCCTTCTTCCTTTCGCGTACCTTGACCTACCGAACTAGCTCTTTAATATTGCGAGGCATTGCACTTGTGTTGATTCGAGTGATTGTCTTAAAGTATTGGCGAGTGTGTATCGTATAGAGATCTTGGCACTAGCAAAAGTTGAAGGAATCATCGTTAAAAAGAAAAAATCAAAAAAAAAAAGAGAAAAGAAAGAAAAGGAATCAAGTGGTGCCAAGTATCATCTTTGTAGGTTGTGACAAAGCTTGTACCGCCAAAGTGAGTGTGAGAGATTGACACTTGTGCAAATCCGTTGCCCAACCAAAGGCAATTGAGCTAGCGTCCTTCGTGTGTTGTGGTGACACTTGAGCACGTAGTCTTCGCTAGGGTGCATATCTTTGAGTGCTCGCTCTTTGGTCGCCCAACCTCATCATTCGCTTTTGTGTGTGTTTCTTCATCATTTGTGGTTGGTGTTTCTTTGGTAATTTGGTCATTGTGGATTTTCTCTACCTTGAACAATATACTTTTCGTCGGGTTTGCTTGTCTCTTTTGCCACTTCATACCTACCCATCCTCATAAGTGTGTGTGTGTTGGGTGTAAGAACCGGATTCTCTTTCTTCAAGCCTCTTTATGATCTTGAGATATAGTTTCTTTTGGTTCTTCCATTTCCACATATTTCACTTGCTCTTGAGAAAATGTTTAGGGGAAGTACAAACGGGAGCTCAAGCTCGGACGATGAAATCCACGGTGGACCTCGAGGTGATCATGGCTATGTCACACAAACCGAGTTCGTTGGTCTTTGACACCTTCTTCGTGATGGCTTAGGCCGCTACGAGCGCCGTCTTCAAGCTCAAGAAGATAACTTCAACGACTGCATGCACGCGCAAGAAGCAAATCTCAATGAGCACATTGAGCGGGTGACCGAAGCTCTCAACAACCTTGCGCATCGTCGATCTTCTTCTTCGTCACGCTCAAGTCGTACAAGAAGTATCTCAAGGTCGACACAAGCACGTCATGGACGTTATGGCCCTCGCCAAGAAGACCCGCAACAACCCCGCCAAGAAATTCCAAGGCGCGACGACCATGATCGACATCGCCATGATGCGAAACGTCCACATTCTCCTCAAGCGCCCAATGCCAATGCGCATCAAGATCAACATCAAGATCAACATCGCCATGAAGTGTACTGTCCATACTCACCTCGAGCACACCAAGAGAATGAACATCAAGAGCATCATCGCTCAAATAGTGGACGCCGTGAACGCACTCCTTCACCAACAACTCACATTCAAGATCGTCGAGTCCCATTGGCCCCCTTATGGCATGAGGAAGAACGCATATGCGACAATTGCCAAGGCCAAGACCACGACCCACGAGAATGTCCCAATCTCTTGTGTCCAGTATGCAATGGCAACGGTCACATGATGTGGGAGTGCACAAATGGAGATCAAGACGATGAGAAGTTGGTCGAGCATGGGATTTTCCCTTCGACCACGGAGGCGAGCATGAACAATGCTATCACGTTGGTTGATGCGTGGAATGAGGATGCCCCATGTCATGCCCCGAGACCCGGCCCGGTAAAATGACAGCCGCCGCGCGCCAATAGACCCGAAAGCCTATACATGCGCAAGGCTAGAAAAGCAGGCATAAACCAGCATAGTGGATCACAATCAGCTCTTTTATTCATATTTACAAGATTATTACAATTACAAGAATAAAAAGGTTCTCTAGCGACTTCCCACCCACTGGTCCAACCTACTCCTCGGATACGACGGCTTCCGCAGGAAACTCTGATAAAAACAAAGGGAAGCAAGGGTGAGTATAACGGGAGTCATACTCAGCAAACAATTCATACATTTTCATATACTTTGTAAAATACACTAGGTTTCCGAAATACAAGTAAAATCATTTGTGTGGTTAAGTAATTAATCAGTTTAAAACACATGGTGCCACACATGAAAGTGAGTTTCCCTACCCGGGAATCACATGGGTGAATATTCATGCTTTTACACTCTTAAGAGGGGTACTCCGACATCGACAGCCTCGACCAGAACCGCACAGGATTCCAGAACGAGTAGAGCCCTTTTACCCGCTAAGACACCGGACACCCTGACCTACTCATGTCGATCGCTCCTACGGATCCATCACCGACACTTTCCATTCAAGGGCCGCCCCTCGTGGAGAACTCAGACAGTCCCATACTTGCACTGTGACCGGTACAATACGATCACCTTCGTAACACCAGTTTTCTTTATAAATACACTGAGTTCATTTACATGTCAAATATACGTGCTAAGCCCGGCTCGTACCGGTGGCTCCTACGGATCCATCACCGTAACGACGCCGCGCATTAGCCCCGTATATCAACACAAAGCTCGTACCACTCAGGGTATCAATATTTAATCAAAGCATACTCTACAAAAATATACGAGAGATGTGAAAAGAGCTTGCCTCAAATACTGCTATGCCGTAGCACTCAAACGACACTGATGTTGGTCAGCTCTTGACACAGATGTACGCTCCAGGTACTAGCTACGATTGGTAGCCAAAGAATACAACCAACGTGCGACGCCACACTCTCCAATCGTCGGCGCTCACTCATTCCAGCGAGCTCTGCTGCTCTCTCGCACTAGTAGAAAACGGCTCATTAGTCCCAGTTCCAGAGAGCCTTTAGTCCCAGTTTTCCAACCAGGACTAACCATTCGGGACTAAAAGGGGGGGCCTTTGGTCCTGGTTGTCCACGAACCGCGACTAATGTGCATCCACGTGGCAACGGCCGGGCGCGCATGGCGGGGACTCTTTACCAACCGGGACTAAGAGTTCTGCTTTTGTTTTCTATTTATTTAATTTTTAGGAATTTATTAGGGGTTTCGATTTTTTGTTTTCCATTTAATTATTTTTTATGAAGATCACGTTGCGCAAAAAACAAGTCGTATACATAAAGTTAACACTACATCGAGATCACGTTTGATGCACACAAGTTGATTTAATGAAATTCTCACGTCGAGATCACGTCAATTACATTGGAGGCATAATATAATTACTAGGGTGATAAAATTCTCCGGTTTTCTTCAGGACCGCCGAGTTCAAAAATCCCGCCATTTCCTCTTGAATTGCTTTTAGGCGCTTCGTTGGTATGAGCTGGTCCCCATTCTTTCCATCTGGATGAATATGAATATGTGAGTTTTGTGTAATATATATGAAATCATCATAAAATAAATTATGAATGGAACTCAACACAATATGGTAATAAAAAATTGCGAATAGTGTATACGTACTTCAGCTGTTCTGATAGCTCTATTCCGCTCAGTGACAAAAGAGCGTATGTACTCGCAAACGTAGTATGCACATAAATTAGTCCCTTTTGGCTGCCTCAGACACCACTTTACGAAGAATAGAATTTAATCAAAATAATAATCAAGCATGATAATGGTATTGAAACTAGAATTAAAGAGTTGCGCGGACATATATATATAGTACTACTTACCTTGGTTTCATGAAAATACAGCTTCGGTTTCCATTCCCCTGGAACCTTCACGATGAACCGTTCCCAAACCCTGCCCGGCAAAAGAAAATAATTAAAGGAGTTATTAATTACTTGATATCGGAAAATGAACGAAAGAGGTCGATATAGAGCGATAATGATTGAAATTACCTCTGAAGCATTTCTTGCAAGTTGAGGTACTCGTCCATATCTTTCCTTAACGAGTCCAAGACTTGAACGACTCCTTGGTCAACTCTAATGACTAGCAGAATCCAGTGGAAACTGCGCACGTTTATATGTCCATGACTCATCGATTACACTAAACATCGAGTAAGCAAAATAGAATGTGTAGAAGATAAAAGAACACTCACTTGAAGTTGTAAGGAAAAAGTATTTCTCCGAAGGAATTTTGTTTCATTAAAAAACGGAGCAAGTTTCTCTCTGTGTCCACGGGATGGTTCTTTACGGTAACTTCATGAATGTAATATGGGTCAATGAACCCAGTGCCATAGATGCGGCGTTCTCTGCATTCGACAATCTTCATTCTGCATAATAGCGTACAAAAGAATATAGTGAGATAATTACATGCAATGAACGAGCTGAGCTAGAGACTTAATTAAATTGCAGAAATAAATCACTTACAAACAATAGCAACTGACGAGGGCTTTGTCGAGGGCGTCTTGATTGAATAACTGATTTTTTTAGAAAACGGAACATACATCGCGTCATCCGTGAAGTAATGCTCTTTCTTATATGACACCCAGAAGACATCATGCCCGGCCTTTGCGGCTTTCTCGTACCACTGATGCAATCGGCGCAATTGTGTTGTTAGAGACTCGACCTGCTCAGGTCTGACCAGGGACCTCCCGTAGACATATGTCCATGCATACTGATACTCTGTGGGGTCGTCTATGCGAAAAGTGTCGTGGTGTACTTCCTTATCGGGCATCACCTTGAGCGGGGGGATCGACTGATTTGCCTGTTCTCCGAGCTGGGCCACTTGTTTCCCGGATTTTGCCGTACGCATCTGCTCCCTCTTTAGGCGATATGCCGCCTCCTTCTCCTGCTTCTCTTCACTAATTGTCTTCTGAATACAACGATCATAGTCATCTGGCAAATCAGGCAGCTGTGGCGGTTCCCTCCGTAGATTTTTCAAACATCTCTCAACTTTTTCGCTGGTATTATCTCCTTTGGCGGGGGCCTTTTCGGTCCTAATTGTCTTTTCACATCTACTTGCACCTCCGCGTCGAGTTCCTCTTGAGTCAAGTCGTAACTTCTCTTTGGAAGAGGCTTTAACAACTCGCGTTCCTCTCGAGTTTCCTTATTTTCACGTCTCCTCTGTGTATATGTCGACGAGTAGTTTAGTTTCCGCTTAGCGGTGCGCACAATCGACGGACGGGACGTCGCGGGCGATGGACTCACGCTGGGCTCCCAACCGGCGTCGGGGGATGGATCTTGAGGTGGGGGGGATGGATCTTGAGGTGGGGGACTGCTACTCGGAGGAGTCGGTGGCCTTGGCGCCAAGTTTGGAAACACGATGTGTTTCTTCTTCCAGAGAACGATGGCCTTCTTGGCTTCTCCCACAGTCTTCTCGTCGTCACCTCCAGGAATGTCAAGATCCAGATTAGCATATAACGGCACAACTTCATCCACCCGACACGAGCATAGCCAGCTGGAATCCCGCCGAGATGGTAGCTTGCTCCAGATTGATTTGGTAAAGCATAGCCGACCGCCACCTTGAAGGACATGTTCTTCATTGCCATATGTAGCTCACAGCTTGTCTTCTCCGTGATATCATCCACGGGGTAGTGAGCCGCCGGTTCGAGTTCAGAATGTTCTAGCTGCGTGGAACCACGCTGCTTTTCCGCTGATCAGATGGGGCGGCTTCGACTTCAGGACCTTCTAGCTGCTGCTGAGATGCCCTTTGCTGACTAATTGAGTCTAGTTGGTCCTGCTACTGCTGCACCTTGCGTTCCAATGCCGATAACCGGTCTGAATCCTGCTTCTTCTTTCTCTGACGGCTTCTATAAGTATCAGCGTCTCCGAAAAACCTTGCTTCCACGAAACTCCGGGTCCATAGCCTCGTACTCGTCCAACTTTTTCAGGATTCCCGAGTGCGAGTGACAGCTCGTCTTTCTCTCTGTCGACCACGTACTCTCCCTTTCGAACTTTATCTATTGCGTCCACAAGTTCTTTGGTTATATACTCAATTTTTGCCTTCCATCTTCCCTAAGCAACAATCAGCCCTGTCTCTGGGTCCAACCCTGCCCCATGCGCGAACAACCAAAACTTGGACCTCTCGGGCCAGTCCGCTGTCTGTGGAATGATCCCTTGATCAAGCAGTTTTGCTTCAAAGCCTTCCCACTTAGGCACGGCAGTCTTGTAGCCACCTGGCCCCAAAGTATGGTGATATTCCTTCTTCTCAGCATTTGCCTTATTTGTTTTCGATCGGGCCACAGCGGCCTCCGATTTTCTTTGCTGCACAAATGTGGGCCACTGCTTTTGTATCTTCACTAGTGGTCCAGTGAATTCTGGATCTTGTTCCTCCGCCTCTACATAAGCTTTCCATAAGTTTTTCTTCCAGGTCCGGAATTGTTCGGCCATCTTCATAAGAGTCCACTGCTTGACTTTCTTCTTCAACTGCTCGGGTAGACCTGGCGGTAGGTTGACCTTTGTCAAGAGCGTGTCCCAAAGCAAATCTTTTCTTCTGTCGTCGACATAAGTAGTTGCCTTGTTGTCGTCCTTCGGCTTATGCCATTCTTCAAGGATGATCGGGACCAAGTCCCTAACAAGAACTCCACATTGATTTATAAATTTACGGTGGCACTCTAAGGGTTCCAGCGGTTCGCCACTATCACCAACTCTGTCGATCGATATCCTTACACAATCCTTCAACGGCTTCATCGGGCCTCGTTTCGACCCTGCTTTCGACCCTTTCGACCCTTTAGCAGCGGATGATTTGCTCGATCCGGAGGGCTAAAAGAAAAATGATTCGTTAATAACTGCAATACAACTCAAATAATGCATCTAGTGATGATCAACAGAGGCTTAATATACCTTGCTGGAGTTTGTTAAGGGCACTTCCTCCTCTCTGCAAATTTCTTCTTGCTCAACTCCCTCACCGGTGTCGTTCAGAAATTGTGAGCTGTAATCTTCTCCAATTACCACATCTTCTTCAGACGCGTTTGCACGTCCTGCTATAATCTGATACATTCGCAGTTCACGCTCCTCGTCTCTGGCGGCGACGTCCGGACAATTTCGATCCATTGGCTCTTCACGCTCCTCGTCTCTGTCGGGGGCGTCCGGATAATTTGGATCCATAGCTCAATGTCCCTGCAATCAATTTTGTAACAAGAATATGAATCTTAAAATTTGCATCTTAGCAAATGTGAATGCAAATTTATAGCAACTACTTAGCAAATTTAAATTTTATACCAACTACTAGCAAATTCCACCACTAACAAATTTACCTAACACTAACACATGCATTTGCCAACACTAACACATGCATTTGCTAACACTAACAAATTTTCATACACATTTTCAAAACTAACACAAATCTCGGATTTTTATACAATTCTCCACCGGCATCATCTATTTTGCAAATCTCACATACAAAAACAATCATCTCATTTTGCATATCTAGCACAAAACTAACAAATTTGCATGCATATCTAGCACAAAACTAACACAATAAATTTAAACTACTAGTACTATGCAAATATCAAAATGGTACTGAAAAATTGCATCTAATAAATTTAAACTACTAACAAATTTACCTAACAATTGTGCTAATATAACTATATGCAGGGAAGGAAGCCAGGGAGGGAAATTACCTCGATCCGGCGGCGGCAGCCGTCCGGAAGGGGAGCGTGCGAGGCGACGGGGGCGCGACACCAGAGCGCGGCGGCGGACGACTGGCGTGACGGAGGGCCGTGGCGGAGCAGCACAGCGGGGAGAGGCCGGGCCGCGCAGCCGGGGAGAGGGAGCGCGCGCGGCGTCGAGCACACCGCGCCGTGGGGAGCGCGACGGCGTGGGAGGGATTCTGGCGGCCGAGGAGAGGGAGTGCGGCGTCGGAGCAGCACGACGGCCTCCTTCGCGACGGCGCGGCAGCCTGATGGCAGGGGAGAGGGCGACGGCGTCGGGAGAAGAATTTGGAGAATGAGGAGAATTTGGCCAGAACCACCTCATATTGCGCGAAACGGACCTTTAGTCCCGGTTCCAGCCACGAACCGGGACTAAAGGGTCTTTAGTCGCGGTTGGTGACTAAAGGGTCTTTAGTCGCGGTTGGTAACACCAACCGCGACTAAAGGTCTGTCTGGGCCGCGAAAAATTGCGCGCGAAGCCCAGCGGCCCTTTAGTCCCGGTTGGTGTTACCAACCGTGACAACTGGGCTTTTTAATTTTTTTTCTAGTTTCTTTTTCTGTTTCTTTTGTATACTTTGATTTACATGCTTTTTGAATTGTTTTTTGCTCTAGTTTCTTTTTTTATATATTTAATTTAAATGTTTCAATATTTCTGAAAATCATATCTTTTTCTTATTTCTTTTATATCCATTGATTTAATTGTCTAAAAATTTGTAATAATTATCTCTTTATTTTAAAAACATCCTTAACAACATCCCCACATAGTTACATAAAATGTTTAATACATTATTACACATCACTAACAGTTTTCATAACACAGTTACATTTCTACATAAACGGACTTGCTGGCTCGGAGGCCGTAGGATTAGGGGGAACGGCACCGGGAGGCTTCAATGGCCTCCTGCATCTGCGGCCCGCCGCCCTCTTCCCCATGGTCGCTCCAGTCGAAGTCGTCGTCGTTGATGCCCGTGACACACACGTTCGTTGGGAGACCCCAAGAGGAAGGTATGATATAGTGCAGCAGCAGTTTTCCCTTGAAATATGACCAAGGTTTATCGAACCAGGAGGACACGGAGGTTCTTCAAAGGTGACAGCAGCAACAGAATATGGCACGGCGCAACACCAGGGACTCTGATGACTGATGTGGAACCTGCACACAACACAAGCAAACTACTTTGCCCCAACGAAACAGAGAGGTTGTCAATCTCTCCGGCTTGCTGAAAACAAAGGATTAAACGTATGGTGTGGAAAACAGTAGTAATTGCAGAAAGTAACAAGGACCAGATGATTGCAGTAGGTGTTTTATCAGTATGAGGAAATAGACCGGGGTCCACAGTTCACTAGTGGTGTCTCTCCATAAAAGATAACTTAACATGCTGGGTAAACAAATTACAGCTGGGCAATTGACAAATAGAGAGTGCATGACAATGCAATATATTACAAGATGTTCATTATGAGATTTAATTGGGCATTACAACAAAGTACATAGACTTGCTATCCAACTCATCTATGCCTCAATAATCCACCTTCAGGTCAGCATCCGCATCACTTCCAGTATTAAGTTGCAAACAACAGATTATTGCATGAAGTAAAGTGTGTAATGTAAACAATGCAAATGACACGTAGACAATGCATCATTGTTTTATCCCTAGTGGCAACAACACATTGATAACCCCCAAGAGCAGAGGATCACTGTAGCACCTCTCAATGTGGAAATAGGGTATCGATCCACAGGAGCAAGAAGGAAAAGTTATCTATTCTCTACAACTAAAGTGTCACAAGTTTTAGTTGATTATGCACTAAACAGGTTTAAGAAACAAGATGGTTGATTTAATGGATGGAAGTTTAATGTAACAAAACAAGAATGTAAAAGTGTCCCAATCCTCTTCAATGCAAGAGGACAAGACAAAGGTTTTCTCTTATAGGAACAATGGACATGGGTTCATGGGTTCACTTAATCCTCTCTCTCATCTACGGTGATTACCATGTTATAGATAAAGTACACACAATTGTCATGTTTTAATGGTAGATTTTATGACGGCTATATGTCCTAAAACACATAGTTGAAAGAAGTACTCATTTGTGTTGCTAGGTCACCCTCGTAAGGCTAGCGTGGTTGCTGTCACTCCCACATCATACTCCTCCTTTTTACCCCCAGATAAAGGATGTTGGACTGTATTTCACATGTCACTCAATACATATGCCGTGTCACATCGGCCATCCCGTACCTACATACATCATACTTCATAATGGACAATGTTCTAAACACTAGTGCGATGATTCATATTTCGTGTGCATGACCACATCTCTCTCATCTATCCACACTTGGTGGTGTCAATCACCTCATGACAAGGATAAACAAGGCATTATGCATAAATCAAACCATCACATGCATCATAGAATATCTCCAAAGTATGACAAATCATAAAAGCTCCAACACAACGGTAAATGTATAACAAATCATCTCATACCACAATATCCACCATAAGAATTACATAGATAGATACATACTTATGCAAGGCACATCATATGGACTCCAACAATGATCATACATAGAGAGATTAGATCAAGTTACCACCACAAACCCAAGGTCCAGGGGGTGGACTACTCCCCTTCATCATGGAGAGTCGTTGGAGAAGATGGAGACCACCCCGGCAGCGCCCCGCCGGAGTTTTCCCCCTCCAATCTGCAGCTCCAGGTCTCTGTTTCGTGGTTTCTGTGTTTCGGCGGCGCTCCTTCCAGAGAACGTCGGGGACTATTTTTATAGGCGGTTATAGGTCAAGACGGTGTCGGTGGAGGAAAGATCAACGGCAACGGAGCTCCGAGGCCCAAAAGGAGGGGTCCCACGCGGCCAGGTACATGGGCCGCGTGGGCCCACCTATTTTGGCCCTCGGTCTCTGCTTGTTTGCTTCCTTCCCACAAATCGTAAATTAATTTGAGCTCAAAATTCATATAAAAAAATGAACTCCCTAACTTAGTCATTTCATCAAACACCTAGCTAGCACTACAAAAATGAAATGAGCTAAAGTAGCAATAAAATGAGCTAAACTTGCAATGCCGGAAGAGAGGATGAAGTTGCTAACCTTGGACAGATGGGTGCCACCAATCTTGACAAATGGTGGAGAAAAATAGGGATGAACTAGAGCTCGGGAGAGGAAAGAGAGAGCAAAAATGGAGTGTGCTCGAGCTGCAGGAAATGGTGCTGGCTCGGGGGGGGGGGGGGGAAGAAGATGATATAGGGGGACCTTTAGTCCCGTTCCGTGTTACGAACCGGGACTAAATGGTGCTCGCGCTGGACCCCGCCTCTGTGGCCGCATGCCGCGACCCTTTAGTCTCGGTTCGTAACACGAACCGGGACTAAAGGTTCCTAACGAACAGGACTGTTGCTCTCGGGGGCCCTGACCGTTCGAACTGGGACTCATTAGTCCCAGTTCTAATTCTGGTCAAGACAAATGGGCCAAACAGAAACCCTGTTTTCTACTAGCCTCCGCGGCATCATCGTAGAAACACCACCGCCGCCAAATCCCCGGCGTCGCTGCACCAGCATCGCCCTCTAGCTTCCCTCCATGACACTCTTTCTAGGTAGCCATCTATGGTTCTGATCAGCCGATCGGCCGTGTGCGGAACAGCAGCTGAGCTGCTCTATTTATAGGAATCGCTAGCAGAAGTATCTAAACCGGTCGACCGCTCGCCAGTCCAAAATATCTAGGCATCCTTAGCTTCTACGGCTCGTTGACCTGCTATGCGTCCGGCTGCCATTTGCTCTTCTTCTCTCGGACGACACGAGCGAGCTGACTCTCGTTTGCCTGAGCATGCAGAAGTCCACGCAAGATAATGGGATAATATGTCCTCTCCGATGGTGCCAGCTCAGTTGGTACATAGGCCACGTTGACCTAGGCTGACATTAGCTCTAACGTCATGTAGGATCCAGATTATCTATGCATGCATGCACGTACAAGCAAGCAGCTCGATCAAAAAGCATCAGAGAACTACTAGCTCCAACGACATGCAAGAGTGCTACTCGAGTACTAGCTAATACATCAAATCAACCAATCAACTCCTTATTCTTCTCTATTGCATGCACAAGAGATTAGCAGAAATTAGATGAATCAAGAATTATTTATATTTTAATCAAATTAATTAATCTACTAAAAATTCGGGTTATCACATCCTCCCCACCTTATAAGAATTTCGTCCCCGAAATTCACCACAAAAACAAACTTACCAATTTAATCTAACAAGTAATATTAATGCTAGAACAAGAAAACACGCATGCATGTTACTACAACAAAACATGTATTAAAGTTAGTCACAAATAACAAACATCAGACAATGTTAGTCGCAAACACTAGCTAACGTTCTACCCATTTTCCCGCGATCCTAAACCTTGAACTCTGATACCACTTTAACTGTCACGCCCTGAGACCCAGCCCGGTAGAATGACAGCCGCCGCGCGCCTATAGACCCGAAAGTCTATACATGCGCAAGGCTAGAAAAACAGGCATAAACCAGCATAGTGGATCACAAGCAGCTCTTTTATTCATCTTTACAAGATTATTACAATTACAAGAATAAAAAGGTTCTCTAGCGTCTTCCCACCCACTGTTCCAGCCTACTCCTCGGATACAACGGCTTCCGCTGCAAACTCTGATAAAAACAAAGGGAAGCAAGGGTGAGTATAACGGGAGTCATACTCAGCAAACAATTCATACACTTTCATATACTTTGTAAAATACACTAGGTTTCCGAAATACAAGTAAAATCATTTGTGTGGTTAAGTAATTAATCAGTTTAAAACACATGGTGCCACACATGAAAGTGAGTTTCCCTACCCGGGAATCACAGGGGTGAATATTCATGCTTTTACACTCTTAAGAGGGTACTCCGACATCGACAGCCTCGACCAGAACCACACAGGATTCCAGAACGAGCAGGCCCCTTTTACCCGCTAAGACACCGGACACCCTGACCTACTCATGTCGATCGCTCCTACGGATCCATCATCGACACTTTCCATTCAAGGGCCGCCCCTCGCGGAGAACTCAGACAGTTCCATACCTGCACTGTGACCGATACAATACGATCACCCTCGTAACACCAAGTTTTCTTTATAAATACATTGAGTTCATTTACATGTCAAATATACGTGCTAAGCCCGGCTCGTACCGGTGGCTGTAGGAGCCATCACCGTAACGACACCAGCGCATTAGCTCCGTATATCAACACAAAGCTCGTACCACTCAGGGTATCAATATTTAATCAAAGCATACTCTAAAAAATATACGAGAGACGTAAAAAGAGCTTGCCTCAAATACTGCTATGCAGTAACACTCAAACGACATTGATGTTGGTCAGCTCTTGACACAGATGTACGCTCCAGGTACTAGGTACGATTGGTAGCCAAAGAATACAACCAACATGCGACGCCACACTCTCCAATCGCCGACGCTCACTCATTCCAGCGAGCTCTGCTGCTCTCTCACCGCCGTGGTAGAAACACCTCTGCGCCATCGTAGAAACACCACCGCCGTCAAATCCCCGGCGTCGCCGCACCAGCATCGCCCTCTAGCTTCCCTCCATGACACTCTTTCTAGGTAGCCATCTATGGTTCTGATCAGCCGATCGGCCGTGTGCGGAACAGCAGCTGAGCTGCTCTATTTATAGGAATCGCTAGGAGAAGTATCTAAACCGGTCGACCGCTCGCCAGTCCAAAATATCTAGGCATCCTTAGCTTCTACGGCTCGTTGACCTGCTATGCGTCCGGCTGCCATTTGCTCTTCTTCTCTCGGACGACACGAGCGAGCTGACTCTCGTTTGCCTGAGCATGCAGAAGTCCACGCAAGATAATGGGATAAGATGTCCTCTCCGATGGTGGCAATTTGGACACTGTTGACCTCGAGGTGAAACTATAACACAAAATGAACCTCCGGCGAAACTATTTCACGCATCTAACCATTTTGGGTAGCGCCTAATGATCAGGCTTTATACTACACCGTGTAGCGCCTTACGATCAGGCTTTACACATCCGGATGTGTAGCGCCTGAGCCTAAGGCGCTATACTCCTGACTGTTTTCAGACTTCATTAGAAAACGTACTCCTAAGTAGACATGCGAATCGAGCAGGCGAGATGGTCACAGGGGTTCGTGAGAGGTGGCTAGGTCGTGTGTTCGAGTCCCCCCGATTGCACATTTTTTCGTTTTTCACTTTTTTTTACAGAGCTCGAGAGATCAGAGAGTGTTGAAAAAGTTCAGTTTTTGAAAAAAAATAAAATTATTGAAATGTTCACAGTTGAAAAAATTTCAGATTTGAAAATATTCAAAATTTTGAAAAAAAATCAATTTGAAAAATGTTAACATTTCAAAAGATGTTCAGAATTGAAAATTATTCAGACTTAAAAAGTATTCAAAATTTCGAAAATTGATCAAATTTAAAAAGTTCACAATTGAAAATTGTTCGCATTTAAAAAACGTTCAGAATTTTGAAAAATATTTCAATTTTAAAATGTTCTGTTTAGATGTAAAATATATTCAAATTAAAAAATGTTTGATTTGAAAACTGTTCAAAAAATACAAATTTCAAAAATTGTCCGATTTAAAATAATTTACATTTGAAATTTGTTCGAACTAAAAAACGCTCAGATTTTGAAAATATCCGAATTCAAAAAAATCAATTCACAAAACGTTCGGATTTTCAAAAACGTCGAGATTTGAAATTTATTAAGATTTAAAATGTTCAAAATTTAAAACTAATTTCAAAAACCTAAAAAGGAAACAACACTTCATTTTTATTCGATTTTGGGGGCCGAAAAAACACTTCTCGAGCTCTGTAAAAAAAAAGTGAAAAACGAAAAAATGTGCAATCGGGGGACTCGAACCCACGACCTAGCCACCTCTCACGCACCCCTATGACCATCTCGCCTGCTCGATTCGCATGTCTACTTAGGAGTACGTTTTCTAATGAAGTCTGAAAACAGCAGGAGTATAGCGCCTTAGGCTCGGGCGCTACACATCCGGATGTGTAAAGCCTGATCGTTAGGCGCTACCCAAAAGGGTTAGATGCGTGAAATAGTTTCGCCGGAGGTTCATTTTGTGTTATAGTTTCGTCTAGAGGTCAACAGTGTCCAAATTGCCTCCGATGATGCCAGCTCAGTTAGTACACAGGCCACGTTGACCTAGGCTGACATTAGCTCTAACGTCATGTAGGATCCAGATTATCTATGCATGCATGCACGTACAAGCAAGCAGCTCGATCAAAAAGCATCATAGAACTACTATCTCCAACGACATGCAAGAGTGCTACTCGAGTACTAGCTAATACATCAAATCAACCAATCAACTCCTTATTCTTCTCTATTGCATGCACAAGAGATTAGCAGAAATTAGATGAATCAAGAACTATTTATATTTTAATCAAATTAATTAATCTACTAAAAATTCGGGTTATCACACCCCAACTAGGGCATGCACCTTTGGAGGCGATGAGGTCAAGAAGGTTGAGCATGGGAGTTTCCCTTCAACCTTGGAGGCGTATGGAGATGAGGAAACCGAGCCTACTCTCATGTGCTTGAGTGATGAAATGGTACCAATCCATGGTGAGAATGAGAGCCACTTAGCTCACTTGAGTGAGAGTGAGAGTGAGTTGAGTGCCTCCACCATATGTGAGTTTGAGTGCTTTCATTTTGAGAGAATGAGTGATACACCACTTGAGTTGAGAGAGGTAGTTGATAGGTCTTGTGAGGCCCATTTGACTTCTAACAACTTAGCCTCTATCTATAGTGTGTCCTCTTCATGTATGCTAGGTTCCATGGACGATGATGATGCCACCACATGTCTACATCACGATGAACACGTCGGCTACATGGAAGCGACTACTACTTCAACACCTACAACACCTTCAACACTCACTTGAGTGACCATGATCCCACTAGTGGACATGATGACCTTTTATTGCTTACATGCTATGGATGATTGAATTGATGCATCATATGATACATTCTTCTTCCCATGTGATACTTTGTTTGAAACCAATGTTGATCATGTGGAATTACCTATTTGTGATGATTTTTCCATGGACATGCCTAGTTATGAGTGTTTCCAATTCTTTCCCATTGTCAACTCAAACATGATGAACAATTGCTCTTTTCCAATGTTTGTTGACAACCATGATCACGCTTTCCGTATGCTTTGTAACAAATGCTTGAAATTTTGTCCTATTGATGCACGCAACATGTTGAATAATTTCTCTTTCACATGTGTTGTTTGCGATAATGATAAAATTCTTGATAATGAGATTGCCCCCATAGCTTTCTCACATTTTGAAGATCTTTCGTTTACTCTTATGGACCTTGTTCCATCCTTCACTTTGCATAGTGACCACCCACATATGTCATCTTTTCCAATTGATTTTCATGTGGTTGGTGATGTGCAAATGAAGAGACACTTCATGATGGATGATGTGTTCATATACCGTGCACATACCTTTTTCATATGGTGTCTTGTGTGTGCCGGTAACCACATGATAATGCCAACCTCAATTGAACATGAGTTGACAAAAATAGCTCTTGAGAGCACACATGTGAGTTGTGGTTTGGATCCAACTCTCAACCCTTTCCCATGTTTTGCATCAAACAAGTTGAACAATTTCTCTTGCTTATGGTTTGTTTGCATTCATGATAGTGCTTTCGGTCTCACATGTCTTATGGCCTTCTCAAAATGAGATCGCTTGCATTCATGATAGTGCTTTCGGTCTCCCCGATGACAAGCGTGTTTCCTTGAACACATGGATGATTTATGGGTTGCCACAAATATGATGAACACTTGTTCTTTCCAATGGCTTGTTTGCAACCATAATGACATTTTGTGCATGTCTTGTCATGAGTTTATTGGTTTCTACCAATTTGGTGTTGCAACAAATATGTTGAAAACTTGCTCTTTTATGTGCTTTGTTTGCCACCATGATGATCTTTGGACATTCTTCATTGCGTGTTTTTCCAAGCTCTCCTCTTATTGCATCGAGGATGATGACAAATTGTTCTTTCCAATGCCTTGTGTGCAATAGTGATTATATGGTTCAAAATGAGATCGCTAGCATGGCCTTCTCAAATTTGCATGGAGTTTTTGTGTTCCCACATTTTGAGAATGTTTCGACAAGTTGTTTGCACATCGACCTTGCATATGCATTATCATTAATCTATTTGTGTTGTGCTAACGGTGCAATGAGCAAGAATGGACATGTCATTGATGATATGCTCCTCTATCACGCACACACATGGTTTGCTTGGTTATTGGTGTGTAGGTACAACATTTGGATGTGCTTCCATGATTGTTTTCATCCACGCACTCTTATGACGGAGATCTTACAAGAAGACCACATCGACATCTTGCTAAGGTGACGTCCTTCTACATAAGCGTTCATGCTATTACCCTCAAGAATTGGCTACTCTTTGAGTGTTGTTTTGTCTTTCTTGTGAGCTTTGTAGGTTACATGAATGACGAAGGGACATTGAAGAAGTGCCGAATCATTTGCATCAAGAACGACTACATGGTGACAAGCTCTACGCATCTACCTCCTTCACATGGTGATAACGAGTAAGAGTCGAGGACAACTCTTTTTGAAGCGGGGGGGGGGGGGAGATGATGTAGTGCAACTCACGTCAATCACCATGTCAAGCACTCCAACACTCCACAAGTCACCATGGACATCAAAGGTGAACCCATTCCTCTACTTGAGCTCAATGCCTACCCTTTTGGATGGTATACTACGTCATGCTTCGTCCCTTGATGATGCTAGGTTTACCATGACGAGTACGGCCATCCGGGAAGATGCCGAGGAAGTCCAAGACGCAAGACCATCCAAGGCGTACGCATGGAAGAGGAGGAGAAAGCGACAAGACGAAGATAGAGAAGACAGAGAAGAAGACCCAGGCGGCGGTACTACCGCCAGGAGCCAGCGGTACTACCGCCCCTGGCCCAATCAGGACGGAGGAGTTCCCCGCCCCAGCGGTACTACCGCCAGGAAGCCAACGGTACTACCGCCCAAGCGCTACCGCCGCCACTACCGCCGTCACTACCGCCAGAACGGCGCTCGGAGGCCTTATCTGGTACCTGCGGTACCGGTGTGGGTACCGCTGGAGGTACCGTTGAGGTGGGACGGATCGAGACCCGCCCGCACCAGCGGTACTACCGGCTAAGCCAGCGGTACTACCGCCAGTGCGGGAGCAGCTCGGGTTGGGGACCCGTGTAACCCCTCTCCACCTACCCCTGTTGGTCAACACTACTTATAGGATCTCCTTTGCTAGATCTAGAGGACAGAGTAGATTGAGACTTGAGTTGAGCATAGGCTTCTTACCCACCCCTTGTGGTGTTGCCTCCCCTTGTTGAGAAGATCCCCATGTGGATTCAAGACCTCCCCTTGTGGAGATGAACCAAGGCCTCCTCTTATGGAGAAGATCCCTCTAGTGGATTCCAAGACCTCTTCTTGTAATTGAGATTACTTGCCAATCTTTCATCTTCGGGTGATTCTATTTGGTCGGTTGGATTGACCGTTGAGAGAAACAATCCTAAGAGTAAGGTGTGTTTGGAGAAGGAGAATCGGGGGCTGCCCTTGGGGACTTGTTACCGGTTGACTTTGGCCGAATGATGCTTTGCTAGTTATCTTGTTACTTGTTTTTCCCCTTTGTGTTCTTGTGTTCTTGAGTGTTCTTCGTGTTCTTCCCCAAATCCACCGTCAATCCGTGAAGATCGGGACCTACCCCACATCAGTAACATTGCTATCAACAATGACGAATAATATCTCATAGCAAGATCATACAATTGTGTCGGTTCAGTTCCATTGTTCTGCTAACAATGTACTCTCACGATTGTTGACTTAACTTACTCGATGATCGGTAAAACATGATCATCACACAACATGCAAGTTAATCTTAAAGGCTAGATTAGGAACAATTATTGATTATTTATCTAGACGTGTGTATGAGTTTTATTTTGAATCTCATCTTCAAGTGTCATAGCCGTTCTATCATAAAGATATAAATATTAATAATACATAAGATAAATAATAACGTATTATTATTGCCTATAGGGCATATCCCCAACATGACTCGCCCGGTCTTTATTCGAATTCAAGCCGTGACGGCTCGAGCCCACAGGGACAATGTCACTTAGTCGACTCGAAGATCGCTTGCCAGATAAATGAGTCAAGATCATACTCTAGGGCTAGTGGCTCTTAGTTATCTTTGTGATGACACTAGTCACATGCATCTTTTGGTTTTTTGGTAGCGTTTGTCCGGTCCATAAGCTAGGCTAGTCAGGATAAGCCGCCATGTCGCCTTAGGATGGAGCAAGACATCATTGCATTTTTCTGGCGCGAAGTCAAGGCGCCCGGCTTAAGCATCTGCCAGGGCAGAGCAAGCGCCTTCCCGTGTTCGCTGGCGCGCACATGTAGATCTTCATACGACACCACGTTCTTGGCCAACGCCGTAGTATGGAAGTACCAGAGGGTGACCGCTGCGTCACCGCACCAGAGGAAAAGAGTGCGATATAGCTAGAACTAAGGAGGCAGACGAGGAGGAGAAGAGTGTGATGGAGAAGAGAAAATGGAAGCAGGGGAAGTGAAGAAGACGACCGTGGACAAGTGGGTCTGACTAGGGTTGCCAAAACGAGGACTCTGTGTGCGCTGAGTAGAACTACAGTTGGATTATTTCTTTTACCGAGAATCTCTTATTCGAATCTGAAATACTTCGAGAAAATGTAGAAATTCTAGTGAAATATTCCCTCACAAAAACTTTCTCCGGATCTCGAAGCACGAAAACGGATGCAGACGGACAAGATAGCTCATGCATTGGCTTGTGCATGAACAAATGCATTTCTTAGTTTTATGCTCCTGGATATTATATTTTTTGTGTTTTACTTTTACATATTATTTAAAAATAGTTAGTAAATTTAAAAATAATCGTTTGACTTTTGTATATTTTCCCTTCTTCCGAGGTTTGTTTTTGATGAAGTGATTGAACCAACCAAAGCATGGGAAGTAAAGCTCAATGCAATAAGGTTTCAGCATTCCTCTCTTTCATAAAATGTTTTAGTCTCAAAAACTTTGTTTACTTCAACAAATGGCAGACCATTGGATTGGCAGTTGCATCTCTCTTTAGTGGTGGGGTATGTATGAAAATCGACAGTCACTCTACCATTAGGTAGGCTGCGTGCACGCGTGAGACGGTCTTCCCATGCATGTTGCAAAAAATACATTGCCACCAAGTTTTGCTTAGGCCTAGTTTGGCAGTGCAGTTTTTCTAAAACCGAAGTATTGGAATACCAAAGTATTTAATCGCCAGGCAAATGAATACTTCAGTTTTGGACAATACTTCAGTTTAGAAAAAAGAGGGTCAGACCTCTTTCTCCAATACTTCAAAAAAAAAAACAGTTTTAGACAATACTTCAGTTTTAAAACCACATTATTTATTTGATCCAAACACCTTAAAGTATTCAATACTTCATTATTTTCAGATACCAAAGTATTCTCTATATACTTCAAAACTACTTTGATGCCAAACAGAGCCTTACTTTTTTTAAAACGAGGTAAAACACTTACTAATTTTATTAAATAAGAAGAAGGCTTAGGGTTTAAACTTTGCTTACGTCTTGCATTTCGCCACACTTACTATTGGAAAAGCATGTCACCAAATTTTGCCACACTATTCTTAGGTTTTGTGTTTCCAAGTGTTTGATGCAGACCAACATATTCTTACGCTTACCCAGCTTTTCGAAAATTAAGCTATTTAATAGAGAACTTGCGTGCTTTATTGATCACCACATATAGAGTCTACAAATTGTTTCCCGGATACAAACCGAGGGCACACCAAGCCACACAGAGTTAAAAGAAAACCCCAAAGAACGAGCTAAATAATGTGCATCAAAATTCCGCAAACTACTAATGAAACCAACATGTCGAAGCCAGCAACCAAGGATCTAATATCATGAGTAACAGGGCCAACAGCATATCGGTCCCTCTCCCCTGAGTCAATGCGTTGGACTACCGACACGAGCCCCGTGTTTCGTTTTCTGGATACGAGATGCATTCAGAGTTGAAAACCAGGGCGTCACTTGCAAGTTTATATAGGAATATACTTGGAAGTACACTAGGGATAAGAAAAGACTGGCGATATCTGGGAATCTTGATGTCCAGCGTCCACGGGTAAACCTGCAGTAGCACAGCCAATCTTCAGTCTTCAGCAGTTCAAGCCAAGTTCTCCGTCTGGAACAGCTTCGCGACATGATCCAGGATGAGGAAGATGACTCCGGTGGCCGCCAAGCCGAGGACGACCGCTCGAACGGCCGACCAAAGTAGCCGCGCCCTGCTCCTCCCCGCTCCGGCCTCCCGTGCCATTCCGCATGCTGCCAGGGCGACGGCGGTGCTGACGAGGACGGCGGCCAGTCGGCCAGCCGCCGGCGCTAGAACGGAGAGTAGGGGCACGGCGCCACCCGCCACGTAGGATATCATCATTTCGGACGCTCGACGAAGACCGCGCCATGACATAAGCTGGTCGTCGAAGTGGAGGAGCTCCGTGATCGCCGTGTCGACGACGCCCATGAGCACGGCGCACAAGATGGCTTCCAGCGCCACCTTCGCGGGCCCCTTGTGCGCGGCCATTGCTGCGAGCGCCGCGGAGCAAGCAGCAACCAGTCCTCGGATGGCACCGACGGAAGCGGCGCGGAGCCGCTGCCCGGTGCCATCCGCCGGCTCCACGGCCATGTCCGCCATGTGTGATTTTAGTGCGTGGTGTGCTTGTGTGTGCGATGCTAGGCGTGCGGTGTGATCTTGGCGAGGTAGAGTGTTTGGGATTTTATAGGCCGGGAGTTTTTCGCGCGTGTCGATCAGCGAGGGGGGAAAGAAGCGAGGGGGAAGAAGACGACGAATGGAAATGGGCTAGATTAGCGCTTCCTGGGTCATTTTAAAGCCCATTCTAGCCCAATGGTTCTTAGTCCGAGCCAATTTGTCTCAAACAACAACAAAAAACACAACCAGACGTCTTTTTTTTGTAAAGCCCAGTCTGGGCCAATAGTTTTTTTTAATGTACTGTACTGTACGTTTTTTACAAATGTATCATACCACTTTTGTATTGTTTGTGTTATATTGGGCTGACAATAAGCATTATTGAAACTCGGTAACCAAAATGCGCCACAATTTTTTATCTCTACCACTACACTAACATTGATAGGATAAATCTAAATCTTCCGGTGAGGTGTATTATGTCCTCACTCTTTATTAATTGATAAACATTCTTGCTTTTTATAATAAAACACATAGTGTCGGGGATCGTATCCCACCATGCAAAACCAAAAACTTACATATTACTAAGTTTTGTTTTCTATCTTTCGCTATTTTTTAATTGCACAAATCTCTCCATTAAATATTTTAATGGATCATTTCACCAAGATCTTGGACGTCTGATTGTAGGATGGCGATTTACTCACGTTGGTACCCTTCGCCTCCAGGTTTCTGCCGCTGCTACTGCTCGACACCCGGCTCTTTGCGACTTCGCCACGAACCTACCCAAGTAGGGTCGTCAACAGGTAAAAAGAAAAGAAAAAGCTAGAGTCGTCAACGTCAATCAGAACGAATTTTTGGTTTCCTTTCTCGTCTACGGTTGATACGGTAAATCAGTGGACTCCTTCTTGATACGGTTGATGGACTTGTAAGGCATGTACAATGCAAGGTGCTTATGTGGGTGCTTAGAAAATAAACCGTTTTTTTTTTACTAAGCACCAGTTCTTATTTGTACAAGAAGAATGCTTAACTAAGCACCTCTCATATAGAAATAGGTATTGGTTTTTTTTTTGAAATTTCAAAAAAAATAGAAATAGGCATTGATGCTTACGAAAAAGTTTAGTTTATTTTTGTAAACACCTAGCTAATCACCTTGCATTGTGAATGGCTAGTAGCGCACGTTGTACTTGTCCGAGCGAGTCCATCGTGAATATTTATGTAATCGATGCCTGGAATAATTTTGGTTTATGTGGAAGCACGTGGTGTCTTCTTTTTCTTTATCTCATCCCGTGTCCTGATCTTACGCCACGGAGCAAAATCAGACGCTGCCCTAAACCTATCGATCGGAAGCCCGCCCCAGAATCCGACCCACGGCGTGTGCTGCTTTGCTTTGCTTGGGTTCTTGGTGAAGTTTCGTTTCATGGCTTGCTTGCGTTGCTGCAACCGTCAGAGCCCGCAATTTATATATTTTTTCAGGGCATGAGAAGAGGAGATCGATCGTGGAGATTGCTTGCGCGCGTCCAATTGCGTGCAGAGCGACGGTTGCAGAAAGTAAACATGGGAATGGAGTCGCTGGAGCCTGGATCTAAAGGATGAGTAAAAGAGGAGAGATAAGCTGTGATCGATTCGTTATCTTGGTTAGCCAACTCACCAGCTGCAAATTCGAGCCGGCAAAGCAGTAACCGCTCTCCTTATCTTCCTTTTTTCCTTCGTTGATGATGGAGTACGTGTTATTTGTTGCGTCTGAGTCTGAGCTGCCTTTGGTTACTCTTCCCTCAGTTGTGGTAATATTGCATGACAGCATTTCTTCCGATTGGCTACTACTGATTCTAGTAGTGACACTTTTCCATACTAACCGTCCAATGCATACTAAACCTGGCTTCCTTAGTGGCCAATAATCACGCGCGAATATTATGTTAGATCCAGTGCTTTCTTCTTTTGACGGAGAGCTCCATCACTTTCAATATTTTTCAGTGGAAGGAGCTCGATCACTTTTCTCTTTTTGTTTTTTAGATGCGATCACTTCTCTCTAGTAGAACTACAAAGAACTCAATCGATCACGCTCGGCGAGACTTTATTAGAATGTAAAAAATCATATCAATGCAGCGACACAAATCTGCACTGCAACTATGAGTTTACCGGAGATAAAAATGTTTCCATACATACGAGTTTTGTTCTATGCGCATAACTATTATGTAACTAAACCATATGCATACCTAGAAAATTCAAAGGTACAGAGTAACAATAGCTTCCCAGAACTCAATATCAAACCACTACTTTCGACACGGAGGGTTCAAGAACCATCATAAACAGATACAAGAGATCTGCTCGCCAACCTCTCCTCACACCTAATAATGACATCGATCTGCTACGATACTGAAAAAGAGATAAAAAAGAATGGGAAAAAGAATATCCTGGTAGCCATTTTTTGTCACCTCACAATCTAGCTATTTTCCACGGTGGTAGCCATTTTTGTACAAGACAATTAGCGAAACTTTAAGTGTGGAAGTGCGTCAACAGTAATGGAGCAGGACACGCAAAGGAGCGAGAAGGAAATAGAGTGTCTCTTTTTATGCATTGACAACAATATTTGATAAGAATGTATTATGCAATCGTAGGCGGAATCTATCACTTTTGCTATATATGGTTGAATACCTGGTTAAGGGAAGTACGTCTTTACATGTGTGCTTGCACATCTTGTAGCATTCATGCATTGCGTGCACCCTAGGTGGTCAGTCGTAGCCTCGTAGGTGTTACCGAGTCCTAATTCCTTCATCAGCTCCACGTCACTTGTGTCAACAACCGTTGCAAATTGTTTGCAAATTGTAACTAACAGATACTGTAATAGACAGTTGTGATCACGCGTGTACTGCTCATCAGCCAAGCTTTGTTCAGAATCTCACATACACCCACGAATAAAGAACAAGCTTTCCGATCAAAGGCACAGAAGCGAACAGAAAAAAGAGCCCGGAAACAAAAATACAGACAAACTATATCTCGTGTGTTTACTTTAGGCAAGTTTTACGGTACCTTTTTCTACTCCGAAGAGTGACCAGTATGAACTGAACGAACGGTTAAGATTCAACGATAGAGATTAGGCCGAGTCAGCCGTAATAGTTCACCGCCGCCGCCCCTGCTACTCGGACCTTTGCTGTCGAGAAGGGGAAGGCCTCCGCCTGCCTCATCATCCTCTGCAAAAAAAGAAACATAGAAAACATGAAAAAAGAAACTAAGAAAAAAACGCGCAACCGGGCCGGCCCAGAAGCGTGCGCCATGCCGCATCCTTCACGCGACGGCGCCCTTTCGCGTCGCCGCGGGGCGGGCGCTGCACATAACCGAACCGCAACTGAAAACCGAAACCGAAAAAACCTAACCGTGACCGAAATTCCGGTTTTTATGTTTTAGTGGTTAAGGTTTAGGTTAGCAAAAATCCTAACCGTATGACCTCTAGTTAATTCGGTTTATAACCGAAAAACCATTGGTTTAACCGAATAACCGAAGAGCCCAAGACGAACAGGAAGATTATGCTGGAAACCCAGCCCAGCATTACGTAATCATTGTAAAACACATACAGTGAACTATCGAAGGAGGTAAATGGGGTGCCCCCAGGGGGCTCTCACAGCGATTAGCCATTTCTGGCCGTCGGATCCAGCAGTCACCGCGCGATCTCGGCCGTCCGTTTGCGGTAGAAGTTCTCTTCCTTCCTGCGCCGTCGTTGTGTCTGTTTCTTGCCTTTTCTTACTTTTTTTACTGGGTACACGTCTCACTGACGCTGGGTCCAGATACTGCCGGTCCCGCTTGGCAGTGGCAGAGCGTGTGGCGTCGTCGGTGCTGCTCTGGACCGCGCGCGCTGTCATGTGGGCCGGTCGTGGACGTGGCCCGCGTGTCAGCCGGCGTGGCTTGCTCCGCGCACGGTGTAGAAGTTGCTGCCCCGTGGGGGTAGTTTCGCCATTTCGCGTCCTATCCCTCGCGTCCATCGGGGAGACGCCCGGCCCGGCTCACTCTTCTGTTTCTCCTCTCTCTCTCTCCCACCGCCGACCTCGCGTCGCAGAGCACAGGCGGCCGCGCCGTGGCGCGGCCGGGAGAAGCGACTTCGCCGGGAGAGCATGGGCCGCCGCGCGTCGCTGGGAGAAGCAACTTCGCTGGGAGAAGTGACATCACCGCGCGTCGTGAAATCGCTGGGAGAGCACGGGCCGCCGCGCATCATGATTCGTCCTTGGCAGCCCTGCCCTTCTCCGCCCGCCGTGCTCTCGACAGTTCGTGGCAGGAGGGAGGAGAAGAGGCGAAACCTAGATCTACCTTCGTGGCCGCAGCTTCAGATCCACCGGCGCATCGCCCACCTCTGGCCGGATCTGACGCTATGCAGGTCTTCAACAATGGCTTCGATTAAGGTGAGGCCTGGTTGACCGTGGGGGTTTGATTTCTTTGGCTTCTTTTACTTTCTTTCGCCGTGGGATCCGATTCGTTGGATTTCTCTTCTTTTTCTCTGTTTTGGGCGTAGATTTTTGTTCTCTGTTTGTTCCTTCACCTTTGTTTCTATCTCGAATTTGTTCTTCTTCTTGCCTTACACGTCCTCTCCATGTGGTCGGGCAGTGTCACCGGCCGGCCAGGACAATCAGCCCCGCTATCCCGTTCCGCATCCCTTTTTTTTCTGCAGCTCAGTAGGGCGGAGATTGACACGGGAGCTTGCCATCTATCATTTTTCAGGTATGAACTTCTCTATGCAGTGTGCATGTATGGTTTGAAGTGGCCAACCTAGGCTGGCCCTTTTTGTTGGATTTAGTACTAGCTGCAATTCTACTACTATGACGAATGTTGTTTAGTTCTGCAGCATATACCATCCATTTGGAAAATTTAAATAGTTTCCTTGCCATTTTCATTATAAAATTAAATTTGCGATGATGAATCTGATGTGCTCAATCATGTTGTGGTTACCAGCCATTTAGTGCTTGGTAGAAAATTGTTTTGAACCTAAAGCCTTATTATAAAGTTTTTATTCTCTGTTTTAGACCATATTTTGATTGATCTGTTTGATACTGTAAACATATTGATGGAAGGTTGAATATTTGAATGATTAACTAAATTGACCAGCTGATCACTTTTGCTTTTTGTGGCTGCTGTAGGATTCCTTTCTCTCTTATATAGCCTTTGTATTTAATCACATTTACTCTGTGCAGTTGTTGTTAAAACTATGAATGCTCTCTACACTCTGCCGGCAGGGTGTCCCAGTGCAATGCCTCGACAATCCTGCATGATATTCTTACATGATACTCAGGTTAAACATCACCACACGAATTTCCTGCTTGCCAGTCTATAGTTCAGACCCATGAGGTTTCATAGACCTTAGCAGAGCATTATTTTAGGAGCTAATTTTATTGCGAATTGATCTGTAGTCGTTTCACTTAGTTGGCATACTGTCACATTTCCAAGGTTAATACGAGTGTATGTTCTTTAATCGTGCAGCAGGTTTTTTTGCTGAGAATGAGATGCGTAGGATTAACAGCTGATAAAAAGGCAGAGAGACAAGGTTATGCTGGCAGAAACTGAGACTTTTTGAACGGAACAGATGTTGGTTATGCATATTTAGGGCTCAACAGTTTTTGTTGACAGAGCGTTAGTGCATATTTGTTGGTTTGGCTGTTTTCTCTTAGCTCATCTCTCTCTACACAGTTCATATCACACTGCAGACAAATAACTTAGTGAGAACAATTTTAAATATGATATATTTTTTCTCTGAACCTTCAACACAGATCGTTGGTCTAGGTTCTGTTACCTGAACTACTTAATTATTGTCAGAACAAAGAGAGTGAGTGGTCTTAGCTATTTTCGTTTGCCTTTGCTTAGTATATATTTTCTATGATGCTCATTTGTTTTCATAGCTGTCAGCTACCAAATTGTTTAATCACTCAATTGCTTTTATGTTCTCATTTTTATATGTTATCTGCAAAACTTCATAGCCAATAAATCATGCAGTTGATAGTTATCTATGTCATATAGATGGAGCTTTGTTATCTTTTCTGTTGGAGGTTATTTTTTTCAGGGACAACAGAAAATTAGAAAGCTGACTAAAAAACTCATATTTATTTTGATTAAAGTCACAATTCACATCTACTGCCAACATTGCTGCATTAGTTTTATATTTGCATCCTTTTTTTCGAACTTACTAGAGTCTTCCGATGGTTTGTCTCTGATTAATTTTTTCATAGGTGAATCACTCATGTCTTATTGTATAGTGTACTTCATTGATATTTGCTGCTTTTACTGATTTTCTCAGTGAAAGACACACCTAACAAACATTTACAAGTCTGTAGGATATAGAACTTATTCTTTATGTGCATGTTCACCTATATGCAACAATATGGTAGTGGAACAAATAATCTGCGAGATCCCCTCATAAATAATGAATGCGTGCAAGGATAGCATCCACCTTACATCTGACCATATTCGTTGTACGCGCTGTATGTGGTTTTCTTTTTGTTCGTGCTGCTTTCAGATTTTTAATTAGTAATGTAGTTGCATCTACCCTATTCTGCCTCGCCCCAGAGACATGTTTGACCTTCCGTTGTGCCTTCATGTGCTCCTTTTAGAAAATAACACATGTTTGGTATGTTGTAGGATGATAACATTGTTTTGGGGTGGAATCCAGGTTGCTATCCAAATAGCTCACCACTACATGAAGAGCTGCCTCGAATACACTATCATCTATGACGATGTTCAGTGCTTTATGGTCATGCTGGTGTCTCTCGATCTGCCTATCTATGTTTACCTAACTTAGATAGTTTTTAGATGTTGTAATGAAAGACCTATCTATTCTGAAGACTCTTACATGTGTAAATTTAATGTATGAGAAGGCATTGTGCTTCGCTCTAAAATTATACTGCCACTACTTTGTATAGTAATTGTTCACTGTCGTATTAACGATGTTTATCATAACTTTTACCAAAAAGATTATCATTGTCAAAAGCGGGTGGCGCGCGGCGAGCCGCGCCAGGGGATCTAGTTATCTGTAAACGCCACCAGTCCTACTGGTACTACGTGGTTGGTAGTGTTTCCTGACTGTAGCTCGGCAGTTCAAGTCCTAGTTTTTACATTTCATTTAATTTGGCCGAAATTTTCTTGTTTTCCTGTCTTTCCCTTTTTGCAACACGTCTAGTTTGGTCATACAAAATATAAAACTGAAATATATTTTCATAATATTTATGTGTTATTCAAAAAATCGCGTCAACTTTGGTTAATTTGGTTATTACCGAAACCGAACCGATGTTGAATGGTTATTACCGAAACTGAACCGTATTTTCATACAAAACCGTATTTACCGAAGTATCAAAACCGTATTTGCCGTATAACCATATAAACCGAACCGAATTAACCATATTAACCGAACGCGTAGTTATGCGGGGCAACGTATAGGGTTTGCCGCCGCCCCTGCTGCTCGGACCTTTGCTGCCGAGAAGGGGAAGACCTCCGCCCGCCTCATCATCCTCTGCAAACGCCGGTGGTCTCCCGCTTCCATCAGCCAAGTCAAAGGCACATGGAAGGCCG
This sequence comes from Poa pratensis, assembly GCA_947311845.1. Taxonomy (NCBI): domain Eukaryota; kingdom Viridiplantae; phylum Streptophyta; class Magnoliopsida; order Poales; family Poaceae; genus Poa; species Poa pratensis. The sequence goes on from CAMZMU010000072.1 coordinate 35,647,669, forward strand.
TATTGCATTAGTTGACATGGCATTAGGTTGCCATTCAGTCGCGCTCCAGGATTTTGTGCTAGATCTCTAGAGTTTGATTAAGATATCGTTTGTCAAAATATAACAGTATAATTCTTGAGAAAATTAATCTATCTAAATTGACCAAAAACATTAGCGTTTGTTCCTTCCGTGGTACCTATTGTTATATTCTGCACGACCGAGACTTAGCATCCACGAGCGTCTGAGAGAACCACCGGATCATGGCGGTGGCGGCCGGCGGCAGCAGGCCGAGGTAACGTCTGACCTTAGTGGAATGCGAAACTCAGATGGGCTTTGTTGGGCCTAGAATTATATCTAGAAAAAACGTTGATTTTTAATGCTGATGTCGTAGTTTTGTTTTTTGAATTTTACTAGTTGGCATGTACGTGCAATGCACGTGTCCCAAGATTGATGAGAGAAGAAATAAATATTATGATAGCATGAAACCGACAATGTACCAAGTTATAATGCTTCCATTTTATAGGAACATATGAGTATCATATGAAAGGGTTAGTGTTCAGAATGCGTATTTGATAACGTACATTTTTGTCAGCTTCAAAGGGAAAAAATATTGTACTATTTTTGAAATATCAGCACCTCCATTTTACCGCTTCAAAGAGTCTTGCAACAATGCTAATGGTATATTGTTCCTCACTACCACAGCTCAGATTTGTCAACCGGGTTTGCCACAGGAAAAAAAACTACTGCATAGCAACTACAGATACATAGCCTTACCTTCAATCTTTTCACCCCTGGTCCGTCATTGATAAGCTACAGAATGTTAATTAATACAGTAACATATTAGCACTATACGATTCCAACAGTAACTGGATTATTGGCAGAAGTAGTAGTTGTAGAGTGAAAAGGTACACAGACTAAATCATGTTGAAAGCTCAAATCGTCTGATGAAAGACTTCCATATCTTAATCGTATAGCTCACGCAAACCTGACAGAAAAGAGCAGCTTCAAACTAACACAATTTGTTTGTAAGCTTAAACCAGACGATAAAAGGTCCATCTCTATATTTTAGTTCAATCATAATCATATGATAGAACATCACTCACCACATTATTCATTCAGCTAGCTCAAGACTTAAGAAAATGTAAAGCATGGAGTAAAAGGGCATTGGCAAAAACAGAACAATTGCGCCCAAGCTCAAATCAGCTGGTAGAAAACTTTACTCCAGAATTCACTTGAACTAACCCTAGGCAGTGAAATAGCAGCTGCAAGCCTGCAATAAAAAATGATCAAGTTATTAGGAAACACCTAGCTCGAAAACATCTAACTGAAGCTTCTAAACACGATACAAATTTCTGAAAACGCAAACTGTATTGAAAATGTAAATCAATCTGATATATGTTGCCTAGACCGAAGAGAAAGTGATAAGTTACAGAAATTAGTCACAGAATATTCAGTTCAGTGCTATGAACTATGAAATACTCACTTGAGTTGCACGTTCTGTGTGCATGGAGTCCCATGTAGGCATGAGCATCGGTATTCTCGAAGCTGGCAAGAAGCCAAGAACAAAATAACTAACCATCGACGTCGGGTGACATAAATATTGCAGCTACAAAAATACATGCACAAACGATGAGTACAAAGCGAAAGAAAATTCAAATATCCATCTCTGCATTAAATTGTCGGTGTGCATATAAGGAGTCAGGACTTGGGACTAAACAGAAACATACATGGATATAGTGGGGCACATGGAATACGTAAGCAAATTATAATCGACAATGGATGCATAACGCCGGATAGTAGCAGTGCGTCTGCATTTTTTCTCTGCTACATGTGAAAGTAGCCGGTTAAATATCCTATCTGAAACATAATGGCGAATATTGAAGCAAATTAGAATCAACAATGGATGCATAACGCCAGATAGTAGCAGTGCGTCTGCATTTTTTTCTGCTACATGTGAAAGAAGCAGGATAAATATCCTATCTGAAACATAATGGTGCGCATTGCCCATATGCCAGAGCACGTAAATAATGGTGTCTGCTGTGTACATAAGCAACCAATCAATACAAACTAAACAAATCGTTGGGGCAGACCAGTTCCTTGTGATTCTGAAGCATGAAAATAGAACTGAATCATCAGAACCTGAATAAAAGACGACAAACTCTGCTAGATGCCGCTTCCTGTGGCCTAAGCAATCAGAAACTGAAGCATGAAATGGAACTGAATCGAACTTACGTTCTTTAATAGTATGACCAGCTGATTCCAGATTTGGTAAAGAAAACAATTCCAAGATAATCATTCTACAGACTTGACAGTTCATGTCTTTGTTTCTAATGCCTGATTCCACAAAGGCCTATTTCACAAGCAAGGACAGCAAGGATAAAGTCTCAAACTCACCACGGTTAAGAAAATGTAGCTCAAATCTGCTAAGTGAAGTACAACCCACGATGGCAACCAAAATACAAGGGGCTCGTCACGCACTTACCTTCAGACAGATGTCAATCTGAATAACCACTCCGGGAACCGAAGCTCCAAAACCTATGAGTAGTACAGTATAGAAATTGTCCCCAAAGGGAACGTCCTAAGCTACTGCTAGTATTCCTAATCCTATCCAGGAGCTGGCACCAAGCATGAGGTTCAGTTTGCTCTGCAATTCAACAATTAATTCCCTATCCTAGCAGAGCATCCATCAACTAATAGGACAACCTGGGAGTTCCCCTCACCTTCCTCCCTCCCTCCCTCCAACTCCCTCCCGGGTCGCTCCCTCCCGAGCGGCTCCGGAGGGCCCTCCACCCTCCAAGACCTAGGCGGCACTCACCTCCCGCCCCCTGGCCGCCACCGCTGTCCTCGCCGGCAGTGGTAGTGGCACCCTCCGCGTCAAGGGCGTCAGTTGGGATGGCGAGGTGCGGCTCGCTGGTGATCCTTGGGAGATGGTGGATCGCCTGTGGCAGCACAGGGCGGCACGGCTGATTCAGGCCGGTGCTTGAGGCCCTCCTACGGCGTGGCATTGAGGAGGAGGCGGTGTGCCCTCAGCGCGTCTTTGGCGCGCCTGGCGGCAAGCTGGGTCGTCTGGTCGAGATCTCGCCTGTGAGGCCCGATTTGACCAGATGGATTCAGCCACGGCCGGGGCGGCGTGGTCCGGCGGCTCCTCGGATCGTCGGCACCTGCAGCCTTGCGCTTGGACTGCTTCCTTCCTCTCGGTCCACTCCGGCATGGAGGCGACTGGCGGCGTGGGGGTCTGCCGGTCTCGCGCGAATAATGGTGGCGGTCCTAGGGTTCCTCCTTGCATCAAGATGAAGACTTGCCGGATGCTGTCTCCGTCGATCTGGCTACCATGGCGTGTTCCGGAAGGCTCCGCCGGCGAACTCCACTGGGCGATTCATGCCTGGAGATTGCTAGATCGGGTGGGATTCGGTCGTGCGCTCCCATGTTTTACTCTGGCCGTTTGGTTTCAGAGGGAGCGCTTCGAATCTCTGCTGGCTGTTAATATCATGGGACATGTCCTCGTTCCATGGTGCTGGCGGAGAATGTCATGTAAGTCGTGATCTGAGGACTAGCAATGGTGGTTCGAATCTTTCTGCCGATGAGGAATTGGCTTGGTGTCTCGTGACTTGGAGTAGCGGCATGTAAGTGGGGGCGACAACATACGTGAAGTTCAAAATCCTACCTTTCAGGGTGAAAATCCAAGGTCTGGCCTTAATTGGTTGTGCCTGACAGTGGTCTTGCTAAAGACATTGTTTTGAGAGCGAGGACTATCTTTAGGGTGAAAGTCCAAGGTCTGGCCTTAATTGGTTGTGCCTGGCACTGTTCTTGTTGAAGGCGGTGCTTTTGAATAATTGGACGTCAGGTGTTGTTTTGGTGGTGGTTGTGCGGCTGCTGCAAGGACTGTAACTCTATAGCGGGACTTTTCTTTTTTATTTCTTCTTCTTATTGTCTTTCGGCTGTGTGCATCCGTAACAGCTTTGGTTGTTGCGTTGTTGCAGAGGCTGGGTGTAATTTGTATCTCCGCGATATTAATATACACTCTTTATCTAAAAAAAACTAATAGGACAACCTACGTGTATTAATCTACAAGTGAGCAACAAATAGAACTTGTTCTAAGCTGAATAGTTCAGTTCAGTTCAGTTGGTAATTCCTCTTACAGTACACAAAACGCCTATAGCCAATTACCCGTTTCATGTAGCCTATTAGTACTGCTGATCTGAAATAAAATCTGTAGCACCAACAATTGTCACTAACACAACTCCAGGGAACACCCGTACTACTCAGATTGATGGTCAGATAGGCAATTCGGACCGAAATCTAAGATTCCAGCGCTGCTTCATCTAAGAGCTGAGAAGATGAAAGAAACACACAAATGAAACAATCCCGCAATTCTAAATCAATGAAGTACCAGAGCAGTTGATGGTTGTTTTTCTCTTCTCCAGTGCGGCACCAGACAGGGGAAGGTAGGGCTGGAAGCGCCCTCCTCCTTCGTAGCCGCACCAACAGTGCTCAGGTCACGGGGGGAAGAGTATGGTGCCGGCGCTCAGATGGGAGGATGTAGAAGGGATGAGGTGGGAGCTGGGGAGAAGAGAGAAGGGAGGAGGGAGGAGGGAACTAACCTGCAGGTTGCAGCAGTACATCGGCGGAAGGCGGAGGGGGCTGCTCAGTGGTGGACGGAGGACGGAGCACCTGCGGTCGACGACGTGATGAGGGATCTATTCTCCGGTGCGGCGTCAGCACAGCACCAGGGGTGGCTGGCCGGCGTTCATCTGCGGTTTGGCGGCTGCGTGGCACCAAGGCAGGTCGGCGATCCCGGCGTGCATCGCGGCAGTGGCGACGAACCCTAGGTCCAGCGACCGAGACCATGGGGATGTTGTACTCGATGTCCATGAGGCGGACGGGAGGGCGGCTTCCATGGTATTCCTCCCGACGGAGGGCGGCGGACTGCCGGAGCGAGCCGCTGGCGAATAGTTATTCTGTGCTAAATTGTGAAAATAATGGCCTAACTCAGGGAAAGACAAAAATAACGATTCGGAGATGAGTGGCAATTTATTAGTATTATGTGATTTGGTGAGAGGGTAAAACGGGAAAAATCGGACATTGTTGAGTTGTCAAACATTGGGACGATCTGGGCTGTTTGATCGGATATTGAACGATCCAGATTTAAAGTATCCCAACAAATTTGCTCTTTTAATAGTAGTATAGATAACATAGCACTAGACCTGTTATACAGCAAGATCGCTGGCAACTAAACTACTTACAAAGTCAGGAGCAGTACCCATCCAAAAGGAAGAAGGTTCACTGTCCTCATAGCCAAATTTAGCTAGACCGTGGGCTGCCCTATTACATTCTCTCCTGCAGCTCCTAAACAAAGAATGTTCAAAGTGCAGCAGGCTCAGACTTCTGGCTTCAAGACCCCAATGTCGGGTTGGGGCAGCTCCCATCTCCGACTTTGGGCCAGAGCACCTCGCTGGCATTTGCACAAGGCAGAAGTTCTGATCTATTTTGTTCCAAATCAAGAGTTTGCCAGACATGCTTTGCAAATTTGCATTTCAGGAAGATGTGACCACCGTCTTCATCCAGACGGTTGCAAACAGGGCAACGTGTATCAAGCTCGATCCCTTACCTCGTAATGTTCATACGGGTTGGGAGGCTATTATGTGCTAGACGCCACAAGAAGACCTTCACTTTTCCCGGCAGCTCCAGAGCCCATATATGTTTCCAAGTGTCGTTCTGACTTGCCGCTACCACAGATGAGCTTGCATCTCTGTTCAGCTTCCAGTCCCGCATGCTAACCCCCACACGATAAGCAGATTTGACACTAAACTGCCCCAGTCGTCCATGTCTGGTTTCACAGGGATGCAGAGAATCTCCCGCGTGTCATCCTCCGTAAAGTTGTCTCGAATAAGATCTTCGTTCCAAGTTTCCGTGATGGGGTTTATGAGCTCACTGATGGTAGAGATGATCGAGAGGCCTCTTGTCGCTACCGTTCTGCGAGTGGATCCACGAGGAATCCAAGGATCAGTCCATGCATTAATCTTTTCACCATCACCGACCCTCCGAACTATCCCCTCCTTTAGCAGGTTCCGACCTTGTAAAATGTTGTGCCATGTGTATGAGATGTTCTTTTGCGGCTGGGCTTCAATAATGGAAGCATTTGGGAAATATTTTGCTCTCGGAACAATCGCACACAATGAGTCCGGAAACAGGAGGATCCTCCAGCACAGACGAGCCAACATCGCCAAATTGAAGATATGAAGATCCCTAAAGCCTAGCCCACCCGATTCTTTTGATTTCGTCATCCTTTCCCAGCCAACCCAATTACATTTATCTTTCCCATCCTGTTGGCTCCACCAATATGTGCATATCATACTGCTGATCTCTTCACACAACTTTTTCGTGAGGTCAAAACACGACATCGCATAAGTTGGGATGGCTTGTGAAATATTCTTGATCAAGATTTCTTTGTCTGCCTTAGACAGTAATTTCTCTTTCCAGCCCTGAATGCGCCTCCAGATCTTCTCCTTGATGTATTCAAACTCCTAGCTTTTCGAAGGTCCAAGGTGCACTGGCAATCCGAGATACCTCTGGTTTCGTGATTCCCTTTGGATCCCAAGCACGTTCAGGACAGCATTTATTGTACTCGCCTTAGTTCCTTTGCTGAAAAATGCAGAGGACTTCTCCTTATTAATCATCTGCCCAGACTGAGCTTCATAAAGCGCCAAAATTTCTTGTAATTTTGTTGTGCTCCGTGCTGTGGCCTTCATGACAATCAACGATTCATCAGCAAAAAAAAGAGGTGTGGTTTATTGCTGGTGCACACGTGCAAAGCTTGACACCCTCAATGGAACCCTCCTCTATTGCCTTTTGCAGCATCATGGAGAATGCTTCCGCACAAATAATAAACTGGTACGGGGAGAGGGGATCCCCCTGTCTAAGTCCCCGCTCGGAGAAAAAGATTCAGACAAGCCTCTGTTGATCTTCACTCTGTAAGAAACCGATCAGACGCAATTCATAATCACTTGTACCCATTGTGCAGCAAACCCCATCCTCTCCATCATTTTCTCAAGAAAATTCCATTCAACCCTGTCGTAGGCCTTACTCATGTCCAGCTTCACCGCCACCAAACCATCGTGTCCCCCTTCTTCGAGTGCATCAAGTGATGTCATAGTTTTGCCCACGGTGGAGTACTAGTATCATTTGTACTGGTCACGTTTGGACCACTAGTATGAAATGGTATTGTCCGTTGGATGAACTTAAGTGAATGGCTTATATTTATTTGAGGGTACCATAAAAGACCTCTAGAATTTTTGCTTCGGCTGTTTTGAAACTTAAATTCTTATTTTTTTTTTGAAAAACGAGACCCATGGATCTCGGGCTCCATTTGATCAAAGGTGGAATCTGCGCATGTAGTGGGGGCGTCAGACGGTCCGGGCGAGGCGAGTTCCTCACGTGTGGGCGACTATCTGGAATATAAATAAATGATGAAAAAAGTAGCAATTATAGAAGTATCATATTGTATAGCTAATGTTGGCGCTATGACTGTCATCCAGTCCAGCCCTGGTGTTAAATGCCGAAATGACTGTCATCTGAACGACATCTCCCTCTTCTGAATCTATCGATGTTTTGCAAAATGTTGGCGCTGGATACACAACTATAATTGAAGGAATGCGCCTTTTCTGGTAAGTTCAGACAACACTCATCTATTCATTGATCTCTGGTGTGTATCAAATATACAGAAGGGGCTAAGAATTTCTTCAACCATTGTTGCAGGATAAAACTAGTACGCAGAGCTCTTGTTCTGATGTCAATTTTCCTTTTTTTTGTTTTGAAATGAGACAAAAGTTTGCCTTTTATATAGTAGGAGTAAACAAGATATGACCGAGGCCAAAAAGAAGAAAGCCATATAGGTCAGAGCCTACTAAACGATAAAAAAGTAGCCCCGTGAGTATCCAGATCATGGTACTCCGTCCAATATCTCAGAAAGATATATCGTCGTCACTTCAAAATGTGACTATGTGGCATAGTCTGGGGACTAGGAAGCAGATTAAGCGGGGCACGAAGACCAATCAAGGCTTCATCTGTGGCCGTCATTGACGACAAGTTCAGCCTGAAGTGAGCGGATTCTTGCAGGTGGTCGCGAATTCTTTCCTATCCTGCACACGGGGCATATCTCCAACGCAGATCCACAACACTGCGCAATGCGGTCCCTAATGAGGCGAGGAGAGCAGTACCACCAGCGTCAACATCATCATCGTCGGTGGCGTCATCAACATCGGCGGCGAGGAAATTTCCAAGCGTAGCAGCCTCCGCGTCAGCGTCAATGACATACGCAACAGGCTAAAACTCCCTCCTCACTGAGTCGTCGTCGTTATCGAGGCCGTCTTTGAAAGGACAAGGATGTCGCCTAGAGAGGGGAGGGGGGGGGGGTGACTAGGCGATTAAAACTTTTCTGGTTTAGGCTTGATAATTACGAAATAAAACTAGGTGTTTAAATTAACAAGCCAACAACCTAAATAAACTAGGCTCACCTATGTGCACCAACAACTTATGCTAAGCAAGACAAATAACAAGGTGATAGCAATATAGAATACTTCAAGCACGAAGGCTATCACAATGTAAAGTGCATAAGTAAATAGCTCGGGTATAGGAATAACCGAGGCACGCGGAGACGAGGATGTATTCCTGAGTTCCTCCTTTTTAGGGGAGTACGTCTCGTTGGAGAGGTGTGAGCCACCACAACAGGTCGGTCTCAACGCCACAAAGGCTTCACCTTCTTCTCCGATGAACCACACCATAAAAGGTTTGTTTCACCTTCCACTATCGGAATACTTCGAGGCGGAATCTAGAGCCTTTACAACAACAACCCGGGGCACAACCCACACCTGGATTGGGGGGCTCCCGAATGGCTACAGGTGACCACAAAAGGTCTCAACCACCACAAAGGCGTCTAGGGTTCAATGACCCAAGAGTAACAAGCTCACAAACTTTCAACTTCCACGAATCCTCGTGGAGGGCACAAACCGATGCACAATGTAATGGCAAGAGCACAAGTGCTCAAATCCTTCACTCTCAAATCTCACCAAAAGCAACTAATGCTTATGGGGGGAGAAGAGAGGAAGAACAAAGAAAAGAAACACACAAGAACTCCAAGATCAAGATCAACTAGGTTCCCCTCACCTAGAGGAGAGATGGATTGGTGCAATTGTAGATCTAGATCTTCTCTCACTTTTCCCTCAAAGATATGCAAGAATCATGAGAGGGATTGAGAGGGGGCAAGCTTTTCCAAAGGTAAACAATGGAGGAGAGAGAGGGGAAAAACAAGCTCAAGAAGTTGAGGGTCGTTGGGGAAGAAGCCCCCCTTAAATAGGACCCCCAAAATCCAACTGTTATGCCCAAAACACGCGTGCCCGGCCTTGGAGCCCGGCCAGTCCGGCCTAAAAGGCTGGAGGCCGGCCTACCACTAGAGGCGGCCGGCCTTGGGCCCGGCCTAGGCTGGCCTAAATACTGCAGGAACACCCAACACGAAAATGAACATATTTTGATCAGCCGGACTCCGTTTTCGATGTTCTTGGTCTCGTCGGAATCACAACGAAGAGCTTTACAAGATCATGCAGAGAAACATCATAGTCCAACATGGGAGGATAAAACCAAATGTAGAAAGGTAAACCTTCTCTAAAAAAGAACAACCGGTAAGTCCTCCAACATCAAAAACTCAACAAGATATTCATATGAAATCTGTTTTTGATGAACTAGAGCTTGGTATGGAGATGAACACAATCTCTAAATTCTCACGTGGATAAAATCCAAATAAGAACCAAGAAATATGATATGCCAAGTATGCAAAGGTTTGAGCTCTCCACAAAGATGCGATCAAGTTACTCACTTGAGAGCCCCTCTTGATAGTACGCCGTCTATCCTATAACCCGGTCTCCCACTAACACCATGAGACCGGTAAAATAGAAACCTTATCAAGATCATACCTTTGCCTTGCGCATTCCACTTGAGCTAGATGATGACGATCTTGACTCTGTCAAGTTGGAACACCTTTCTTGACCGAGTTTGCTAGCACATGCTTGATGAAGACTTCTCCAAATAGTCCCCCATTATGGGAGAGCCTCGCTAAGCTCCGTCTTCATGTATCCATTGCAAGCTTCAATCAAATGATATGTTCCGAGATGGATCATATTGAACTTGCACTTCATAATCTTCTCTCTTTTCACAAAGATGATGTCTTGAATCCTTCAAGACATACTTGCAATATGCTCAACTCTAGATGACCATTCTTTATATAAACCATTGGATAGAACCTTGGTCATCACTTTATCTTCTAGAGTCTATCATATGAACTCCAATCTTTTCCCATGGACAAGATCTAAAAGGATAACTCAATGCAAACATTAGTCCATAGGGATTATCATTAATTACCAAAACCACGCATGGGGGCAACATGCACTTTCAATCTCCCCCATTTTGGTAATTGATGACAATCCCTTTTACGAGGGTTTATATAATGAATTAAGCAACCAAGCAACACAAAGAGCGAGGATGCAAGAGCATGAAAGGAAAATGCTTAAGAACGAAACTAAAGCATAAAACCAAAATCCCTTAAACCCTCTAAACTTCTCCCCCATTGGCATCGATTGCCGAAATAGGAGGAAAAATTTAGAAGGCCAATATAGTAAGAGCCCCCCCCATAATGTGTGCATTTCTCATAATATGAGTGAAATCAAATGGACATATCCAAATACGAATTGTTGGGAAGGAGATCACACTATAATGAGGATCCAAAGATTGCAAAAGGAAATCAAATTGAAAGAAACTTCGACGAAAGAAGCAAGCAATCAAAAGGATCCGAAAAATGTTCTAAAAAAAAAGAGGGAACTCCCCAAGGTACGTGCACAAAGTAGGATTTGCATTTCAATATAGTGTGCACAACATGGAATCCTCACTCCCTCCTAGATAAGTTTGAACACAATGAAGTACAAGAGAGCATAAATGGGAAAAGAAGCAATACAACTTGCAACAAACAAAATGTTGAGCAACAATAGCAAGAAGGGACAAATAAAGACTTGCTCAACCGAAAAGAGATGCCTGTGATATAGAAAGACATTTTAGGAGACTAATGCAAGGATGAGCGAGCATCAACATAGCCTTTCAAAATATGAGGCACATAGAGCAAATCATGTCTTTCCATACACACAACCCAAAGAAGATGAAGCAAATAGGTCGACAAGCTTATTAAGATGCAAGAAGGAATATCATATGAAAAGTAAAGCTTATGCCTTTTAGAAACCACCAAAGAATTAAGAACAATAAAAGGTGGTCACTAAAGAGTTGGAATACCAATTAAAGATGTAACTACTTTCATATGTATAAGTTTCTAAGTAGTCATCAATCATGAAGATATAAGTCCACAAAGAAACATGCACACACAAAATAGTACTAAAGTAGAGAACATGATATCCAAGAGAAGTCATAAATACACCAATAAGATCTTTGCTTAAAAGCATAGCACAAAGCTCAATTTATCTTAAAGGGATATAGATGAACTTCCAACACACACTCATGATAGCATCAAAAATATCCACAAGGGAAAAAAGGTTATAGTTGGGATGCTCCGAGTAAGATAACAAGTATCACAAAAGGCAAATGATTTTGAAAATTCATCAATATTGCACATGGAGACTTTTGAGTAGAATTGCTAGATTAACATATTTGGGATTGGTGAATCATGAAAATGATTTATATATTCCCCTTGATATGTAATCATCTCGGCTTACTCACATTTGCAATAAAGATGTTTTGCAAGAACCAAATGAATTGCAACAAAAGAGATTCATGCCAAGATACAACCTACACAAGGTTGAAAGCTAGAAATGTATGCATGAGGTAGATACTTGTTACCGAGATAGCATTGGTGATTAGAAGATAAGAGTTAACGATCATCCAGCTTGGCTCCAATAAGCACATGGTGACACACCTTTTGTAAATGAGACAAGCTTCCAATGCATCTCCAATGCCTAAAAAATTCAAGTACAAAATGGTACCCAAACTCATTGGGTCCAAAGTAGTTAGAGCAACTACAATACATAGGACAAACTCCACATAAATATGTGCATATTGATATGAAATTGAATTTCATGCACATCTTAGCCATTTAGGATTTGATGGAGTTTATCCTATATATTGGATCAAGAAAGTAAGCATGCCATAAGATATACATATGTAAATATGCATGCACAAGACTTCAAGAACCAAACGAGATACAATTTGGACAAAACACCAATTAAACCAAGAAAGCACACACAAGTGTGACAAGAAAAGAATTGTCCAAATTATATCAAAACCCAAATCAACACATGATTGAAGATACCACTTTGAAAAGATACCAAAGAAAGTAAGATATCAATGAGAAAATACCGTCAAGGAATAAACCAAACCCTCTACACTTTTCATGATGGCACAAAGTACCAAGACGAAAAATGTTTGTCTTCCAAAGAGACACGTCATCGGGATCAAATACCAAATGAAGACAACTAATGTTCAAAAGCATATAGGATTGCTCCCCCAAGATTTGTGCATTATTTATGATCTTGCATTTGAATACAAAATGCACACAAATGGATCATCACTCTCCATATATTATTCAAACAAGTCATGTTCAAGAAAGCAATAGATCCAATACCAATTAAAGAATAGTGTTCTACTCAATGTAGGATAGCTTCCCCAAGAATAGTGCATTATCTAGAAGTATGATTTGAATGTAAATGCACAAGATGGGATCATTGCTTTTCCTAACACAAGAAAGCACAAAACAAATTTTGGGTAGAGCGCAACGATCCAAAAAGATACAAGGAAGACAAAAGGAGTTTGATAAAACAAATTTGGCAATAAAAGAAGGCAATTCAAAGCAAGAGCCAAAATGAAGATGATCTACAAATTCCACCACAATTATGTGTATCACTTGTCATGGACAAGGAGTATATGGAGATATTTCTCGTGATATAATGGAATATATTAAAACCAACTTCATAAAAATAAGCATATGGCAAAGGATAGGAATTAAAAGCCATGCTTAGATAGAAAGATATTCTCGATAGCTTCATATTCACGTGATCATGCAAAGCAACTCCAAGAGTAGCTTGAAGCAATTGGTTTCCCAAAAAGATATATGAGAACATATTTGGGGAAAGCCATATCAAGAACTTCCATCAGAAACAAGATCCAAAAGGTGAGACAAAAAGCATTTAAGCAAATATGGAACTTGTTTGAGCAACATGCCACAAGGAAAAAAGATAATTGACAATATCAATTCTAGGTGGCAATACCTCACATGTTCACATTTTCTAGGCTTGTAATATGCACATAGCTTATTACTCCCCCATAATGTGATAATCCATTTCTTTTAACAAGAGGCAAACAAACCAACTAGAGATAATTAATGGACATTATAGAATTTGAATTTCTCATGAGCATGACATACCACATAGAGAATAGATAATGTTTATATATCATCACTAAGTGGTATTCCTCATGTACACACATTTTAGGATTGTGAAGTGCACGAAGCATATCACTCTCCAAAATGGATAGTCCATTAATCTCTCAAAAGAGAGCCAACAAGATAAGATATCAAATAAAAGCAATAAGGCTCAACACAAGTAAATGGTGTGCAAACCAACATACACATACTTGATTACTCAAGATAAGTAAGTAGAGAGCACAACACATACAAACACTAAACCTAACACATGCAAGGGTGCAAGCAACTTTCAATGTATATATATGATTTAAATAAAAGTTACCGCAAGGAGGAACATTGGATATGAGATAGAACAATATAATCCAAATGACTTGGCTTGAGAGAATATAATTGATGAAGATCCCTTAATTCTTCATGATGTAGCCAAGTCTCCAATGCCCTCCAACAACACCTATTGATCAAGTTTTAGCTTGTTGGTCCCCAACCAAGTTGGGTCCTAAGAGGTTAGTCACAATAGGCTTGGCAACCCAAATGGTTCTTTTCTTGACACCACTTTGAGTACCAACATATTTGGCAAACACATTGCCAACCTTATCCTTCCGAAGAGAATAAACATCATCAATTATAATGGGTTGGATAAGGTACCATTAGTGCATGAAGAAGCAAAGTGACCCTTCTCACGGCATATGTAGCAACATTTGCTTCCTCCTTTCTTCTTAGTTGGAATCTCGACTTGAGGAGGGGTAGCTTGATTCTTCTTGGGAAGAGGCCGTTCTTCAACTTGAGGAACTTGAGTTTGAACTTGAGGCTTCTTCCCTTGTTGCTTCTCACTAAGAGGCTTCTTCTTCAAAGGGCAAGATCTAACATGGTGCCCTTCAACTTTGCACTTGAAGCAAACAATCTTGGCCGAATCTTTGACTTGTTCTTGGCCCTTTTTCTTCTTGTTAGACTTGGACTTGCTTGTTATTGGAGTTGAATCCAAGTCCACTCTTGTCATTGGGGCGTCTTTGAACACTCAACATATTGTCAAGTGTGGACTTCCCAACATGACGCTTTTCCAAGTCTTTCTTCAAAGAAGTGACTTGGGCCTTGAGCTCTTTTAATTCCTCTACATGGTTAGTATCAACAAAAACACTAGAGGAAGTAGAAGCTTCATTGTTAGAGCAACAAGGCATGGAAAGTAATTCATCACAAGATGTAGCAATATTGTGAGTGGATGAATCACTAGGACTAGCACATGGCAATAAAGCATTTAGAGTAGAAGTTGTGCCATTTCCACATGAGGCTCACAAGATGTTACCTTTGACATAATAGCCTCATGAGCTAACTTTAGCTTAGCATGGGATGCTAGAAGATCTCATTAGAGCTAGAGAGCTTTTCATGACTTTCTTCCAATTTCCCATACTTGCTAGTTAGCAACTCAAGTTGAGCCCTTAGCTCAACATTCTCCTTCAAAATAGATGCTTCACGAGAAGTAGAGTTAGTAGCACAAGCATCATTAGCATTAAAAATGGAAGAAGACAACTTGGCAAGCTCATCATTTTAGATAGTTGAGTTTGGAGTTGATCATGAGACTTGATAAGGAGAGAGTGTTCACTTTCCAAAGCCTTATGAGCTTTGTCAAGTCTCTCTATATCCTCAACTAGTCTAGCATTGCCAACACCAAATTCAACCTTTTCCTTTTTAAGCACTTTATATTTAGCAATAGCATGATCTCTTTCCTTAATGATTTTAGCAATAATAAGATCATTTGTTTCATCAAGAGATTCAAGTTTCTCCTCAAGAGACACTCGAAGCTCTTGCTCTTCCTCAAGGGCATTCTCTAAGGATGTTTTTTCCATAGCATCTTCTCTCTCAATTTTACATTTCTCGTCAAATTGAGTTTCCAAAATTCAATAGTAAGCTTGCAGTGAACAAAAGTACTCATAATTTCTAAGAAGTTATCACGAGCAATTTTATTCTTTGAAAGCGCATGAAGAACCATTTGTCCCATCTCATGAATGGAAGCATCGTTATCATTTTCTTCTTCTTCATCATCATCATTATGAGATATATTGGGATTTAAAGTAGGAGATACCTTTGAATCCTTAGCCATAAGGCAAAAGTGAGTAGTGGACAAAGATGATGAAGAATTACTTGAAGCACCATTGAGATCCATGTCTTGGTCCAACAAATGTTGGGATTCCTCTACATTGTTAGTCACACAAGTAATAAAGGATATGGAAGCATTGGTTTCATGGCAACAAGACCTAGGAAGCATATCATCATGAGATTTAGTTAAGCAACTATTACATGATATGCAAGGACTATCAACACTAGCATTTAAGACATTTGGAGTGCTAGAAGTGTTTAAGTCCAAAGATGGAACATTGCAATGAGATAGAGATGAAGTATAGTCAATAGAATATTCACCATCAACAAAGCAATTTCTATCACCACTCACCATATCATTACCTTGTAACAAATCATATGTTGGTGATGTGGAAGAAGTTGTGAACTCATCACGGCTGGAGGTGGAGGGAGAACAATCATCCTCAATAATATTGGACACTTCATATATATCTTCAAGCTTGGTCCAAAGCTAATGAGCGTTCCGAAAAGGCATGATTGAAGTAAGAACTAAATCGCTCAAAACACATATAAGACCATTAGAAAGTAGAGTATCGAGATGAGAGTTTTCCTCATCCTCTAAAGATAATTCTTGGGAAACCTTTGGAGGAGTAAAACCCACGTCTACAATTCTCTTTATATAATTTGGACCAATGGCCCTAAAAGGATTAAGCATACAAATTTTCCAAACATCATAATTTGTGCCATCGAATAGAAAAGTGGGATCGTGCACTAATTCCCTAAACGACATCTTTGCTCTCTAGGCGGTAAAGCCCAAAAAGAGAGCCGAGGCTCTGATACCAATTGAAAGGACAAGGATGTCGCCTAGAGTGTGTGGGGGGGGGGGTGAATAGGCGATTAAAACTTTTCCGGTTTAGTCTTGATAATTGCGGAATGAAACTAGGTGTTTAAATTAACAAGCCAACAACCTAAATAAACTAGGCTCACCTATGTGCACCAATAACTTATGCTAAGCAAGACAAACAACAAGGTGATAGCTAGCAATATAGAATACTTCAAGCATGAAGGCTATCACAATGTAAAGTGCATAAGTAAATAGCTCGGGTATAGGAATAACTGAGGCACGCGGAGACAAGGATGTATTCCTGAGTTCCTCCTTTTTAGGGGAGTACGTCTCGTTGGAGAGGTGTGAGCCACCACAACAGGTCGGTCTCAATGCCACAAAGGCTTCACCTTCTTCTCCGAT
This sequence comes from Poa pratensis, assembly GCA_947311845.1. NCBI lineage: Eukaryota > Viridiplantae > Streptophyta > Magnoliopsida > Poales > Poaceae > Poa > Poa pratensis. The sequence continues at coordinate 35,664,432 of CAMZMU010000072.1, forward strand.
GAACCGCACCACAAAAGGTATGGTTCACCTTCCACTATCGGAATCCTTCGAGGCGGAATCCGGAGCCTTTACAACAACAACCTGGGGCACAACCCACAACTAGATTGGGGGCTCCCGAATGGCTATAAGTGACCACAAAAGGTCTCAATCACCACAAAGGCATCTAGGGTGACCCAAGAGTAACAAGCTCACAAACTTTCAACTTCCACGAATCCTCATGGAGAGCACAAACCGAAGCACAATACAATGGCAAGAGCACAAGTGCTCAAATCCTTCACTCTCAAATCCAACCAAAAGCAACTAATTCTTGTGGGGGGAGAAGAGAGGAAGAACAAAGAAGAGTACCACACAAGAACTCCAAGATCAAGATCTACTAGGTTCCCCTCACTTAGAGGAGAGATAGATTGGTGGAATTGTAAATCTAGATCTCCTCTCACTTTTCCCTCAAACATATGCAAGAATCATCAGAGGGATTGAGAGGGGGCAAGCTTTTCTAAAGGTCAACAATGGAGGAGAGAGAGGGGAAAAACAAGCTCAAGAAGTTGGGGGTCGTTGGGGAAGAAGCCCCCCTTAAATAGGACCCCCAAAATCCAACCGTTATGCCCAAAACACGTGTGCCCGACCTTGGAGCCCGGCCTACCACCAGAGGCGGATGGCCTTGGGGCCGGCCTTGGGCCCTGCCTAGGCTGGCCTAAAAACTGCAGGAACACCCAACACGAAAATGAACATATTTTGATCATTCGGACTCCGTTTTCGATGTTCTTGGTCTCGTCGGAATCACAACGAAGAGCTTTACAAGATCATGCAGAGAAACATCATAGTCCAACATGGGAGGTTAAAACCAAATGTAGAAAGGTAAACCTTCTCTAAAAAGGAACAACCGGTAAATCCTCCAACATCAAAACTCAACAAGATATTCATATGAAATCCGTTTTTGATGAACTAGAGCTTGGTATGGAGATGAACACAAGCTCTAAATTCTCACATGGGTAAAATCCAAATAAGAACCAAGAAATATGATATGCCAAGTATGCAAAGGTTTGAGCTCTCCACAAAGATGCGATCAAGTTACTCACTTGAGAGCCCCTCTTGATAGTAAGTCGTCTATCCTATAACCCGGTCTCCCACTAACATCATTAGACCGGTAAAATAGAAACCTTATGAAGATTATACCTTTGCCTTGCGCATTCCACTTGAGCTAGATGTTGACGATCTTGACTCTCTCAAGTTGGAACACATTTCTTGATCGAGTTTGATAGCACATGCTTGATGAAGACTTCTCCAAATACTCCCCCATTATGGGAGAGTCTCGCTAAGCTCCGTCTTCATGTATCTATTGCAAGCTTCAATCAAATGATATGTTCCGAGATGGATCATATTGAACTTGCACTTCATAATCTTCTCTCTTTTCACAAAGGTGATGTCTTGAATCCTTCAAGACATACTTGCAATATGCTCAACTCTAGATGACCATTCTTTATATAAACCATTGGATAGAACCTTGGTCATCACTTTATCTTCTAGAGTCCAACATATGAACTCCAATCTTTTCCCATGGACAAGATCTAAAAGGATAACTCAATGCAAACATTAGTCCATAGGGATTGTCATTAATTACCAAAACCACGCATGGGGGCAACATGCACTTTCAGTCTTCATGCGCCACCTCCTCGCCGTCTAGCAGCATCACTTGCTGACCTAACTCAGCGAGGCATGGCATGAGCTGTTGCATCTCCCCACCCGCAGGCTCAACCTTTTCATCCTCACTGGAATGTCCCCCCTCACATGGCGCTTCACCAGGGGAGAACAACACCATGGTGAGGCCCTCACCCGAAGAAAGCAGCGTGTCGTGACCAGTCAGCAATGAGGAGCACTCCAAAGCCGGACGCGAGACCTGCGTCGGGGCCTCGTCGAGCATCTCATGTCACGAAATCACCTCCCTTCTCACACATCTGGTGACAGGCGCATATGCACATCCTGCTCAATTGCCTCGCGTTCGTCGTCCTCTCCTTGCATTAGCAGCAGCCCCAGGTCGGGGCCTAAACCTGGGTAAAATCTTCTTCCTATTAGCCGACGAAACCACGGGCGCGCACATCTTCACCCTCTCTCGGAACCCTAGGATGTCATCCATGGGATTTGCCAGGGTAACCCCACGTCACAAGTCCTATTTGTTCCGACCATCACAATCACGGGACAATGGTTTAGGAACATGTGGGATGGGGAGGGGCGGGGGAGGGGCAGGAGGAGGGGAGAAGTGGGTAAGCAAGTGAACACTGGAAGGGATGGGTAATTTCATCACCCTGTGAGACACGCATGACGAAGACAAAATAGATCCACTTAATCATCACAGGGAACACCGTTGCCGGTCCCTGCCGCCTCATTTGATGGCGCGGCTCGCGACCCAAACGCCACAGAGTCTCAATACATGAGTAAATGCGCCAGTAGGTACACCCATATTGGAGACACGTGTAGGTCACACCGATTATGACCGTCCGCTCTGAAAAGAAGACGAAACCGGACAAAAGCTAGATAACAACACGAAGATAACAAAGAAAATCGAGCAGTACATACCATTAAGCATACACCATTGTTGATCCAGAACTATGAAACTTTTTTTATATTCTAAACCATAACTTAAAGTTTTCATTGAGTTTCCAAAATAATTCACCCAATTTCAATATTTTTACAAGCAATCGTACATCACATAATTCCATCATGCAGATTGAGACATATCTTTTAGATAGAATATTAGCATTGGATGCAGATCTTCCAGATAGTATCACCTAATTATATCTTCTAGATAGTATCACATAATCATATTTTTAGTATATGGGACCACAAAATCATATCTTCCAGATATGGTCCCATATCTTTGTCATTAAGTTTCCTATAGGCATGATCATCCGCGGCTATAAGAGATGGCACAAACTATTTGGATGTGCAGCAATTTTGTGGTCACTTAAATTCCTTTGTGACTTCATATTCCTTGAGTCATGGGAGTCCTCAAGATTCCAAACTTTATATGCTTGATATTTCTCATGCTACTCGTCTTGGCTCCTAGTGAGTCTTGTTTTCAAATTTCAATTGAAGAACCAAGGAACTTCCTCAACGCATCCTCTATGCATTTGCAGTCATATGTGAAAATCATACTCCATGCCGCCTATTTATATCTTGTTTCCTTGTAGTACACTCTAGAATTTTGTTTTCTCATGCGCCATATTGTGTTTTTTTATTTTGTAGACTCTGAAGCCGGGGTTTGCAAAGAGGCCAGCAAGACCTATACCACGGTTCGTTGCTCGGATGATCCATGTGTTGAGGCTTGCCACAAGGAGGGATTTACTAATGGGGAATGTGTCATAATCATCTTCAGACCCATTTTGCTACAATGTCTCTGCAGGAAAGAGTGTTGAATAAAAACATGTAGCAACTACCGCATGATGTGAGATTCCAAAAGTAATAAGATTGTTTAGTAAGAATAACTAGGGATGAGGAATGGAGAAAAATTTGGCTCTACAAGATATTCCTTTTTTTTGGCTGAAATTAAATTGCAATGGGAACATTGCTCTGTATGTACAAATATATTACTCATGTTTGTGCGCTACAAACTCACAGGCTGGAAATTCTAGATGGATTATACCATATATCCTAATTTGTCTACCTAGTAAAGTGTATGTACATAGGCTAGTCTTCCGATTCATTGAGTATATTTGAAGAAACATGGCGAGTCTTAAATCAATGGAGTCTCTCCGTGATTTGTTTATTAACCAACAAGTGTATAGAAAGAAATCATGAGCCTAATGTAAAAGTATAAACGGTGAGATATCTAGGCGTACCACATTGATTTGAGCTTTTTAGTTGTCCGATACAAGCCTTTCAACACAGTCCCATCACGCCGGCTCCCTGGAGTCGGCATGCATATAGATTTGATATATTAGTGCACGTATGATTTTTTGCGTCCCTTGTCTCGCTGACGCCCTCCTCGTACGTCCACGGGAGCCCTAGGCCCACAAGTTGGCCACACGCGACGCGTTTAATTGGTGTGGTGGACAGGCCAAATTTATAAAGGAGGCTGCCCATTGGCTGATTCTATCATTTTACCGTCCTAGGTTTTTTTTCCTTCCTTGCGTGCCCGTCTGGGATATTCATTATCGTACCTACTTTCTAACTCGCCTCTCTCACTGTCGTTAGGCCCGCTTGTTTTTCGGTAAAGCAATTCGTTGTTCATGCTGACTCCCGAGATCTGGCATGATCGGGCGGTGCGTAGGTGCTTTGTGGGGAATGTCGGACGGCCAGAAAGTTCAAATTGTTGTGGTGCGTGGCCATGCGCCCATGGTCTAACACCGTTTATATCTTTAGATGCGCTAAGACTTGTTGTTAAGTTTCAAAGCTCACGTCTTTATTTATGCATGATATATCTCTTGTTATATTCTTCCTTGCTTGCATGGTTTGTAAAAGCATTTTGAGAATAATGCACATGTCTAGGGGAGCTCTATTTATATTTTATAAGCCTATGCTTTGTGAATAATTGTGTTGTCATCAAAAACCAAAAAAGGTGGAGATTGAAAGTGCACCTTCCCTCTAATTGGTTTTGGTTTTAATGACAATGCAATAATTAATCTAATCATGTGTTTGAGTTTTACATGTTATTACATATCAACACTCGAAAAGTGAAGTGGAGGAGAGAGCTCTAAAATGGTCATGTGCTGAAATCGGCTCCACCTAGCGGTAGTACCGCTGAGGTACCGCTGTTTTTGACCTTCGGGTGCATGAACCGGTACCAACAGCGGACCACAGCAGTATTGAAAGGATCGTATAGGGCACCTAGGGGAGGGGTGTGTGAATAGGTGCTCCTTCAAATTTTAGTTCTTTTTAATTTAGGATTGACACAAAAGCTAAATTCTCTAGATATGTAACTAAGGTGAATTTACCTATATGACAAGCAAGTAACAAGTAGCTAGCAGGATACAAGATACAAGTAAAGGCAATAAGGATAGAAGGAACCAAAGTGAAGCACGCGGAGACGCATGGTATGATTCCCGTAGTTCTTTCCTTTTGAGGGGAAGTACGTTTACGTTGGACTGGTGTGAGCTTAGCCACAACTGGCGTACTCCACGCCACAAATGCCCACACCACGAAGGATTGGTTCACCTTCCACTATCGGTAACCTTCAAGGCGGAAACCGAAGCCTATACTGTCGCATCCCGGGAACCCGGGGGTCCCCGTGAATCGCCTGAAGGGTGAGGTGTACAGATCAAAGACAGCGAGTGCATGGACCGAAGACTCCCCGTGAAGGATCTCCCGGGTACCCTCATGAGTAGGGTGCAGGGGAGATATGATGCGTGCGTAGTGGGTCCACAGCAGATAAACGCTGGCAACCCACCTACCCCAAAGGAGGGCAGACAACGCGCTTTTGTGGTATCCCCTTGTTCTATAAAAGGAGGGCCAGAGCTGTCTGAGAGGATCATCTTGCAATACAAGCTAGCAAGGTAGATGAGAGCGAGAGTAGTCATCATGGAGAGAGTGCCCAGGAACACAACTCTGTAACCCGGATACGCATATCACCACCATATATCCAGACATGCAGGAGTAGGGTGTTACGCTTCTCAGCGGCCTGAAACTGGGTAAACTGCCAACGTGTTCTACTTTCTGCATCGCTCACTTGCTCACCTAGATCCTCCTTGCGCCCCTCGCCGAATCTCTAAAAGGGGGTCTCGCGACCTTCGGTGTTCGTGACTTCGGACACGACATCTGGCGTGCCAGGTAGGGGGCGCAAGTGATCTAGCGAGGTTCCACTTTGTGAAGAGCAACAAAAGATGGTGGCTGATCGAGGAAGGTCTGGAGTTCGCCGAGGAGGACCGGGCAGGGGGTCGGCCAGGACTGGGGACCTTCCGATCAGGCGCCCCTACCACCGTTCTCAGACTCCGCCACACTACAAGAGAAGAAGATCTCCCTCGCCAGAGACACCGCCGCGGCGTGCGGTCTATCGCTCAAGATCGAGGGAACTCCCCAGGGCGAGGATGGACGCCAGTTCATCGCCAAACCCAAGTTCGAGGAGTGAATATCCTTTCACTTCTCGAGAAAGGGCAAGGTTCGAGCGTGCAAGGTTTGGGACGCGCACGCGAAGCATCTCCATCTCACCAAATCCCCGGGAAGAGAGTGGGGAAGGAGCAGCACGACTTGGAGTCGATGGTCCCCATGAAGCTTTGGCCGCAGCTCGAGTGCTCATCCAACATCCACCAGACGCAAGGAGCGGGACACATAACTTCCGTGCGTGGACTTCGCATCTGAAGGCATTGATGGATGTTGTGCACCTAGATCCAGAATTGGCAAGGTCTACCGGGCAAGAGCTGGATGCGCAGACCATCGGGATCCCACAGCAACGGAGGGAAGAAGAAGATTTCGCTTTAGATCATGACTTGCGTTCTGATCTAACCGAGCGCCGCTCAGAAGACATGAGGTCCTGGATCGATCTAAGAAGGGAGCGTCTCCAGCAGAAAGAGATGGAAATGTCCCCCGGAAGCATCTACTCCGCAATTGCACCAGAGCTTCAGCGAGATGAATGGGCATGTAATGGTGAACGGGAATTGGGTGATGCTTACGATGGAAGTTGTGATCCCCGTCAGTTCATGAATAGATTCTTGGCTTTGGTGAAGAATGCAGGAGGAGATGAGTTGATGATGGTGAACTGTTTCCCTTGGCGCTTAAGGGATACGCAAGAGAGTGGTGGAACAATCTCCCAGAGCACTCCATCACTTCTTGGCAGAACCTGAAGATGTGATTCTTAAGGGCATTTCGAGGGAGTCGTAGGGCAAAGAGAACCCTTGATCACGAAAGGCAGGCCGGCCAACAAGAGGAACCGGCCGAAGGACAAGGTCTTGGACGAGGAGGACGAGATGGCAACAAGCGTGGGAGAGGAACGTTTCGCGGTGGCTCTCAGCGTGGAAGAGGGCGTGGAATGAAGAACTCCAGGAGGAACAAGGTCGGCAAGAAGCAAAAGAAGAATGAACCTGACGCTTGAGAGGATCAAGCTTTATCCTTTTTTATATAGTTGCTTATGTTGAATTCATGATCCGGACAATGCTTACTTGATTCTTAATGTTACATGCTTAGTAGGCTTAATATCTGCCTCGTTTGGTCTTTGGGAGGGGGGACGCCTTCTCCCAATCCGGCTAGGATCTTCCCAGGAAGGATGGGAGTTCGTATCCGGGTTATACCCGGATACGAGTTTCCACCTAGGAAGCATCCGATGCTGTTGGATGAGGTGGGTCTGGATCCGTTCCGCCACGTATGTTAAGCGGGAAGGGTCCGTCCCTCCGCAGATGAGAAAGTGGGAAGGGTCCGTCCCTCCACCGGTGTGATAGTGGGTCTGGATTCGTTCCGCCACAAACATTGCACGTATGTTAAGCGGGAAGGGTCCGTCCCTCCACAGATGAGAAAGTGGGAAGGGTCCGTCCCTCCACAGGTCTGATAGTGGGTCTGGATTCGTTCCGCCACAAACATTGCACGTATGTTGAGCAGGAAGGGTCCGTCCCTCCGCAGATGAGAAAGTGGGAAGGGTCCGTCCCTCCACAGATATGAGGTGGGTCTGGATCCGTTCCGCCACGATATGCTAAGTGGGAAGAGTCCGTTGAAAGGACAAGGATGTCGCCTAGAGGGGGGGGGGGTGAATAGGCGATTAAAACTTTTCCGGTTCAGGCTTGCTAATTGCGGAATAAAACTAGGTGTTTAAATTAACAAGCCAACAACCTAAGTAAACTAGGTTCACCTATGAGCACCAACAACTTATGCTAAGCAAGACAAGCAACAAGGTGATAGCAATAAAGAATACTTCAAGCACGAAGGCTATCACAATGTAAAGTGCATAAGTAAAGAGCTCGGGTATAGAAATAACCGAGGCACGTGGAGACGAGGATGTATTCCCGAGTTCCTCCATTTTAGGGGAGTACGTCTCGTTGGAGAGGTGTGAACCAACACAATGGTTCAACAACCACAAAGGTTTCACCTTCTTCTCCGATGAACTGCACCACAAAGGTTTGGTTCACCTTCCACTATCGGAATCCTTCGAGGCGGAAATCCGGAGCCTTTCAACAATGATCCAGGGCACAACCCACAACGGGATTGTGGGCTCCTGAACAGCTTCAAGTGACCACACAAGGGTCTCAACCACCACACGGGCGGCTAGGGTCCAAAGACCCAAGAGTAACAAGTTCACAAGTTTTCAACTTCCACGAATCCTCGTGGAGAGCACAAACCGATGCAACGAAGTAATGGCAAGAGCATAAGTGCTCAAATCCTTCACTCTCAAATCCCACCACAAGCAACTAATGCTTATGGGGGGAGAAGAGAGGAAGAACAACGAAGAACACAACAAATGGAACTCCAAGATCTAGATCAAGAAACTTCCCCTCACTTAGAGGAGAGATGGATTGGTGGAAATGTAGATCTAGATCTCTTCTATCAAATCCCTCAAAGATATGCAAGAATCATGGGAGGAATTGGGAGAGGGGCAAGCTTTCCAAGGTCAACAATGGAGGAGAGAGAGGGGAAAAACGTGCTTGGAAGAGCTAGTTGGCTGGAGGTAGGAGGAGGGGTATTTATACCCCTCCCAGAAAAAGAGCCGTTGCAGCCAACTTACTCCGGAGACTCCGGACCACGGAGGCCGGAGACTCCGGCCCGGGCGGAGACTCCAGACGCAGAAAGGGCAGAGAAATAGCCGACGCAGGAAACTTGCACCGGAGACTCCGGACCACGAAAGCCGGAGACTCGGCCAGGGCGGAGACTCCGGGGTTACTCCGGACCAACTCCGGACCCCTATACTGCACGCGCCAACGCTTGGAGCAGAGAAACTTCGAAAACAAGGGACCGGAGACTCCGGACAGGAAACCACGGAGACTTCGGTCCCAGAGGTGCGGAGACTCCGGTCCTGGCACCGGAGACTTCGGTCATGAAAACCAGCAAAACAGCAAAGCCTGAAATGCAATAACTTTTGCAAGGAAGCTCCAAACGAGATGAAACCAACGAGGTTGGAAAGGTAGCGAGATATCACACATGGGAGGTGTGGACCTTATCTCGAGGAGGACCGGTAATATTTTCAACACCGAGAACGCAACAAGTTTTCCATCCGAACTCCGTTTTCAATGATCTTGGGCTTGCTCCAAAGATAATCACAAGCACTACAAGATCATGCATATACACATCATAGTCCATCATGTGAGGATGATAACACAAGAGGAGAGTTTGACCTCTCTACAAGAGACGAACCGGTAAAACCTCCAACATCAAAAACACCACAAGATATTCAAATGAAATCCGTTTTTGATGAACTAGAGCTTGGTATGGAGATGAACACAAGCTCTAAATTCTCACATGGATAAAAGCCAAATAAGAAGAAATATGATATGCCAAATATGCAAAGGTTTGAGCTCTCCACAAAGATGCAATCAAGTTACTCACTTGAGAGCCCCTCTTGATAGTACACCGTCTATCCTATAACCTAGTCTCCCACTAACACCACGAGACCGGTAAAATAGAAACCCTATCAAGATCATACCTTTTCCTTGAGCATTCCACTTGAGCTAGATGATAACGATCTTGACTCCCTCAAGTTGGAACACCTTTCTTGATTGTGCTTGCTAGCACATGCTTGATGAAGACTTCTCCAAATGCTCCCCCATACTCCATTATGGGAGAGCCTCGCTAAGCCCCGTCTTCATGTATCCACTTGCGCTTCATATTCTTCTCTTGATATAGATGATGGCTTGGAGATAAACATGAAGTTCACTCAATCTTCTTTTCCAAGCCATGCTTGCAATAAGATCAACTCTTCATATGACCATTCTTCATATAAACCCTTGGATGGAGCCTTGGTCATCATGTAATCTTCTAGAGTCCAACACATGAACTCCAATCTTTTCCTATGGACAAGATCTACAAGTACATCTCAATGAAAACATTAGTCCATAAGGATTGTCATTAATTACCAAAACCACGCATGGGGCAACACATGCACTTTCATCCGTACCCCCACAGGTGAAGTGGAAATGGGTCCGTCCCACCACAGAGAGTAACTAGGGTCCGGGTCAGTCCCTCCTTGGGCCAACGTCCGCATACAGAGGCTATCTAGGGACTGGGTCTGTCCCGCCTTGGGCCGGCGCTTGAATCCGAGTTTTTAGTTTTACTCTCCTGGTTTGCTGGGTCTTGTAACGATTTTCGTCCAAGTGACTTGAGGAACCGGGTTCCCGGGATAGTTCATGTTTCGTTGCCTTTCTAACAAGAGTCAAGTATTTGCCGGGATTATTGGGGGCTGAAAGTTTTCGGTGGTTTGCTCGGTTGCTTTGCAAAGTAACGCTTAGTCAATTTGACACTGCACGGGAACATATTTGAGAATGATTGCGGAGGTTACTTCAAGTAACATCAAGCTGGACAAAGAAGTCAGTTACACAGATAAGTTCAACCTAAATACTCAGAATTTGTTTCTTAGACGCAAGTTATTACAAAACATTGTTCGAGGCATGCAAAACCCGGTTAATTCTGCGGGAATTATCAGAGCGCTTAATCAAGCAAGGGTTTAATGGGAGCTCTCCTGCTGGTTTCTCTTTCTGGGCATTTCTGGCTTCAGGCGGCGATGGATCTTCCGGGCACCCGTATTGTTCAACCAGTTGGTCTATGATATTCTTCAAGGTTGTTTCATCGGGAAGAATTTAATTCCCTGGCTGGGCTTCTTCAAAGGCTGCTTCCTGACGAAATGTGGGGACTTCACGAAGAACGGCTGATAGGATATCAGATGAAATCACCCTGGCAGCACTTTTGGCCTCCTCATTGAGAACTTCTTCATGGCGTCTCTTGAACCCAGATAAGCTGTCTGCAATTCTGATGACTGCAGAAGAAAGGCTAGCCAGCGACGGAGGAACATCGCCAGGCAAGGTGTCGGGAAGAACTACACCCATGAGGCGAAGCTTCCCCTGCACTTCACCCACCACCTGTTGCATTGCAAGAAGTTCACCTTGGAGTCCTTACTGATGTTCAGAGAACCGGGAATCTAGGTCTTCCGGGAACTCTTCAGAGCTGTCACTTCTTCCTACAGATTAGACACCAGTTTTCTAGAGTCCTCCAACTCCTGCCAAGCGGAGTCGGCACTTTGTTGGACTACTTGATGGGTCTTCTTCAGATTCTCCAGCTCTAGTACAGTTGGCCGTATCCTCGAAGACATGTCCTTCATCTCCTGCCTGGTAATACGAAGATCTTCGTCGAGCGACTGAACCTTCTAACCATTAGCGATGGCAAGAGCCTGGGAGATCTTCTCTTATTGGATAGAATGCTCAAGCTTACGATTGATGTCCGCCGGGAAGCGGCCTCCGAGCTCAGCTCACGGTTCAGGCGATCAACCTCGGCTCGAAGAGTAGAGACCTCCACGCCTAACTCCTTCTGGATAGAGTCGCGAAGGGCAGATGCGCGGGCATCAAAGTCTCACTGATGATCAGCTTCGAGGGCCTCAACAGCAGATTGGTGACGCTCCAAGTCAAGGCTCAGATCTATGGATTTAAGCTGGATTCCCTCCTCAGCCTTAACCAATTGTTGCTCACGCTTCTCCAAATCTGAAGCCAGGCGAGAGAGCTGTTGGGTTCATTCCTGAAGCTTTAGCTCTTTGGCAGCATGAGCTACCAGTTTCAGGTTCAGCTCACTCTGGGTGCGCTGCATCTTAGAAGATCGGACAAAAAGCTCTTCTTCACGAGCTCTGCAAGCTTCAGTCCTATCAAAGTTGTCATAGAGCAGTTTGGCTTTCAGCACTGACAACTCATGTTCACGCAAGACCAGGGCCTGGGACCTGGATTTCCACTCCTCCTCCAGCCTACGAATGCCTCTAATAGTACCAGCGAAGAGGTTCCCCCGAGATAGCTCGAAGCTTGATGATCCGAAGCAGGAAAGAGGGCTCGGGGAAACCCGACAACTAACCCCAGCTCTTCAGCGGGGGGCTCAGAGGAACAGTTTAGGGAAGAACGTTCCCGGGCTCCAAGCCGTTCAGACAGAGGAATGTCCACCCCAAAACTTGACCCTAGCTCCAACTCTGGAGCCTGGTGAGCGCCTGAGGGTTGGTCTGAAAATGGTAGGGATAGCACAGTGTTGAGAAGCAGCGGTGGGCCCAAATCTAAGGCTCGAATGGTACTGTGAACAGGAAGGTGCGGATGCGTAAACGGGACCTCGGAAAAGGCAAGTGAAAATGGATTACCTCGGTCCAGGGCACTTTCTTCCTCACCACCTCTAGCAGAACCTCCAAGTTAGAGAACGGTTCTGGATGAGGGAGCTCCGCGTCTCCCTTTGGACTCGAGGGCTGCACAGGAATTGCTGGAGAGACGCCTGTCTCGGATGGATGATCGATCTCACCAACGGGAGCTGGCTTCGGTGTGGGCGGTGGCTCGGTCTGTTGGCGCTTGGCCAAAGGTTCGGAAGAATCAGAACTGAAAAAGAGATATATGCGCAAATTACGAAATGTCCCTTTAACTAATCAACAAAGAGAAGGCGAAAACTGAATCAGAGTCAGGATATTACTCAGGCGCTTCCTCTTGGGGACGACGCGCTGCCACCGCCGCGCCTTGAGCGCAGAGCAGAGCCCCCCTGCCGGCGAAGAAGATTCCTCCTGAACCATGGGATCTGGCGGGGAGATTTGATTTTTGGAGCGACCACCGGTCGGGAACCCCTCCAATGGATCTTCCTCCTCGTCGCTGACCAGACCTATCACGGCGGAGAGAGGGACTGCAGAACGTCGTCTCAAGTGGCTGGGTGAGCCTGCTGCAGCACCACTTCTATGACTTGGAGACGAGTGCGAGGTCGAACCCCTTTCAGGATTTTCACCACGTGGCGATGACTGGCTGACCTCACAGGAAGTGACGGCGGGTAAGGGAACAAGCGACGGTTCAGAGTCCACCCCTACCCCGGGAAGAGATTCTTCAGCTTCGTGGCCTGCTATTCCTCGAGCACTGAACTTAGGCATCCGAGCCAGAATCGAACCACAACCCCTATCCCTGTACAGTGGAGCGGGATTGGCGTGGAATTGGAACGATATACAGCTCCACCTTCAGGTGTATCAAGCAATGGCTCCTTGCGGGACACCCTCACCAACCACCAGTCACCTCGCCACTCCTTCCAGTTCCTCCTCGTTGCCAATTCGATGAATTGGGATTTAGCTCCCTCCCGAAGCCGGAATGCAACTCCTCTAGAAATCACTTGAAAATTGATTAAGGGAACAAAGAAATGACGGAACAAGGCTACCGACGGTGCCACACCCACGAAGCACTCGCAGGTATAGGCGAAGACAGAGAGAATGATGACAGCACTGGGGTGCAGTTGAAGCAGCTTGAGACCGTACGTCATCATTATCGCTCAGAAGAAATGCGAGAAGGGCCGAACCAATCCCATCGCCAAGAATAATTTGAAAATTGGAGTATTCAATTCACTCACCACCAAGGATGAAGGATGCCGAATCTCAGTTTGTCCCCCTTCATGGTGGCCATCAGATACTAGCATCATGAGTGCCTCCATATCCGTTGACGATGGCGGAAAGATTGATGAGGTCAGCCTGCTTGATCGATTGGGCTTGGAGAATCCCCGATGCTTTGTAACATCCCAAAATTATTAATCAGTATTATTATTCCAAAAATGAGAGCCAACAAAAACTTTTGCTAAATTATATGTGTTGATCTCATATTGTTGCTTGTGTTATTTATTTCTTGTTGATTGTGTGTTGCTTGCTCTAAATAAAAACTTGAAGAAAAGAAGAGAAATAAAATAAAAAGCAAAGCAAGAAAAATAATGTGACAAGTGTCACACAAAATTCTCCAAGTGAGAAATTCTTTTCCTTCACAATAAAATTCAGTGGAGTGATAAGTAATCACTCTCAATTTTATTCCTACAACTTTCCCTCTTCAAAAACTATTTCCAAAAATCCCAAATTAAAATTCAAAAACCTTTCTTTATCATTTCAAATTGCAAAGTGTGCTATGTTGCACTTGCCAAACAAATAAATAAACAGCACCACAAATCTCTACAAAGGTATGCAAAGCAAATTATGAAAATAAGTTTCAGAAATTCAAATTGAAATTTGGTTCAACCATTTCATCAAACACTTGGTGGGCAGGAATCGTGTTCTTCCCCAATTCAATCCAAACCGAGATCAAATCGATCAAATTCGAGGTTTATTCTTCGAATTGATGCCTGCACTCTCTCCCTCTCACCTCACTGACCTCACGGCGCTCCAGAAATCGAAGAGAAAAGGTCGGGGAAGAGGAGGAACAACAGGGGACAGGCGCGGCCGTGCGCACGTCGCCATGTCGCGCATGGCAGCGGAGGTGGCAACGCCGCGCTAGCCCAGCACCGTGCCCCCCTCTCTCCCTCACCTCGCTGCCCCCTCTCTCGCCACACCGCAGCCCGCAGGAACCCGCCCCCACAGGAGAGTCGCCGTGACCAGTGTGCGCCGCGCACCGCCCGAGCGCTCCCAGGCCGTCCCACTCGCGAGCACGCTCCACTCGCCGACACACCACCAAACCTGCTCCCTGCCATCCCCACACCGTAGACACACCTCCACGTCGCCTCTGGACCGCTCCTGCGCCGTGTCCACCATACGCCGGCGCGGCGGGCATAAATACCCCACCCCGTGCCCGAGCTCTCCACACACCACCCCTCTGCTTCCCACCTCACTCCACCACCTCCCTTGCACCGCTAGGAGGCGGAGACGCCGCAGCAGAGCCGCTGCTGCCCGTGAGTTTCCTCGAGCTCCACCATTGCCGAAGGTAGATGACGACACGGCCAGCCGTGCTTCTGCTTCTTTTCCCTCCACTGACCCCTGCACATTGCTCTCCATCACCACCGCACTCACCGCCGTATTTTCCTCTCTGTTTCGTGCACCAGAGCGTCCCCGGAACCTTGCCGGAGTTGTAGGCCGTGCCCGTGGAACCGCCGCAGCTGCCCGCCGACGAACCACGCCTCCCCAGCAAGTGCAACTCGCCCAGACGTCTTCCCCGAGCCTCCGCGATCTTCCCGCACCTTCCCGAGCCTTCCCGAGCCCCCTAGGTGAGGATCCATCCACGGCACCATCGCCGGCGCGGCGGCGCCGCCCGTTTATGGTCACCGATGCTCGCGGGCTTTGTGAGCCGTTGGATCTAGATCCAACGGCCACATACCGCTTCGTTTGTTATAACGCTGACAGGCTGGCCCCACCTGTCAGCATTTTAAACATTATCCACAGCGCGGGATTTTGCGCTGAGTCACTGACTGGTGGATCCCACCTGTCATACTTTTCAACATTATCCAGAACAGTTAGATTTTCTAATTTAGTTTTCTCTGTGAAATCAGTACTGGACCCAACTTAGAAAATCAATATATCGAGATTTATAGCTCCAAATAAATCAAATCCAATTGTTCTGGAAAGCTTATGAAAATGTTTAACCAACCCATGTGGTTTCAATTCATTTAGATAAATAATAAAAATGTATTATTAAAAATTCCTCTGAAGGTGTAAAACCTAACTTGTTTGTTTTTGATACTCTGTTAATCCAAATAATTCCAAACCAATTTTGTTAGCTTGGTACTGTGATCTATTAGCCTCCCTAATTTTGGTAGAATTAATTGAGCAGTGATAATTGTTTAGTTTTAAGATGAAATTAGAGAACCCTTCTGCACTAAAACAATTAAATATGTTTAATGGTTAACCCAAATGGTTTAGGACCAATTTTGTTAGGTCACATTTAGCCATGGTTACTTGACCCTAAAAGGATTTAATTGTAGGATCAACAGAACTTAATTAGTAGCCAAAACTTGATTATTAAGTTACTGGATTAAAACAATTGTGTAGGGAGTTTGGTAACTCCAATTAACCCAAACTAAATGGTGTTGTCTTCTACACATCAGTAGCTTTCTGTAGAAATTTAGTTTGCATTTTTGTGACCAACAGAACTGAAGTTGTGGAATTAAACATGTTCAACAAGTTTCTGCCATAATTTAGACATAAATAAATAATGTTTAATTCAATTAAATTGAAACCAAATTGTATGGTTTGATGTGTGCAGTGGCTAATTAGAACATTTAGGATTGTAATGTTGTGATGTTGCTTGAGTAGTTTAGTGATTGTTTGTATTTGTTTGTGTATTAATTAGATGAGAACGCTGTCGGATTTATCGAGGAAGGAGAGTTTGTTGAATCTGAAGATCAAGACCAAGGCCACTTTGCCGAGCAAGGCAAGCTACTCTCTGAGCTTGCACCCCAAAAATATGCATCTATTTTGATATCATGATTTACTCTTAAGGAAAAGATTTATAAAACATTTTCCAAAGGTATATGGAAATTATTTTGCCACCTATGTAGAAATATAAGGTAGTTATATCAAATTATAGGATGGAAAAAAATAAAAAAATGGTTTATTCAAAACTCCTTGAGAAATACTTGTGTGGTTGTGAAATGCCGAGATGTCGGTGTTGAAGTGGAGAAATGGCGATGTTTATGAAAAATGCACAGTGTGTCCTTGTACTTACGTCAACCAGCCAATACTCGGTGCGACCACATTTACCCACATATGGGAAAAGGGCGTAGTCATATAATTTGCTCATATTATTATGGGATGCCTCATCGACGGAGATGACTCCGTTATGCATGAGGAGATGGTTTGGTGACCTACCCTGACCTGGGTCCTCGCTCAAACTCTATGGAAAGATAAGGAGGAGGATTCAAGACTTCACCATGTGGTCGCCGGGAAAAACTATGAGTCCTCCCACTTAGATTTCGACGGGCTGGGTTAAGTGTGGATGGAAAGTGTCATATGGGAAGGGTCCTATACTAGCATGAGCAAAGGACAGGCTATGGTCGGTGACTCAACTTCGCATACACCTGGTATGGCGAGACGTGGCTGACACGATGAGTTACCGGATGTGTGTGGGAAAAGCGTGCTACCTCTGCAGAGGGTTAAAACTATTCGAATAGCCGAGTCCTCGGATATGGACAGTTGGGAGGCCCTACTTTGACCATGTGCAAGTTTTTGAAAGACTTTGAGTTTTAAAAAGAAAATGAAGTGGAGAATGTTCCATACACCTATACCAATGGATCGGTATGAGGTTGTTGGAGGAAGTGGACCATGACGAGCTATGGTCGGAAAAAGGAGGAGTTTTGGGAGAAACAAATACAATGGTGATTTCTTTAAAATGGTTATAAAACTCTTCTTACCTTTTACAATAAAGATATAGAGATGTTTTAAATAAATAAAAGTCTAAATTTAAAATAAAAACTAGTGCATACTCATGTTGGGGTAGTTTGCGAGTACAATCAAAGGTACTCATATTGATTTCGTCCCTGGCTATTGTCTTAGCCAGACTTCGAGGAGCACTACGCCGAGGAGGAGTATGGCGACTTCTACGCAAACTAGGGATCTCCATAAGTCAGCTGCCTGTCGGGTCATCGTCGTTAGAATACGATGTCTACTACACCGTAGGTTCCGTTGATATTTTGGTTTGGCCCATGAAGGCACCTATGTAAGACTTGGTCTAAATGACCATTTATGTAAGAATTTTAATTCGGTATTGTAATGGATGTAAACTTTGGTATTCAATTCGGATTATGTGCAACGACAGACTGATCACGGGATCGTTGTGTTAAGCATAACTAGCTGGGTGGCCCGCGCAATTGCGCGGCTAGTGTTAATATAAAAATTATTTGTATCTAATGTTTTATTTTTCTTATGGATAATACTCCCTCTATTCTGAATCATTAAGATATTATATTTTTCTAAGTTGCATGTGTATATACACATTGTAGTGTGTCAATTCAACTGTGGTCCCAATCAAAATCTGCAAAGTATTCTATAACTCAGAAACGAAGCGAGTATATTTTAAAATAGTTAAAAAAAAGTATAAGAATGGTTTAGGACACTTACTTTGTCGAGCTTCTGATAACTTCCACGTTCCACTCTAATTGATAAACTATCTGTACTTGCCATCAAACTAATTTTATTGTGTCTTTTGCAATATCAATGATGTTCAGCAATCATAAACATAAATTAAATCTTCTCTTTTTTTTTACTTATTCTACGGCAGATTACTTGACAACATAGATCTGAAAGTTTTGTCAAGAATGTTTCTTTTCTATGAATGGCTTTTACGAAAGCTTTAGCTCCCCTATTTGAATGTAATTTTTACCTCCCTAAAATCTATGAATCTCTAAGGTGAAAAGAAAACAATTTTAAATTTAAAAGTATGTACACACTTTAGGAAATATTGTGCCCTAATGAAGGATGCCATGCACCTCTTTCCTACAAATATAAGAATTATAGAATGTTAACTTTAGAAAATCTCTTCCATAGAAAATAGATATCATGATATACAATGATCAACAAAGATCAGACAAATGAAAATAATATGGGAACATGGAAACCAAATACAGACAAATTCTAGCTATATGATTTTGTTAATAAAGAAATATATCCGACCTATGAACAATAGTGTTTCGAAGAATTTAAATAGACGGAATTGCAAAAATAGTTTAGTACACGAAAAATAGAGGTCAAGGTTGGCAATGTCTTCACACTGAATATAGGAACCGACATGTATTTCGGGTTCCATCTTTGGTTGCATGCAGAAAAAATCTTACAAATAAGAGGCAGTAAGATAATTGTTGTGACCTTGCTAAAGAACCCTTCCTCTAATATTTAATTGTATACGCGCCCACTATTTGTACGAAAATAGGCATGTATTACCTCACACTGATATTGCCGATACTTATTTATCTCAAACTGGAAGTAGTGGCTAAAAAATCATTGAATTGCAGTAATTATATTTCGATCATCTTCAATGTGTTTTTGCACATCTCAACAATCTTGATCCCAATGTGACAATCCTTTTATCGCTGCTACCTGCTCATGCCAGAAGGAGTAGAATTGGTCACCCAAATTAGCAGAATCACGTATGTGAAACAATTGAAGCAGGGTGACACGCATGTCCTACGCTGCTAGCTCGACATCAGAAATCAGTCTCGGAGGAGTGAATGGACCTTGCTGTTGGCGGCTCGGCGGCGACTGAGTTTCACGGGCCAGTGGACCAGCGAGTAAGAAGTCGTCCCTAAAAGATAAAACAGAAGTCATTTAATAATATTAGAAATGACTATATACACTTTTTGAAATATCGTACCCATTCCATTACACACCACACATTTTAATAAGACATACATTATATAATGCTAAGTTAAGTCTTATTTTTTTGCTAAGTTCTGTCAAATAATGCACTTATCCTGCCTATACCAACATTTCCCCACTCTGATCCTTTTCTGGTGTTTACATGAGATCGATGTCAGTACCAATAGACATGCATATTATTTTTTATGTGCAAATATATGAATAACTGAACCGTTGATTGGAGGAAACAGAACAAAATGCAAGGAGTAAAAGCTACCTGAAATTTGCCCAATTTTTTTTAATAAAACCATACTGTCATGCTACAAACCATTATCTCAAAGGGTACACCTGCAAAAATAAAGAACATACAAAGTATAAATTAAGTCTGGATTTTTTTACATGAACCAAGGCTGTAAAAAATGGTAAATGGTAAGCACGAACACCAGCTAATTTTTAGGCTCCCTTGTCGAACTACTCGGTTGTTGTTATTGTGAATATTCACGGAACATGTCAGGTCCTGCTGATAATACGGCGTAGGCGGCGTAAAAATTCTGGTTCCAAAACTTAAAACCACAATCCAAGCTGGGCCTAAGCTATTCTGTTGAGAATACGTATTCATCCCTGCAAAAAAGGTCTATTGGACTTCTTATCAGGAACAGGGCACCATAATATGAAAATATATATTGTGGGATTGAAATTGGTACAGCTTATTACCTCCGAATCCATCCTTGCATCGTGGATATGAAACAACAGGACTACCAATTCCTAAGATCGTGCAAGTACATCACGTAGTGGCTGCTGCCTAACAATGGTGTCCCCGAACTCATGGTCTACAGGGCAGAAAGTTGTAGTCCAATCCAGCTTGTCGATTTGCGGAGCGTTTCATTGTACCTTCAATAATCCATAAATTGAACTATCCAGACATCAGGATGGTCGCCGTGTGTTTAGTTTGCTGATCGTTTGTTCGATAAAAAACATCAGGATCAATGTTACCGTGGCTGCCCTATTCAGTTCGCCGATTGTCCGTGCCTTCGATGACCAGCGCACCATAATCGCTCGACGTGACTGCAGGATTTGCTTGAGTTAGTGCAGAGTTGACGATCTTTACTTGTGTGCTCTCGAATTGCTGGGCTTCATGGCGTCTTTCGAGATCTCGATCGAGGCCGAGGTTAGGGTGTGCGTGTGTAGGTTTGCCGTTGTGGATACATGCCGTGTGCTGGTCGTCGCAGATGCATATCATCGTACCGGCCGGCCGGACATTATTAATTAATCAGACTCCAGCATGTATACGTCTTTGTTGTTCCTAGACGTGGGAGAGAAGGACATCGTATATGAACATAATCCGACCAGTTAATCTTGGACGTTCTTTTTTAAGTTGATTAGGCCTAGCTAATCCACACCGTTGATTGTTTGTTGTTTTAATAATATAATAGATACAATGCGTTGTTCTCAAAGTCATGCAAACCTATAGAGTTCCACGCTGACTTGTATAGTTTTGCATCTTCCACTTTTTATCTCTTCAATTCCTATCCTCGCGTATGTATATTCTTAAAATTTAAAGTAACTATAATTCAAACACTGGCGCTCTAGATAAACTATTTGTTTTGTTAAATTCAGAAAACTACATTTAAATGTACCCTGATTGTAAATGGCTGGTTGAGCTGGTTGAGACCATGCCATAATTTCTTTGGGAGTCAAAAGCTTAAGCAACTCCCGCCAGTGTACTGTTGTGGATGAACATGCACTACTGATATGTTTGCAGACATGATATAAGCATCGGATTAGAATACAAAACTAACTCTTACGTTAATGTGAGTATAAGAGACATTAAGAGAGGGCCAGCGTAGACATCAAGGAGGACTCCTGTTTCTTTTTGTTTTTTTAGGAGGGGGACTACTGCTTGGATGTTGTGCAGGATGCTGATCAAAACATTGGAGCCAGCGGAAGCAGATTGAAGAATATGATCACGTCTGACAGAGGTTCATTGGATATTAATTGGAGTTGCATTTCTGCTGTTTACTCCATCCGGTGTGCGATCTAAAAGAAAATTAACTGAGCTGTCATATATAGGGTAGCTAGAGTCTGCCCTAATTGCACATTATAGATAGATGGATAGATTCACATATAAACCGAACTTATATTCTTGAAAAAAATAGAAACTTGAACTATTGATATTTATAAAAAAAAACTTGTATCGAAAATTTCTGTCACTTCCTGAAGATCCCACTGTCATACAACTACGTAGCAATAGACAAATATGAAATATTGGATGTTGTTATCCCTAGCAAAACTAATTTGTGATGAGTAGATATAATTCTCAGCAAATACGTAGCAATATCCTTGCTAAGTGGTAGCCGTTGGGTTGGAATCCTTTGTGCCAGCCTCACTTTATTAATTGATTTTGTGGCAACAAAGAGAGATCAGGAAGAGACTGCATTGTAATCTACCTTCTCTCCTCGATAAGGATGAGTGCAGCCGCGACCGAGTAGACACTCTTCCGCACCTGTGGACTGACGCCAGGATTAGATGGAAAACCCACGATACAGCTGAAGAAACATTACTCATCGTATACTTGATGTATATACCTGAGGCGTCCTGTAGTTGAGGACAACTACAGTGGCCTGCGGCAGATGTTCAGTGGAGACAGATGATCATGGGAACAGTGGAGACGATATGGCATCGATGGATTACGGCCTTGTACCGGCCGGCGGACTCTCCGTTAGAGGAGCCGACGATTAGATTAGATTTGTGATCTGCAAGTTGTGATTCGCGTGGCCGGCTCGTGATGTTCGTGACTATTATCCTTCATCCATGTACAGATCCCGTCAATTGTTGTGTCGCTTGCCGCCGGGTATGATCAATCCAACAATCGATCGTCCCTGGATCCATCTACACAATCTCCATTAGTGTCGCCATTGTGTCTGCTCCTCCGGTCAGGCCGCTAGCTAGGATCGTGGTGCTTGGCGTGGCCTAGAATCTCGTCGGTCGGAGCCGTGCAGCTCGCAGTTGTTGCCGCTTTCGCTGGCAGCCCGCTTGGACCGTGTTGCACCTCCATTGCCGCGGCCAAGGATCTCATCGAAGCCTTGCAGCTCGTGGTTCTTGCCTCTCCCGCCGGCAACCCACTTGGACCGTGCTCCACCTCCATTGGCGTAGCTGAGGGCTAAAAACCTCCATGTCTTTAATCTGTGGTGAGGGATTGATGGTATGCCTTTGATCTGTCCCGTTAAATAAGGGTTTGGACCGCTCCACGATGGGATATTACCTTTCCTTTTTTTTTTGCTGCCATGAAGTTTCCAATCTTATGCACACATGTGCTACGTGCCGTAACGGAAGACCATGGCTATGCATAATTCCCATGTAGAGACGTGATCGATTATGTCTCTTGCTGTATTTGCCGCAGGACTCTACGGATTGAGCCTAATAGATGCGGATCTTTTTAGCTTTTATTTTTAAATCCCAGCCGTTCCTTTCTATCGTGAAATCGTGTCAAATCTGAGCCGTTCAATGTTTGTTGTCTTAATAATATAATAGATTGGGTATTTCGGACAGCTAGTCCGGGGTCCCCACAGACTTGGTATCAGAGCCATCCTGACTTTAAGAGACCTTAGATTAGCATGGTCGCTAGATATGAGTTACAAAAGTTAATTTCTAAAAATAAAGGAGTGAAGTATTTTCGAAAATTTCTTATCTCCAATCCTCTTACTTATACAAAATTTTACTCTCACTAAATACTACATTTTTCCTTGTATCCTTAAAATTTTACACACTTGTCATCCCATTAAGCTTAAAATTTTGCTCAATGGTTGCCATACTAAATTTAAAATTTTGATACACTTGCCATCTCACTAACTTAAAATTTTGCTAAAAATTGTAGATGGCACTCCATTGGACCGAGTTCGTTCAGCTTGAGAAGGATGGCAAGTTGATGTTCGAGAAGGACTTGTTCGAGCTGAGCAAGCTGTTAGGTCGCCCCGTTCCAGAGTTTAGGGGAGCCTAGGTGGACACTCTCGGCAACGGGAACCTGAGTTGGTTGGTCGAGTCGTCAGTTCGGGGGAACATCAAGTCTCCCGGATCCAGGATGCTGATCTTCACCACCGTGGACGTCCACTGGGATGACGGACTGTGTCGTGCTATGCAGAGGCTGCTAGCCCGACTTTGTGAGGAGCACAAGGCGGAGTTGGTGAACTCCCGTTTTTGGTTCTACGGGAGGCGCACTGATGATGGACACCCTATCCGATCCCCGCTACACCCGACGTTCGGAGAGTACATCCTGGACATGGAGATTATGCTCTTTCGCACCCAGGAGGATCTGATGTGCGCTAGACTCCGTTCTCGCTTCGAGCGCATCTCGCTCGCAGAGAGTCGCGAGAGTGAGGCGCAGCTGAAGGAGGAGAAGGCCGCTCTTCTGAAGAAGAGGACCCAGCTGAGGAGGACCATCGCCAAGCTCCGCAAGAAGGTGGCGGAGCAGGACGACTGATCGAGGATCTAGAGCACCATACTAACGAGATGGAGGAGGAGGGCGAGGATCTCCGCAAGGAGAACAACGCTTTCCTCAGTGACGATGACGACTTCCTGGAGGAGATGGACTATGAGCAGGAGGATGACGAGGAGGAGTTAGTTGAGGAGGAGGAGCCACTCGAGGCAGTTCTCGAGGACGAGGAGGAGGATCCCGAGGAGCCACCTTACCAGTCGATGTGACGTAGCAGAGCTGAGGTTCCACCTCAGTAGGCGAGTGACTTGTCACTACCGCAGGATTAGGTTGACCCCTATCGCTAGTCGAGTCGAAGTAGTGGTTCTTTTGGAAACCATGTATTACCTTAGATGTACGATGTGTAAGCTTGATGTTGTAAGCTTGATGTTGTTGTGAACTCCTTGATGTGATGTTTGTGTTATATAAGTATGTTTGTCTTGTTGATCTGTGTAAAATATTTTCCATATCATCCTTAAATTAATCAACCACTTCGAAATCGTCTTTTCCCTTAGTCGAACCTTTTTGCCTTGCCTCTTATACCCGGTGTGCTTCAGGATGGCTCGTCGCACCATCGGAGGAGGACACCACCACCACCACCGACCCAACCCCCGCCCAACTTCTCGCGCTTATCATGGAGGAACGTGAAAATGCCCGGGAGGAGCGCAAGCTCATCTCATGCCCTGCAGCAGATCGCTGCCGCCCATCTCAACCAAAACAACAACAATAACAACAACAACAACAATGGCAATGGCAATGGTGATGGAAACCAGCGATCCACCTTAGGCGATTTCCAGAAGACCAACCCACCTACCTATTCCAAGGGACTTCACCCACTGGAAGCCGATGATTGGCTTCGCACCATCGACAACAATCTGGAAGTTGCTGCTGTAGGAGAAAATGAGAAAGTGCTGTATGCAACCCACTATCTGCTGGACCTGCACGAGCTTGGTGGGAAACTACCAAGGCTCTCCAGCAAGCTGGTCATGTCATCAACTGGGCTGAGTTCCAGGAGAAGTTCCGCAAGAAGCACATTCCCGGCGGACTCATTGATAGGAAGAAGGATGAATTCCGCAAGCTGAGGCAGGGAAGTAGAGATGTGGTCGGTTATCTTGATGAGTTTACCGACTTATCTCGGTATGCTCCTGATGACACCGACAGAGAAGAAGAAGATGGAGCGTTTCATGAGTGGACTTCATGATGAACTGCAGTGTGCTCTGGTTATCCATGACTTCTATGATCTGGAGTCACTTGTGGACAAAGCCATCCAGCTGGAGACCAAGCGCAAGTCTATGTTTGAAGGTCGCAAGAGGAGGATGAATGCTCAGGAAGGTTCGAGCAGCCAGAAGCCTCGTATCTTTCAGCAAAACCCCAAGCCTGCCTATCGACCACCCAAGCTCCACGCCCCAATTTCCCTAACCGCCCAAACAACTTCAACCGCCCCAATGACAATAACCGTCCCGGAGGAAACTTCAACAACTTCAACCCCAATGCCAATGTTGTCTGCTTTGAATGCGGCAACAAGGTCACTACTCCAGAGAATGCCCCAATCCTAAGAGGAATGTTCAGCGCCCCAATGCCCGGCACCGAACAATGGTCAAGGCCGCAATGGAAATGGCAAGAATGCCGCACCCCGCGGAAATGTTGCTGTTGCCAAGGGCCGTCTGCACCACATCAATGCTGAAGAAGCTCAGGATGCGCCAGATGTTGTGCTGGGTACGTTCCTTGTCAACTCAGTACCTGCAACTGTTCTGTTTGATTCTGGTGCTACCCATTCATTTGTTACCGAGGAGTTTGTGCTAAGGGAGGTTTAGTAGAAGGCTTCCTAACTAAACCCATGAGTATACAAATCCCTGGCTCCACCATAGAAACCAAGAGATTTTGTCCAATACTGCCATTGAGATCAAAGGCGAAAAATTTGCAGCCGACCTAATTATTCTAGGAACCCAAGGCATAGATGTCATACTTGGTATGAATTGGTTAGCCAAGTACCATGGTCGAATGACTGTGCCAGAAGAGCTGTATCCATCACCACCGACAAAGAAGTAGAAGTGGAGTATGTGTCTGAAACCATCATTCCCAACCAGGCTGCCATGAGAGCATAGCTCGACCCGCCCTAGATGAGATCCGTGTTGTTCACCTATTCCGAGATGTTTTCCCTGAAGAATTGCCTGGTATGCCGCCAGACCGGGATATTGAGTTCATAATTGAGCTTATCCCAGGAACAGCCCCTATATCCCAAAGACCTTATCGGATGAATCCGGAAGAACTGGTTGAGTTGAAGAAGCAGTTGGCAGATATGCTCAGCAAAGGACTTGTTCGTCCAAGCGCTTCACCTGGGGATCACCCATTATTTTTGTGGACAAGAGAGACGGTACCACACGCCTGTGTGTGGATTATCGCAAGCTAAATGACGTGACCATTAAAAACAAGTACCCTCTTCCCAAGATCGAGGATCTGTTCGATCAGATGAACGGAGCCCGAGTCTTTTCCAAGATCGATCTTCGGACAGGTTACCATCAGTTGAAGATCCGAGAGACAGACATTCCCAAGACCGCCTTCACCACCGTTACGGTTTGTTTGAATACACCGTGATGTCCTTTGGTCTGACCAATGCCCCAGCCTATTTCATGAATCTCATGAACAAGATTTTCATGGAGTACCTCGACAAGTTCGTGGTAGTTTTCCTTGATGACATCCTTATTTATTCCAAGACCGAAGAAGAGCATGCTGAACACCTGCGTCTAGTTTTGGAGACCCTCCGAGAGCACCAGCTGTATGCCAAGCTTAGCAAGTGTGAGTTTTGGCTCAGTGAAGTGGCATTTCTCGGACATGTTGTATCTGCTGGAGGAATTTCTGTTGACCCGAGAAGATCCAAGCCATTGTTGACTGGTTTCCCCAACCAGTGTGACTGAAATCCGAAGCTTTCTCGGACTCGGTTATTACCGCAAGTTCGTTGAAGGATTTTCCAGTATAGCCAAACCCATGACCCAACTGTTGAAGAAGGACAAGAAATTTGAATGGACTCAGAAGTGTGAAGATAGTTTCCAAGAATTGAAGAAGAGACTAACCTCACCCCAATTTGATTATGCCAGACGTCACCAGAGTTTCGACGTGTATTGCGATGCATCACGCCTCGGACTTGGTTGCGTTCTGATGCAAGAAGGCAAAGTTGTGTCGTATCTGTCCCGGCAGTTGCGACCGCATGAAGAGAATTACCCAACCCATGACCTGGAGTTAGCTGCTGTTGTTCTTGCTCTTAAAACGTGGCGTCCCTATCTTGCGGGACATCGCTGCGAGATCTATACGGATCATAAGAGCTTGAAGTATATTTTCACCCAGAAGGAGTTGAACCTGCGACAGAGGAGATGGATGGAATTAATCAAGGATTATGATATTGGAATCCATTATCACCCCGGAAAGGCTAATGTAGTTGCCGATGCCCTTAGTCGCAAACCTTGCACCCTGAATGCCTTGATCCAAGCCGAACAGCCAGCCTTGTTCAAAGAGTTCAAAGATTTTGGACTAGAACTTGTTAGCCATGGTTATCTCGCCAATTTAGAGTTAGCCCCAACCCTGATGGATCAAATCAAAGAAGCCCAAAAAGGTCATGAAAGCATTGAAGGAATTAAGAAGAAGATTTCTCGGCAAAGCACCCGGTTTTACCGAAGATGCTGAAGGAGTGCTGAAATTCAATGCCGTATCTGTGTGCCCAATGTCACGGAACTTAAGGAGTTAATCCTGAAGGAAGCCCATGAGACCCCTTATTCAATCCACCCCGGCGGAACCAAAATGTACCAAGACCTTCGAGAAAGATTTTGGTGGCATGGAATGAAGCGAGAGATTGGTTCTTTTGTAGCCAAGTGTGATATCTGTCAGCGAGTCAAGGCTGAACATCAGCGACCCGCTGGATTGCTTCAACCTTTGAAAATTCCCGAGTGGAAGTGGGATGAGATTGGAATGGATTTTATTACCGGACTTCCAAGATCCAACCGAGGCCATGATTCAATCTGGGTCATCGTTGATCGACTGACCAAGGTTGCCCATTTATTCCTGTCAAGACCACTTATCGGATCAGTTAGCAGACTTGTATATTTCCAGAATAGTAAGCCTGCATGGTGTGCCTAAGAAGATTGTATCTGATAGAGGCACGCAATTCACCTCAAGATTCTGGAAATCCCTTCATGAAGCCCTCGGAACCAAGTTAGCATTTAGCACAGCTTATCATCCCCAGACCGATGGCCAAACTGAGCGAGTGAACCAGATATTGGAGGACATGCTTCGCGCATGTGTTCTATCCTATGGTTCCAAGTGGGAAGATTGTCTTCCGTTTGCAGAGTTCTCGTACAACAATAGTTATCAGTCTAGTCTGCAAATGGCCCCTTTTGAAGCCCTTTACGGCAAGAAGTGTCGTACACCCCTGAATTGGTCCGATACCGGAGAAGGCAAATTGTTTGGACCAGATACCCTCCGTGAAGCTGAAGAGCAAGTTCAGCTTATTCGTGAACGCCTCAAAACTGCCCAATCCCGTCAGAAGAGTTACGCTGACACCAAGCGCCGTGACCTCACTTCAGTCGGAGATTATGTTTATCTCCGAGTGACACCCCTCAAAGGAATGCAGCGTTTCCATGTCAAAGGAAAATTAGCGCCAAGGTATATTGGACCCTTCAAGATCATTGCTCGTCGAGGAGAAGTATCCTATCAGCTGGAGTTGCCCCGGAGTTAGGAGATTATCATGATGTCTTCCACATTTCCTTGCTCCGGAAGTGTCTTGAAGTTCCTGACCAGCCTGATGTTTTCAAAAACATCGACCACCTCTCCATCGACCTGAACCAAGACCTGACTTATCGTGAGAGACCCCTCAAGATTCTCGAAGAAGATGTTCGTGTTACCCGAAGACGCGATCAAGTTTACAAAGTCCAGTGGACTAACCACTCTGAAGAAGAAGCAACTTGGGAACGCGAAGATTATCTTAGGAGCGAATTCCCAACCTCTTTAGTACCTAAGCCTAGCAAATCTCGGGACGAGATTTATTTTAAGGGGGGAAGGATTGTAACATCCCAAAATTATTAATCAGTATTATTATTCCAAAAATGAGAGCCAACAAAAACTTTTGCTAAATTATATGTGTTGATCTCATATTGTTGCTTGTGTTATTTATTTCTTGTTGATTGTGTGTTGCTTGCTCTAAATAAAAACTTGAAGAAAAAAGAGAAATAAAATAAAAAGCAAAGCAAGAAAAATAATGTGACAAGTGTCACACAAAATTCTCCAAGTGAGAAATTCTTTTCCTTCACAATAAAATTCAGTGGAGTGATAAGTAATCACTCTCAATTTTATTCCTACAACTTTCCCTCTTCAAAAACTATTTCCAAAAATCCCAAATTAAAATTCAAAAACCTTTCTTTATCATTTCAAATTGCAAAGTGTGCTATGTTGCACTTGCCAAACAAATAAATAAACAGCACCACAAATCTCTACAAAGGTATGCAAAGCAAATTATGAAAATAAGTTTCAGAAATTCAAATTGAAATTTGGTTCAACCATTTCATCAAACACTTGGTGGGCAGGAATCGTGTTCTTCCCCAATTCAATCCAACCCGAGATCAAATCGATCAAATTCGAGGTTTATTCTTCGAATTGATGCCTGCACTCTCTCCCTCTCACCTCACTGACCTCACGGCGCTCCAGAAATCGAAGAGAAAAGGTCGGGGAAGAGGAGGAACGATAGGGGATAGGCGCGGCCGTGCACACGTCGCCATGTCGTGCATGGCAGCGGAGGTGGCAACGCCGCGCTAGCCCAGCACCGTGCCCCCCTCTCTCCCTCACCTCGCTGCCCCCTCTCTCGCCACACCGCAGCCCGCAGGAACCTGTCCCCGCCGGAGAGTCGCCGTGACCAGTGCGCGCCGCGCACCGCCCGAGCGCTCCCAGGCCGTCCCACTCACGAGCACACTCCACTCGCCGCCATGCCACCAAACCTGCTCCCTGCCATCCCCACACCGTAGACACACCTCCACCGCCCCTACGGCGAGCGCACGTCGCCTCTGGACCGCTCCTGCGCCGTGTCCACCATACGCCGGCGCGGCGGGCATAAATACCCCACCCCGTGCCCGATCTCTCCACACACCACCCCTCTGCTTCCCACCTCACTCCACCACCTCCCTTGCACCGCTAGGAGAGCGGAGACGCCGCAGCAGAGCCGCTGCTGCCCGTGAGTTTCCTCGAGCTCCGCCATTGCCGAAGGTAGACGACGACCACGGCCAGCCGTGCTTCTGCTTCTTTTCCCTCCACTGACCCCTGCACATTGCTCTCCATCACCACCGCACTCACCGCCGTCTTTTCCTCTCTGTTTCGTGCACCAGAGCGTCCCCGGAACCTTGCCGGAGTTGCAGGCCGTGCCCGTGGAACCGCCGCAGCTCCCCGCCGACGAACCACGCCTCCCCAGCAAGTGCAACTCGCCCAGACGTCTTCCCCGAGCCTCAGCGATCTTCCCGCACCTTCCCCGAGCCTTCCCGAGCCCCTAGGTGAGGATCCATCCACGGCACCGTCGCCGGCGCGGCGGCGCCGCCTGTTTATGGTCACCGATGCTCGTGAGGCGTTGGATCTAGATCCAACGGCCACATACCGCTTCGCTTGTTATAACGCTGATAGGCTGGCCCCACCTATCAGCATTTTAAACATTATCCACAGCGTGGGATTTTGTGCTGAGTCACTGACTGGTGGACCCCACCTGTCATACTTTTCAACATTATCCAGAACAGTTAGATTTTCTAATTTAGTTTTCTCTGTGAAATCAGTACTGGACCCAACTTAGAAAATCAATATCTCGAGATTTATAGCTCCAAATAAATCAAATCCAATTGTTCTGGAAAACTTATGAAAATGGTTAACCAACCCAAGTGGATTCAATTCATTTAGATAAATAATAAAAATGTATTATTAAAAATTCCACTGAAGGTGTAAAATCTAAACTTGTTTGTTTCTGATACTCTGTTAATCCAACTAATTCCAAACCAATTTTGTTAGCTTGGTACTGTGATCTATTAGCCTCCCTAATTTTGGTAGAATTAATTGAGCAGTGATAATTGTTTAGTTTAAAGATGAAATTAGAGAACCCTTCTGCACTAAAACAATTAAATATGTTTAATGGTTAACCCAAATGGTTTAGGACCAATTTTGTTAGGTCACATTTAGCCATGGTTACTTGACCCTAAAAGGATTTAATTGTAGGATCAACAGAACTTAATTAGTAGCCAAAACTTGATTATTAAGTTACTGGATTAAAACAATTGTGTAGGGAGTTTCCTAACTCCAATTAACCCAAACTAAATTGTGTTGTCTTCTACACATCAGTAGCTTTCTGTAGAAATTTAGTTTATATTTTTGTGGCCAATAGAACTCAAGTTGTGGAATTAAACATGTTCAACAAGTTTCTGCCATAATTTAGACATAAATAAATAATGTTTAATTCAATTAAATTGAAACCAAATTGTATGGTTTGATGTGTGCAGTGGCTAATTAGAACATTTAGGATTGTAATGTTGTGATGTTGCTTGAGTATTTTAGTGATTGTTTGTATTTGTTTGTGTATTAATTAGACGAGAACGCTGTCGGATTTATCGAGGTAGGAGAGTTTGTTGAATCTGAAGATCAAGACCAAGGCCACTTTGCCGAGCAAGGCAAGCTACTCTCTGAGCTTGCACCCCAAAAATATGCATCTATTTTGATATCATGATTTACTCTTAAGGCAAAGATTTATAAAACCTTTTCGAAAGGTATATGAAAATTATTTTGCCACCTATGTAGAAATATAAGGTAGTTATATCAAATTATAGGATGGAAAAAAATAAAAAAGTGGTTTATTCAAAACTCCTTGAGAAATACTTGTGTGGTTGTGAAATGCCGAGATGTCGGTGTTGAAGTGGAGAAATGGCGATGTTTATGAAAAATGCACAGTGTGTCCTTGTACTTACATCAACCAGCCGATACTCGGTGCGACCAAATTTACCCACATATGGGAAAAGGGCGTAGTCATATAATTTGCTCATATTAGTATGGGATGCCTCATCGACGGAGATGACTTCGTTATGCATGAGGGATGGTTTGGTGACCTACCCCTGACCTGGGTCCTCGCTCAAACTCTATGGAATGATAAGGAGGAGGATTGAAGACTTCACCATGTGGTCCCCGGGAAAAATTATGAGTCCTCCCACTTAGATTCCGACGGGCTGGGTTAAGTGTGGATGGAAAGTGTCATATGGGCAGGGTCCTATACTAGCATGAGCAAAGGACAGGCTATGGTCGGTGACTCAACTTCGCATACACCTGGTATGGCGAGACGTGGCTGACACGATGAGTTACCGGATGGGTGTGGGAAAAGCGTGCTACCTCTGCAGAGGGTTAAAACTATTCGAATAGCCGATTCCTCGGATATGGACAGTTGGGAGGCACTACTTTGACCATGTGCAAGTTTTTGATAGACTTTGAGTTTTAAAAAGAAAATGAAGTGGAGAATGTTCCATACACCTATACCAATGGATCGGTATGAGGTTGTTGGAGGAAGTGGACCATGACGAGCTATGGTCGGAAAAAGGAGGAGTTTTGGGAGAAACAGATACAATGGTGATTTCTTTAAAACTAGTCGTCAACCCGTGCACCTGCATGGGCTAGCTTCATTATAAACATATTATAATGTAGAACCTTTATCATTTAAGTATAATCAATACACCATTGTTGGTTTATGACGTCGCAACAACTTGTTACTAATTTAGTTGGTTCACTGTTTGATGGTCTATTGTTCTCGGTACCACATCGTGACCATGCATATTAATCAACCGCAAATAAGTCATCATTTTTTTTCTACCCGTGTGTAAATTATAAGATATATGTATATTTAGTAACTTGGAATTTAAACCTACTTTGTCCTGCCCTCATGTTGATATTTGATTTCTATAAATGAATTAATGAAATATAAAACTCTACCTTTATATCCATGCAACACCATGGCATGTCCATAGTTTAGTATGTTTTGTTTTTAATGAATTGCTAAGGACCTTAAGATTCCGGTTTTATCTGACTAAATGATCTTATGTCATAGAAATAATGCGAAATAGCTCCCATCTTATTTATCACATAGGTGTAAGTAAAACTACGGGAACACCTTATTGGAGTAAGTAAAATTGAACAATCCGACTGGCCATCCATACATGCATTCTACTTTTAAAAATCAGGTTTGTATAGTTTAATCTCTTTTAATATATCTCACACAATAGCCAGTTAGAGCAATCACTAGAATGATAACCGAACACCACCTTCTGGTTGCTGCCATTTCATTTGAAGGATGAACATGTCCCATTTTATTTCAAGGCCACAGCTAAATTAGATTTACTTTGTAGAAAAGTACAAATTAAATGTTGTTTCTTGTAGAGTTTGTACAGGGATTCATGCTATAGATAGAAGGCTACAATGTTAATCCTTGATAGCCTGTCCGTTAGCTCCTGTGCCTATTTGACGAACCTGCTGAAGTATGCATTTACATCAAGTATTAGGAGAATGAGCGATACATAAGAGATGATCCAAAATCAAGATTCATTTTAAAGGAAAAAAACAGAATCAATATGTCCCAAAAGTTGTTGTCGAGGTAAATATTGTTTAAGAAATTCAGAATGTTTATTTGGTTGTTCAATAGTGTTATGTGAGTACTCAGTAGAGACCTGGGAATAATTCAGTCAGCTATAGCACCTATCAATACAGACCAAACTTAAAGCCATTTACCTATATCTTGTGTTTGGCGAGCAGGACTGATTGTTACTGTTGTGGAGCCTCTTATGAAAGTCACCATGAATATATAACACACAGGTACATAAGATGGCACAACTGAATTACCTCATTCAGATATTCAGAATTGACGCTACACTCTACTTATGTGCTGCTCACTTTGGACAGAATACTAAATCTGAAAAATGTGAAAACTGTACTACGCTAAGATGCACGTTTCATAAATGAATATTGGGTGAGCATAAATTCAAAGAACATATCGAAGTAAACAAATATGTAGTTTCTGCTTGTGAGAAACCGAGAAAGTAGACAGAAGAAACCGGGTAATGCTCCAAAACGACGTATCCACTTTCCAGAAATATTAGAATAGGTGCTTGAGTTCGATGTGCAGAAGTGCGCCGACGGCTTTGGTGAATTGAATTACCTACTTAGAATGTACAGAACCTACAAATCATAGCCATCCACGTACACTATGTATCTAGACATGTCTGAATGTAAGGAAAGTGCAGCATCAAAATCCTGCAAAAAGTCTTAGGCTCTACTTGCTCGTCAGATACTAAGTCTCAAATCGCAGGAGCGGAACATAAAAATCCTCACAAAACGAAAACTTACTTCCTTCGTGGTCCTTGTATACCTGCAATCAGTCTGCCATAGTTCCTCCACGCTGCAGCTTCACCACCTTGTCCGTTGCATTGGATCCAGTTTGGTCGGGCATGGAAGGACCTCTTCCTCAGCCAAGATGGATTGCAACGTGGTTGGGGCAGGAATTTGAAAAAGAGGCTCTGTTTGGTGTAAGAGAATGAGGTCAGGTGTATACAAAAAAAGGGAAGATCACCAATAACTTTGAACATAGTTGAGAATTTGTATTACATATCAAACTTGCCATCCCTAATTGTGCATAAACTTTTCCTCCTCCCGGTGCTCTTATAAACATTATCTAACCTTCCTTCTCATCTAAATAAAAAGCTTAAAGCTCCTTGCAGGTGATAACTATGCTACCAAAGTTTATCTTTGTATGCAGTCAGAGCAAGATTTAATAATCTATTGTTTTCGAAGACTACTGGTAATAGACATTTTGTTTAAGGATTCTGTTCTCATAAGTTTACGGGGATGTAGAGCACAGAGACAACCTTATATGATCATACGGTTATAGATAATAAGAAACAAACTTTGTGAATTACCCAGCCACGTATATTAGACACCTGGAAATAACAAAAAGAAAGCAAATTATTACGTATTAGTATTTAACTCATATGGAGACTACCATAAACCTGAGTTCATGAAATCCCAAAAGCTCTGCAATCTGGACAATAACTTTACTATAAAAATAAATCTCAGAACAGACCATTTAATATAATTATGAAGCGGAGCTCCTTAGCACCGAGGATCTGAAAAGGTTGGAAGATTGCTTGCCGCCGGTGCTCATGGTAGCCTTGGCTGTAGCCTGGTTGGCACACAGGAGTTGAGCAGCCCTCTATAAAATTTTGGAACGACGACATAGTGAATATGAAAGCAACTCGTTCTGAGGCTGCTGGCGCCATCGATGTTGCTTACTACCATGGAATCAGATTTTGGTTACTAGCTGCGATCACGGAGATAAAACCATGGAACGAACAGAGTTCATAAAGCCAACAGTTGATTTTCGTTTATACTTGCATGCGGTAGTGTGCAAAAATCAATCACTGGATGATCTAGATCTTCCGACGTGACCTGACCAGTCAATTCACCGAGCAGCTCCTTCCCTGGAAAAAAGAAGAAAAATAGGTAAAGAACAGCTCCTGGATATCTACCGCATTGAGTATGAGCGATCAGCCATATAGATACTACTTTCAGTTCCTATCCTCCGAGTACATGGCCGTGATCCAAGCAGATGGTGAGGCTGTCGAAGCTAGGGTTCTGCCGCGCGGAGGTGGATGAGCATGGGAGGATTGGAGATGTATTGCGGCCGCTTTTCTCTTTCCTTTTATTACGGAAGAGATAGGAACGGAGGGAGATAAAAGAGTAGTCCGTCCCGGATGCAACAGAGAGAGCCAGGATTAATCTACGATGAAGTGTACGTGGGATTGAACGTGAGGACTCTTTGTCTATTCCATCTGACGGCTGTATATAGGCAATACGGAAAATCGGATGGTTAATATTCTTAGTTGTTGAAGATTAACGTGGTGCTTCCATTGGTGCCTCCAATTAGTAAATATAAAATGGTTATAAAACTCTTCTTACCTTTTTCAATAAAGATATAAAGATGTTTTAAATAAATAAAAGTTTAAATTTAAAATAAAAACTAGTGCATACTCATGTTGGGGTAGTTTGCGAGTATAATCAAATGTACTCATATTGGTTTCGTCCCTGGCTATTGTCTTAGCCAGACTTCGAGGAGCACTACGCCGAGGAGGAGTATGGCGACTTCTACGCGAACTAGGTATCTCCATAAGTCAGCTGCCTGTCGGGTCATCGTCGTTAGAATATGATGTCTACTACACCGTAGCTTCCGCTGATATTTTGGTTTGGCCCATGAAGGCACCTATGTAAGACTTGGTCTAAATGACCATTTATGTAAGACTTTTAATTCGGTATTGTAATGGATGTAAACTTTGGTATTCAATTCGGATTATGTGCAACGACAGACTGATCACGGGATCGTTGTGTTAAGCATAATCGGGTATTTCGGACAGCTAGTTTGGTGTCCCCACATGCTTCTTCGTCCCCTCAGCGACTCGCTGCGAGAACGAGAAGGGACCGGCGGAACCATGGCTGAGATCCGGTGGAAGCAAGAAGACGGATTTGAATCTGGATGGGAAGAACGGAGTAGCAGGAAAGTGGACGCTGAGGTCAATGAAGAAGACCGCGCCTATCCATCCAAGGGAACTTTCTGACTGAGATACCGCGCACGCCGATTGCCACTTGCCCCTCAAAGAAGGGGTTGGGCCCGGGGCACGAGAATCGAAGAGACACTGCGTGGGGCGTGCGGTCCTTTCCGTAGCCGGGAAGCCTGCCTCAAGCGGTGGGAGGAGGATGCGACGTGGCAAGGTGCTGTTTGGGACACAACCCATCAACAAGCCCCCGGGTTGCTGAGATCGTGTCCGGGGGCTACTGTCGCATCCCGGGAACCCGGGGGTCCCCGTGAATCGCCCAAAGGGTGAGGTGTACAGATCAAAGACAACGAGTGCATGGACCGACGACTCCCCATGAAGGATCTCCCGGGTACCCTCATGAGTAGGGTGCAGGGGAGACATGATGCGTGCGTATTGGGTCCACAACAGATAAAGGCTGGCAACTCACCTAGCCCAAAGGAGGACAGACAACGCGCTTTTGTGGTATCCCCTTGTTCTATAAAAGGAGGGCCTGAGCTATCTGAGAGGATCATCTTGCAATACAAGCTAGCAAGGTAGATGAGAGCGAGAGTATTCATCATGGAGAGAGTGCCCGGGAACACAACTCTGTAACCCGGATACACATATCACCACCATATATCCAGACATTCAGGACTAGGGTGTTACGCTTCTCCGCGGCCCGAACCTGGGTAAACTGCCTCCTTACACCCCTCGCTGAATCTCTAAAAGGGGGTCTCGTGACCTCCGGTGTTCGTGACTTCGGACACGACATATACAGCGAGGTTGGGGCACACATCCACGACTGAATTGGAGGGTCCCAAATCACCACAATCTATCACACACAAGAACAAGTGATAAGAGTGGCTTAGATTTTCCCAATGGAAACCCAGGCTCGAATCCCTAAAGTGTTGTTGCCTAACACACAAAACTAACAAGGGATTACGAAATCTTCTTTTAGGTAGTACCACTTCATGGGTACTTAGCCGCTTTGAAGTCTGACTGGTGGCGGTAGTACCGCCAACGGCCACAGTAGTACCTCTCCTGGGAGCTCACTCGCTGAGCTTCCCAGGCAGTGATGACGTGAAAACACACGTTCGTTGGGAGACCCCAAGAGGAAGGTATAATGTAGTGCAGCAGCAATTTTCCCTTGTAATTCTACCAAGGTTATCGAACTAGTAGGAGTCAAGAGTGCTTCAGAAGGTTGTAAACGGCTCCAGCAAATGTGCGTGTTGAAGGAGAAGTTGACGTGGAACCTGCACACAACACAATAAAACTACTTTGCCCCAACGAAATAGGAAGGTTGTCAATCTTCCCGGCTTGCTGAATACAAAGGATTAAACATATGGTGTGGAGAGTAATAATAATTGTAGGAAATAACAGAGAACAGATGATTGCAGTAGGTCTTTTTATCAGTGTAAAAGAATTGGACCGGGCTCCACATTTCACTAGTGGTGTCTCTCCATAAAAGATAACATACATGTTGGGTAAACAAATTACAGCTGGGCAACTGAAAAATAGTGAGCGCATGACAATGCAATATATGACAAGATAGTTTATTGTAGTAATTATTGGGCATTACAACATAATACATGAACCGCTTACCAGCTGCATCCATGCCTAAATAATCCACTACCGAGATAACATTTGTGTCTCCCGTTAGTATTAAGTTGCAAGCAATAGATTATTGCATTAAGAACAATGTGTAATGTAAACAAACGCATTAGACTTAACAGACGTACCCTTAAGCTAAGCATTAGTTATTTTATCCCTAGTGGCAATGGCACATCCACAACCATAGAAGTTGCTGTCACTCACCCAGATAACAGGAGGCACGAACCTACTATCGAGCATAAATACTCCCTCTTCGAGTCACACGCATCTACTTGGCCAAAGCATCTACTAGCAACAGAGAGCATGCAAGAACATAAATAAAACAATAGATATATTGATAAACAACTTGATCATAACATCAATATTCATTGGATCCCAGCAAACACAACATGTAGCATTACAATAATATGATCTTGATCATGCTAGGCAGCTCACAAGATCTAAACATGATAGCACAAAGTGGAGAGACAACCATCTAGCTACTGCTATTGACCCGTAGTCCAAGGATGAACTACTCACGCATCACTCTGGAGGTGGGCATGGTGATGTAAAGCCCTCCGGTGTTGATCTCCCTCTCCGGCAGGGTGCCGGGAAGAGCTTCAGAACCCTCCCGAACTAGGGTTGACGACGACGGCGGCGCTGAAATTTTCGTGGATAATTACTCGGGTACTTAGGGTTTTTGGGAGGAGATGAATATATAGGCGAAAGGGTGGCGCGTGGGGGCACCCGAGGGCGCCACACACGGTCTCAGCCCGTATGCCAGAGGGGGCACGCCCAGGTCGTGTGTGGGCCCCCTGGGTCGCCTCTTCATGCGCCCTTCGGACTACGTCTTCGTGTCGGTGGAAAACTGGGCTCCGTTGATTTTCGTCCAATTCCGAGAATATTTCCTGACTAGCTTTTCTGAAACGGAAAACAGCAGAAAACAGGAACTGGCACTGTGGCATCTTGTTAATAGGTTAGTCATAGAAAATGCATAGAAACTAGATTTAGGGGTGCGCCTTGGCGCACGACCCCCCGAGTCCTGTTTTGACAACACGCCATACACAATGCTAATAATTAACGGGAAGAAATGATTATATCCATGTGTAAGACCAATGACCAAATTACATAAATAACACACAAAACAGGTTCGTGCAATTGCTAGCACGAAGACGTACATCTTTCTCTTCAAAATACGTAACTAAATTTCACCATATCACTATATACACATAGGTCACGTAACACGTTGATGGTAGCCGTGGTGAGCACACCTAAATGACTCTTCCGTGCAGGTGGCGCACTTGTATATCGTCAGCTTGAATCTAGTGGCATTCAGCTTGAAGACAACAGTGTCGCGTTCCTCTACCCCCGAGCCCTGTTTTAACAATACGCCATACACGATCCTAATAATCAACGGGTACAAATAATTATATCCTTATGTAAGGTCGGTGACCAAACTAGAAAAATAATAAACACAAAATCAATTCGTGCAACTAAAGCGGTCATCAAGACACACCGACCACCGACACGTCGATTACAGAGGGCAAGGAATCAAATCGTCAAACAAAATGTCAGCCGGCTCGGCAAACACTTCCAACGAATAGATCTATTACTCTGTTCAACACACACAGGCACACAACAAACGGGCTATCCATATTCCAAAACATATGAGCGCAGCGATTAAACTGAAACGAAAATACAACACTAACTAAAAACTCTTATTGTAGTCCTAAGGCTTTATGCAAGCCTAAACGAAATACGCATACTACGAACCGTGCCCGGCCAATACCCGTCGTTGAAGACGTAGATGACGCTGCCACGTTCAGGAGCCGTCTACTGCGACGGTGCCACCTCCTTCTCCTCCACCACGAAAGGCCACTGTGATGCCACAAGCGTCACCCAATGCTGCTCCAGTGACGTACGCAACGCGAGTGGATATCGCGGCGCGGTTACGGGATGACTTACTGAAAGGAGAAAGGATGCTCTGCTGGCGGCCGTGTCCCCATCACCGATGGCGTCTCGGAGGGGTGAGAGGACAGGCCATTGGACGGGGATCTTTTCGAATGTCTGCGACCCGACACTGAGCGGACCAGCCCGTTTGTCACCCTGACACGGTGGCACCGGCGACAGGCCGGCGCACCCCGCATCACGCAGACGTGCCCAGGCAAGAACACCCTCCAACATCCGGCCGCGCCACCATTCCTTCTGACGCTGTATCGCGTACCGCTCCATGCCGTCCCAGCGGTCGAGAGTGGCCTTCCTCTCTCGCCTAAACCGGCTGAACCATGAGTCGTAGTTCTTGGCGGCGTTGTCGGGATGGCACCGCTCCTCGGACGTCATCTTCAACCGCCGCTCCAAAATTCAGTGGGTTAACTCCCAGTCACCAACGCATGGCAGCGGCGGAACAGCACGACCGGCGGGGCTCAGCTGCCAATGGTCCGGGAGGCTGTAGTGGACCGACACGTAGAGGTCGTACCGCTCGAATAGCCACGCCTTGACGGTGGGAAGGCTGTGGCCGTCGTCGTCACTGTATGCCATCCGAATGGTTTCGAAGGGGAAGAAGGCCGGAGCGAATGCGAGTTGGAGAGTGATTGTGTGCGAATGGTGTGCCTTCGCAATAAATAACAACAACGCTTCGAGATGACGACACGACGGCGCGTGGAAAAACTGCGAACCGTCTCGTAAAACAGGGAAGGTCATTAATCTGCTTGACTGCAAGGTCCTCTTTCGAACAGTCAAGGACGCGATCAGTCAAACCATTATTTCCCTTCGTATGCTGCTATCGTATTTTCGGTTCATTGGTTCATATTACCGCCCGTCTAGCTTCAATGGACGGATTGAATTAATTTATGCAGACGAAAGAACGAAGAACTGGCTATAAAAACCACCATTCCATTATATTTACTATCATGTTCTTCGTCTCTACAGGTTCGTAGTTTCGCTCTGCTAATCCATCAGCATCTCCTATCCTCCCCACCATGCCACCTAGAAGATTGATCCAACGGAGGACTGTTGGCCCTGCCATGGAACACCCTCTTCCGCCCTTAGCTATCTCTATAATCGAGGGACTGCAAGCCGAAAACAGGAGGCTAATCTCCGTTTGCAACTATCTCCTCTGCGAGAACACAGAGCAATGGGAGCAACGGACCAAAGACCTCAAGAATCAAAACGATTTGTACCATAAGTACATAGAGAAAATGAATACATATGTGGAGCATAAGAAAGCTCTCGTGCAAGAGATCAAGCATCTGAAAGCCCAGTTATATGAGAAGAAAGACCGCAGATTGCATCATGTAGTAAACATCCCTGTAAAGTACTCTATTTTATGTCTGGGTTATGTTTTTTTGTTGTTCATCGTATTTCTTAATTTTCTTGCAGCCGCGTCGTTTTGGCTGTTCCGGCTTCATCCCGGTTGTAGACTAATTTTTTCCCCTTTCTCATCGGGTCCTCCTTCTGCTGATCCTTTTGTGGGTGAATGTGAGTGTTATTTGTGGACGTGACGCTGCCAATATAAAATAATCCCGTCTTCATGCAGCCGAAGAAAATCTTTCTTATGCTTGCGATCCAGGAATCACACAAGTAAAACCATTTGACCTTACCAATAGGAACCTTTCGATGTTGCTTGACTGAAATGGCCATGTAGTCGACGATCGATCCTATCACAGACCGACGCATGTTGAAAGTGGACCAAACTAAAGAATTAACCCACCAGCCCAAACGAACAGTCATGCGTATAAATCGAAAAATTAACCGAACCGCTCATTGCTGAACCGTCACGCCTTACCGTGGTATAGGGTGTAGACGTGTAGTTACCGGACCAAAAAAGTCCGACTTAGCTAAGCCGGCACGATAAGATGGTGCGACATGACATCAGCAGGGCTATGACGACGCATCGCCAGTCAAATGCATATTTCTTTAGCCGGCTCATGCATAGCTGCTGAGAAAACAGAGGTAATTAACACGTACTCCTACGTTTCCTACCCACGGAACGGCACACGGGGAAATCATAAGGCATCAATTTCCGCCCATTTCTCCTCCGACTTCACCACCCACAACATAGACCCAACCGAGCCCATGTCCATAATAAATCGTCTTCTCAACCGTCGTATCACCCTGCCATCTTTCATGACGATCGTGAACAATTGCCGAACGGAAAAGAAAATAAAAAATTACGTTTCATCCCTGCGAATCACATTAATATGCAGGCTCCTTCTACCGGCTTATGAACGGAGTCGGCAGCCTACCATGTGTATGTTCCGACTTGTGAATTTTTTTATTTCCTATAACGCGGGAGACTGATGTAGAAAATCGAAACTAAACCTCAGATGACGGACAAATTTCTGCAAAACGGCAAGATCATGAGTCAAGGTCCATCACATCCATTATACTGAAAAACCAACTTATCTCTGTCAGCATATATACGAATGAGAAGTTAGGTTTCCAATAT
The DNA here is from genome assembly GCA_947311845.1 of Poa pratensis. Lineage (NCBI taxonomy): Eukaryota > Viridiplantae > Streptophyta > Magnoliopsida > Poales > Poaceae > Poa > Poa pratensis. Next base: position 35,706,689 of record CAMZMU010000072.1, read on the forward strand.
ATATTCGACCGAGAAGACACAACACATTACAGTTGAGGAATTAATCAGAAAAATCTAATTCATGGCACACATACATGCTTGAACACGGGAAACCAATAGACGACAAGCGCTAATATTCACAGACAGAAAAACAACATAGAATGAACAAAGACAAAAAAATATGGAAAACAGGCAATATCATAAAAAGCGCAACAGCACAACAGCAGCACATACTTTAAGCATCCACTTGAAAAACAAAGATGTTACTTCTGAGACGCATGATCATCATCCTTCCCCAGCCACGGTACACAGTGCCAACCCTTGGCGGCAGCCTGTCGCGCGTACGAACCAACCTTCTCCAAAAGAACACCGACCTCCCTCTCTAGATCCGCCTTCTCCAAGCACAACTTTTTGTTGCTCACATCAGCAACATTCGCATCAAACCGAGTGTTCTTCTCATCATCTATGAGGTAATGACACTGCATCTACAAGTCATCGAGCTCCTCCGTTGTTGCGTTCAATTTATCTTGGAGACGAAAACACTCTTCCTGCAACTTTGACAGCCGGGCGACCTCGTCCTTCAGCTAATCACGCTCGGCGCGAACACTGGACAACTCGTCCATCTTCGCCCCCAACTTAGCTTGGAAACAATGACACCGATCTTGCATCTCGGCCATGTCCTCCATCCTGGCCGCCAACTCAGGCCGGAGAAAAGATAGCTCTTTTGCCAACTCAGCCATGAAGTGCGAGTTGCTTAACGAAAAAATATTCGCGAGCTCCGATATTCTCTTGAGACGAAGCTGCACGGCATAATGATCAGTACTGTACACAGCGAGATAAGAAGAGGAAGAAGAAAAAGAAGTGCAAGAAGAAGAATAAACATGGATGGGCTGAATCGTCGAAATGGATCCTACGGTACGAAAGCCGTCAGTGCAGTTACTCGATGGAGACTCGTAACGGAACCGCTTGAACCTACTACTGTCCTGGTCGAGCTCTACCGCGAGCTGATCCTCAGGTTCCGCCATCAGACATGATCGATCTCTAGAGGAGGGAGGAAGCTGGTCGACTCCACCGCAGAGTGCCAATAAACTCGCTATTAGATACCCTCACAAAGCTGTCGCCCGGTCTGCCCACTTCAAAGAATTAGCTTCACCAAAGGGCCTGCGTGTGACAGTGACACAAAAGTCTTGAGCGAGCGAGTGCAAAAGAATGCGGTGAACTGCCGTAAAGCTAAACGACTTGCAATCTGGGCCATCCATCCTACACCAATGGCTAGCAGTTTAAAGACACGTCTAGCGCACAATCCAAGAACCGTCTAGTCAAACCAATGGCTAGATTCGATAGAGACACAACTGTATCAGAAGTGTCAATCAAAAGTCACCAAGAAATTGAAAGCACTCAGAAGAGCGACCTACCACTGCTCGGTGAAAATAAACAATATCCTACGGTGCAGCCAGCAAGGTGGAGTCGGCCAGGCGCAGCCGGCAAGTGGAGTCGGCCACGTACTGCTTCTTGGCTGGATCGGCTACTGAGATGACATAGTACGTGTAGTTAAACATAAACACGACTCATGGCGGAAGCAGGAAATGAAGTCGAAGCTCCAGTGTGACAACATATCCATGTGTCCCTAAAGCCAATCCTGGGCTTACCCTGGGTCCGATTTAGGAACAATTATCTGATACTAGCAATGACGATGTCGCTGCAATGTGCAAAAAATATAAAGAAGTAGAGGTTAACACCATAAAAAACTTTTTTTCCTTTATCAATCAAGCAGACAGCAGTCACGCAACAACACAGACATGTTGGCAACCAGGACAGACTTTACTCTTGGACAGATCAGTAAGTCGGAGAATGGACCGAGTTAAGACCAATGGTGCATTATTCTGGATGCGTGACGCCGACCCAGGGAGTTGGCGCGTACAGAGACGTGCAAACAATGTTTTGACAACACGTCACAAACAAGGCTAATAATTAAAGGCTACAATACATCTGGGTAAGGACTGACTCCCTTTTCTGTTTGATCTTATTCTGGTGTAGACTCCTCGAGGAGTTTTTGAGCCTTTATCTCTCCAGGCGCCCCGAGGTGCCAAAACGGCGGAGGCTCCGGAGGCTTGGAGAGATCCCCAGCGCTGCAGCGGCGTCTGCAGCGTGTACAGTCGACGAGGTGCCTCCCGAGGGCACTGCTTCTTCTCCCGAGGCTGCGGCGCCGCCTCCTGAGGCAGAGGAGCGCCGCGAGGAGAAGGAGGAGGAGGCAGAGGTGACGACGCCTCCGCCTTTGCGGCCTGACGTCTCTCCTACGCGGCAGGAGGGGACGCCGGAGGTGGATGCGGCGAGGTCCACGCCGCCGGCGAATGAGCGTGCGGCGGAGACAGAGGCGTTCGCGGAAGCGCGCGCCGACGTCGAGATGGAGGAGGTCGCCGCGTCATCGCCCCCTCCGAGCGCGAGCCTTGGAGAGCCCGCAGCGGACTCTGAGGCCGCTGTGGAGGCGGCCTCGGCTGAGAAGGCCAACCCTGTCCCTGGGGGAGAGGAGAGTGCTCCCCAGGGGCAGAAAAATGGTGGAGTTGATGGTGAGGGCGCCTCGAGCCCCCAGAAGGCCTCCAGCGCGGGAGGCGAGGGGGGTTCTCATCAGAGCCCCCAGAAGGCCCCTTGCGTGGACGAAGGGGGAGGCTCGCACCAAAGCCCCCAGGCGCGTCTCGAGGCCACTCAGAGCGACGCTCCGGGATCCTCGGCAGGCGCCGGTGTTTCTAGGCCCTCCGGCGAGCCACGGGCCTTAGTCCTGCGGGGGCGGCGCCCAGTTGCAGCTCGCCGTGTGGCTGTCCTCCGTTCGGCGAGGGAAGTTCTCGACGGGCTTGAGGCCCAGCTCGCTGAGGAGGATCGCTCTAGGGCGGAGGAGGACGCCGAGCTTGCGCGGGGCTGGGCTTGTCTTCAGGAGACCGTGGAGAGCTGCCGTCGGAAGAACGAGGCTGCCCAGGCGCAACGCGAGGCAGCGCTGTGCTCCGCTGAGGAGATCGGCACCGGCGCCGGACCCCTCAAGAGCAGCCTCGGCCTTCCTCTTGAGAGAAGTGCCCGCTGGATCCCTGGCGGCCCTGTCATGAATGGCCTTGGAGCGGGGCTCGCAGTGACCCGATGAAGCTCCATCATCATCGCTCTCCTCCTGTCCCTCAACACGCTGCGAGGGAGCGACCACGAACTGGCCGCTGCTCTTCGAGGTGCTCGAGTTCTCCGCCGAAGATGCAGGGCCTCCCGAGGTGCCGGTTGCGCCTGCGTCAGATTCCGCGGGCGTTTCCGTCGTCTCCTCGTCGCCCTCAGTTGGCGCCCCTGTGCCGCAGACTCCGGATCCTCGCGAGGCCCGACATGCCCCTCAGGCACCAGGCCCCACTGGTCGAATTACGGCATTGTCTGCAGCTGCGACGCCTCACGAAGTCCTTGGCAACCATCTGCCCAGTGAGGCCTGCCTCGCGGAGGTCCCTCAAGCGCCTTACTATGGTGCCGAGTGTAGCGCCCTTGAGCGCTTTGGAAGACCAGCTCGCCCTCTTCGTCGGAGGCGCTTCAGGCAGTTCGAAGAAGGCGCTCCGGCTCCCGAACTTCATGAGGAACCAGCGCTTGCGGAAGTCCTCCACCTTCTTCGTCACGCTGGTCACAATGTTCTCGCCGTTCCGCGCGATGGGGATGTAGATGCCCTTCATGCCATTGGTGATGCGGAAGGACACGCACCCCGACCGCTCCTTGTTCGCCGTAAACCGGAGTGCATAGAAGCTGCGGAAGAGGTCCACCGAGGGCGGAATGCCGATGTATGCCTCGCAGAGGTAGGCGAAGATGGCGAGGACAAGGATGGAGTTAGGATGGAGATGAAGAACCTGGATCTGGTAGCGCTCCAGAACCGCCAGGAAGAAGTCGGAGAAAGGAGGCACGAGCCCGGCGAATAGGGTGTGCATGAAGATGGGGTAGAAGCCGCCGAAGGAGTTGTCCGCCGTCTTAAGCACCGTAGCGCCGTGCTCATTGGTCGCCGAAGCCGCCATGTGACGCACCTTCTCCAGCTGCGCTTTCTTCTTGAAGCGGAAGCCGGTCAGAGCCGGCTCGAAGTCTCCGTCCTGCTGCATCGTGGCAGGCTCGCCGCCCTGCACCACTGCCTTGCCCTTCGAGGCCGCGGTGGCTTTCTTGGACGCCATTGCAGCAGGATTGCGAAGGAAGAGCGTCGGAGACACAGAAGCGCAGAAGTCAAGAGCGAGGAGACGGGCGCGCAAATGATGCAGTAACTGCTGCCTGAACCGGCGCTGCAGGCTTTATATCCCCTCAGAGCAGTTTCCGAGACGTGGTGGGTCCTCCCACTACGCCCATCATCTCCGAGGAGAACGTGTCGCCGCGGAGCAACTGCCCTACACGTGTCTCAGGCCGGCCGGACACTTTGGGCCCATGAGGATTCGCCTGCGTCCATTGGACTACATCGTGCCCATCATGGGCCCGGGGGCTACTGTCGGCCCAGTGAAAACCAGGGTGTGCTGGGCCTGTCCGCCACGGCCTTCGACACTCGGTGGCCAATTTTCGCTAAGGACCAAGCCTACGGCTTGGAGAGCCTCGCGAGGCTAATTGCCTCGCGAGGGCTTTGGAGGCAGCGGAGGCCTGCGGAGGCCCTCTCCACTGCTGCCCCCTCTTCAAGGTAATCTCCCCTGGAGAGAGGTCAACGCCAAATCCTCTACAGGGCATCCTACCCCTCGTGGGGATCGCTTCGCTGCAAAGCAACCTCTGCAGAGCGCACATGGGCTCTGCAGCGGCCGCAGAGTGACGCGTGCCTCTGTACGCGGTGACGACGACGCCGCAGTTGCCATTTTGGTGATTAAAGGAGTCAACAAAGCTGCGCCATCCGCACCGGACTACAAGAATTTCCTCTTTGGTGATAAGGGGACCGGCCGGCGCTACGCTCCACGGCTAACGTCACTGTGGGCACCCCCACGTTCCTCTGCAGCCCCAGCTGGCCGTCCTGCATGGACGGTGGTTACTCTGCCACAGGCATCAGCTTTACGCCCATGGACCGCGTCCATGGACAGCTGGGCTGCGGTGCACCACGCTCCACCTTCTGCCGCCACGTGATAGCCCTTCCGCGTCGCAAGCGCAGGGAGGAAGCCCGGGGTGCCTATAAAAGGAGGAGGAGCAGCACCGTAGCAAAGTATCGCATTCTCATTTTAGCCTAGCCACTTACGCGCAAGGAAGAAGGAAACCGCAGTCCCACTCCCTTGTGGACTCCATTGCCAAAAGAGAGCACTCGGCAAGCTCATTGTACTGTAACCTTGACAAGCAGTGCAATACAGACAAGCAGGAGTAGCGGTGTTACCTCCACACGAGGGCCGTGAACCTGGGTACGGGCTGGTGTTCATCTCTGTCGTGATGTCCCTCCTCTTGCTCGACGAGCACCGTCGCCGTGCAGGTTGAGGGTTGTTTGACCAACGTGTTCAGCCACTTACACGAACTCTCTTCGTGAGCTTGACTATCCCTGTTTCGTGGGAGTCATTCTCCGACAGAAGCCTGGCAACACTAGGGGCGAGATCAATTCGTCCGCGATGATGTTGGAGTAGATGTTGTGCGACTGATTGCTTGAACTGATCACATCTTCTGTACACTCTGATATATGAAGTCGCGCCGTGTAGGTAGTAGCGACTCAAATTAATATCTTCTTCCCTCTCTTTTTGTTTTTAGAGCAGATGCATTGGAGTATCACTTTTCCATGCAACACCAGGGCTACTATGCAGATCGCTTTATTTTTTCTTTCTTCATTGTTTGGATACGTGATCCCAGGCCTTGGAAACTGTGGCCCCCATGGATTGATTTATCTACGTTGAGTGCTAGTGCTACTCGGTTTGCTTTCTTGCGCGTACGTACACCAGCCTAGTTCTAGCTGGAGTAGTACCTTTTGAGCTGGACACGAGTCTCCTTTGATTGATGGTAGGTCTTTAGATTATTTCCTTCTCTCGGAATTTTCTCCATACAGGACTGGATTTGTGCCTTTTCGCCACAGGCCGGGCCTGAACCTGAATCGGTCTCGACCTCCCGCATGCCGTACGGAAGCGAATCACAGAATCGATCAACCCGACTGATTTCGAAATTCCTGCCGTGTCGAGCCTACCTTGCGTACTCGATTCCCTCGATCCAGCAGACACAGTGAACGTGTGCGAGCGATGGTGACGTCGAGCCTCCAGCCGCGTACCGATCCGGCTCGCCAGCAATACATGAGGGCAATGTTGATGTCGAGCCTTCGGGCGTATCTTCTTCGCGTCCGTGAATTGAACCACGACTTTTGTAGACCATTGGCCGTTCGTCAGGGCAGTGTTGATGTCGAGTCACCGGACGCATACATGATGCGGCGAGTCACCAATGTTCGTCAAGGTCGTCAGAATCTGTGAACTCGCCTGGATATAGAACATGCTGCAGTGCGCGACTCGCCGACGGAGATCTAACCGTCGGAATTGTCTCAAACTTGTTGGAGTGCTGCGCGATTGTATTCCGCAGGGTTCCACCGGAGGGATCTTCAAATTGATGTCCGAGTCGACCTCCATAATTATTTTCCCAAGGACATGCAGAGTTCCGTCAGATTTCGACAGGAGTCAGCGTATGAGTCGCCTAGGGAGATCCAGCCGTTGGAATCCAACGAAATTTTACCGGCTGCTGGGTAACTCGGTTCCTCATCTTTCCACCGAACGGATCGTCGATATGATTTCCGAGCCGTCGTCGGGGTCGGTCGCAGCAGGGACGTTACCTGCTGCCCTTGATGTAGATTTTGATATCGCCGAGCTTGAAACGGCCGGCAATGAAATCGCCGAGATTGTTGAAATCGCCGAGCTTGAATCGACGACGAGATCCTCCATCCCTGGCACAGATCCAACGCGGAACATGACGCTCTTGACTGTCAGAAAGTAGGTCTTTATCTCACGAACCCTGTAACCTAGATCGAGATCCAGCTCTGTTGTAGTAGCCGGGTTATCGAGATCGAGATCAATAATAGCATAGCAGGAAGTAGGTCTTTATCTCCAATGGAGAGGCCGAACCTGGGTAAATTCCTTGTCCACGCAGAGCTAAACAAACTCCCAGACACTAGTTTCGCCTTGCCCTACAACACAAGTTACCCTATGGTAACATCTGCCGTGACAACCCCACGACACAAGCAATGCTACCAATCCTTTTGGTCAATACTCTGGTATGTTAGTTTGTGTTATTTTTCTTACACATTGAGTAGTTTATATTTTTCTGAATGTCTTCGTCTCTTTGATCAGAGTTTAAATAGATTGAAAAATGCTGCAAGCCAGCCCTTCTGAAGTCCATATTTCACGAACCGAGCGATGTCAGTTTTTCGGAAATGAATGCGATATCTTTCGCTTTATTCAAGGAGGCCATAAGGGAATTGGATTTTGACGAGTTCTTTGAGATCCCTCAGTATTACGTGCGCAGGATTGAGAATAATGGTATAGATGAGGACTCTCTGGTACCATTCAAACTTTTCTTATTCATTTACATTTTTCTTATACTCTACCGTCATTTACACTATTCTGATACGATGTTCATGTTATTTTGATAGCATCTCAAGATTGCGGTAGTAGATGGTTACGTACTTCCATCACGAGGGGCTTCTCGTCTTTGTGCGAGAGACTTCGTCGAGATCTTTGGATCATATCAAGTGATAGAAGATTGCGTCGAGTTCACTGGGAACTGGGATCTATTCTTTGAACAAGCGCAGATTCGCTTTGGTGATCTCTTCGTTATCAAGGTGATCGTCAAGGAGGAGTACATCAAGCTGAAATTTGAGAAGGTCAGCGAAGACGTCGAGGGGGCCAACGAAGACGTCGAGCAGTCCAGCGACGTTGAGATATCCAGCTTTGATGACTCCAGCGAATCCAGTGAAGAGACTAGCGAAGAGATCAAAGAAGAGATCAAAGTAGAGGTAAAAGAAGAGGTCAAAGACGAGGTCAAAGAAGAGAGTGATTAATAGTACTATGAGTTGTATTTTGGTGGGATGTATTTTGGTCGAACACCTTCTGGGCGCGCTCTGGGCGTGCCATGGCGTGCTCTGGGCACGAACTGGCACGCTCTGTGCGTCACCGTAGTCAAAACTTTTATGTTTCTAACTTTTATTATGATGGAGAAGCTTGCCGCCGGATCGCCCGGTCATTTGTTTCTAACTTTTATGTTGCAAGTCCAAAAACCTTTCTCTTCACCCTTGAGTTCATACGCCATAGTTTGAGAATCACAATAGGTACATGAATTTTTCGTTTGAATGTATATAGATCTTGTTTATCAACTAGAATCATTAGTATATGACATAAGAAGACTATGTGCGCAGGTTTTTCCTTTTTTTTGAATTTTTTATGTTCATTTCAATCGGTCAATCCAAACTTTGACCAACATTTAAACAAGTTTAAAACATGGAAATGAAAAACTAAGCCTGGATCCTTCTTAGTCACTTCAAAATTAAACTTTGGTGAGGTTTTTGAATTTTTCATGTTGCAAATCCAAAACACCTTCTCTTCACACTTGACTTCATGCGCCATAGTTTGAGATATATCACATTAGATACATGAATTTTTGGTATGAATGTATATAGACCTTGTTTATCAACTTGAATCGTTAGTATATGACATAAAAAGACTATGTGCGCAGGTTTTCCCTTTTTTTGATTTTTTTGAATTTTTTATGCTCATTTCAAATATCGTTCAAGCGGAACTTTGACCAACATTTAAACAAGTTTAAAACATGAAAATGAAAAACTAAGCGTGGATCCTTCTTAGTCACTTCAAAATGGAACTTTGGTGATGTTTTTGAATTTTTCATGTTGCAAATCCAAAACACCTTCTCTTCACCCTTGACTTCATGCGCCATAGTTTGAGATATATCACATTAGATACATGAATTTTTGGTATGGATGTATATAGATCTTGTTTATCAACTTGAATCATTAGTATATGACATAAGAAGACAATGTGCGTAGGTTTTCCCTTTTTTTATTTTTTGTGAATTTTTTATGCTCGTTTCAAATATCGGTCAAACCTAACTTTGACCAATATTTAAAGAAGTTTAAAACATGAAAATGAAAAACTAAGCCTGGATCCTTCTTAGTCACTCCAAAATGAAACTTTGAACTTTGTCACACTTTTCAAAACCCCGTTGACTGCCTCCGAACCCCGTCCCAAACCTCACCGAACAATGACCGTCGATCTAACCCTAGCGCAGAATTTCAGCCGTCCGATCGTTCTTCTAGAAGGAATCTGCGGGCAGACTCTAGGCGATCCGCGATAAGCTCATTCTTCAATCTGATTGGCTGTAGCCCGTCCCAAACTTTTCAAAACCCATCATCCAGCTTGAATCCCAAGTTTGGATATCCAAAATGTTTGTTACTCCTACCAAAATGTTGTTCCATGAGGTGTTACTTGCATGGCTCGTAAATACATAGAAATTTGCTTATTTGTGTCCTATTTGTGCAAAGATCAAAGAATAAGTGTTTTACTTGTATTTTTTGCATGGCACTTGTTTGATCTAACTTGGTCATCATTCCGAAGGTGACCGTTGCATGGCATTTTGCTTAGTTCAGAAAAATGTGTTTCAAATGAGCTCCAAAGGTAGGGTAAACGGCCCCATTTCTAAGCAAAAATGGTGGACTCGCAACAGCCGCATGTGACCGTTACCCGCTGACGAGTTGACCGCGGACCCACCATTTGCCTCCTTTTTACGCGCACAGATAGAGCATCCATTCTTTGTGGACCATCTTATTCTTCCTCTTCATCTTCTTCCTCTCTGGCGAGGAAGGGCAGCAGCAACGTCGACGAGATATGTCGAGCTCCTCCACTTCAAGCTCCCACCTCTCATGGCCAAAGCAGCCTGTGGTGCCGTTGCCGCGATGTCCTAAATGCCCACGCATGGTGCAACTGAAATGTTGTGCTAGTAAGAAGGAGAATGCCAACTTTGGGCGCGAGTTTTTGACATGCCAGAGCCTACCAGAGGAGGTAAGATCTGTCTCTCGCATCCTTTTGCTTTGATTTCTCCAGTGTTTTCAATTTTTTGCTCAGATCTGGGATTTAGGGTTCATGTTTACTTTTTCAGGGGATGAATACATGCGACCATTTTGAGTGGTTGGATTTATACATTGCGAAGCTTCAACGGGGCGCAACCAGCGAGCTCAATCTGCCGTCCGATGTGGAGATTTTGCCCTCTGACACCGTTGCTCCGCCGATGGGGTCTGACATCGTTGCTCCGCTGATGGGATTTGCGGAAGTGAGAGGCGAACTGAAGAAGTTGAACATGCACTTAAGGCAGATGAATGATTTGAAGAAGCAGGCTAATCTGATAGCTGTAGGATTTTATTTCTGTATAGTTGCTCTAGGATTGTTTATTTGCTGATCATCAGTCGTTAGAGGTAATTAATGTGATGTAAGCATAATTAATGCGATGTAAGCATAATGCGATCGATCTTATGCTCTATGTTATTTGGACCAATCGCTTATGATAAACCAATCCTCTCATTTGGACCAATTTGCTTATGATTTAAGTGCTTTTTAAGATCAAATTATCCAAATGAAACAAAACTATTGATAAGCAGAAATTGCTAATATTTTTTGGGGCAGATCTTAAAGATTGCGAGGTGGGACTAAACACCAACACATATTTGGACCAGTTCGTCAAATTTTTGGGGCAGAAATTGCTTATATTTTTTGGGACAAATGACTAATCATCCGTACCAAAACTATCTACAATTTTAGGGGCAGATCTGAACAATGGATATAAAAATAGAATTGAAAGAAGGGGGCCCGGGCCCGGTTCCACCCTGCATCGTTCAATGCTAACGATAGCCAACGAATATTTGAGTTTATAAAGAGGTCACGCGCACTCCCAACTAGCGAGGTGGGACTAAACACCAACATGTATGACTCAACAGCGGGAGATCGTGGTCATTTTGGGCCGACCCAACCAGTCAGGCCAAGTCCCCACCAGTCAGGCCAAGTGACGGTCAAAGGGGGTTGACCAGACGGAAACGGCGCGTTTGGCCGTCTTCGGGCCTCGAAAGAGCCAGGTAGGGCACGGACGAGGAAAACTACGCAGGTAGGGCACAGACGAGGAAAACTGAGCGAACCAGGGCACAGAAGTAATAAACCCATATAACAATCACATAAAGCATGCTTTTCATGATCTACAAACACATAATTTTTATTAAGCTCAAAAAAGGTGGGGTCATTAAAACCCACTTTTGACAATAGCAGTATAATTAATATCATCAGGCAATATAGGACCATCATCAAGAGCATTATCATATATAACATTAAGTAGCACCATTTTATTTCCTGTTATTTCTTCTTTTTCTTGAGTCAAGGAACTTGTTACTTCAAATTTATCAAAAGGAGATATTTCAATAGAATCATGACATTCAACAATATAGTATTCTTCCTCCTTAGGTAGGCATGGAGGGTAATCAAATAATGTAAGAGTTAAAGAGTTACTCTCATTAGAAGGTAAGCATGGATATGTCCGCTCTTCCTCCTTTTGTTCATCACTCTCTTCCTCTTTTTCATCCAATGAGCTTTCGGTTTCAGCAATTTCTTCTTCCACAGGTTCCTAAAAGGTAGCAAGTTCTTCTCGAGAATACGTTTTCTCAAGAAATTCAGTATATAAGGATTATTAGTGTAATATTCAAGGCAATAACCAAGTATAGAAACCAGCAATAACCAAGTATAGAAACCAGCAGTTTTATAAGGAGCATCATCATCTTGAATAAAACCAGCAATTTCATAGGCACCCTTAAAAATAACAAATTCTTCAGTTTGTTCAAGATTACCAAAGTCATAGTTTCCTTTAGCATAGGCAGCCAAGGTTTCATTATCATTATAATTACATTGGAAAGGGAGGTGTTGATGCCTTCTACAATAAAACGATTCATTAAAGCAGTAGGATTCATCATATATAGAGCACAAGTTTTTAGCAAAGTAATTCAATCTACTTATTTGTTCCCATAAATGTACCCTTTTTTTAGACAAGCGGTATTCCTTATAATAATTTTGTTGTTCCTCCATGAACCCTCTTAGCAAATAAGACCCAATTTCATAGAAATTTACCATTGATAGCAAGTAACGAACTAGACATAATAATAAACCGAAATAAACTAAATGCAGGAATTTAATTTTTTTTGTGTTTTTTATTTTTAAAAGCAAACAAGATAAAATAAAATAAACTAAGCAAGACAAAAACAAAGTAATGAGATTGGAAGTGTGAGACTCCCCTTGCTGTAGCCTCGCGACTCCCCGGCAACGGCGCCAGAAAATGTGCTTGATGACGTGAAAACACACGTTCGTTGGGAGACCCCAAAAGGAAAGTCTGATGTAGTGCAGCAGCAATTTTCCCTTGTAATTCTACCAAGGTTATCGAACCACTAGGAGTCAAGAGTGTTTAAGAAGGTTGTCAATGGCTCCAGCAAATGTGCGTGTTGAAGGAGAAGTTGACGTGGAACCTGCACATACCACAATAAAACTATTTTGCCCCAATGAAACAGGAAGGTTGTCAATCTTCCCGGCTTGCTGAATACAAAGGATTAAACGTATAGTGTGGAGAGTAATAATAATTGCAGGAAATAATAGAGAACAGATGATTGTAGTAGGTGTTTTTATCAGTGTAAAAGAATTGGACTGGGGTCCACAGTTCACTAGTGGTGTCTCTCCATAAAAGATAACATACATGTTGGGTAAACAAATTAAACCTGGGCAATTGACAAATAGTGAGCGCATGACAATGCAATATATGACAAGATAGTTTATTGTAGTATTTATTGGGCATTACAACATCTAAAGATATAAACGGTGAGACCCATTGAGCGCACCACAACGATTTGAGCTTTCTGGCCGTCTGATCCTTTCCGCTCCCCACCTCCGCACCCTCCGATCCTGGCCGGCTAATCCAGTCGGCATGAACAGGGATTCACAAAGTCGCTAAGCGTACCACTCTTAGTGCACCCACTCTCGCTGACGCCCTCCCCGATGCCACTTGGAGCCACCGGGCCCACCCATCGGCCTCACGCTGCGCGTTTAATCGGTGTGGCGGGGTGGCCAGATTTGCATGTGTACCTCCCATTGGTTGAATTTGTTAATTTACCGAAATAGGTTTTTCGCCGATCTCTCCCGTGCGTGTGCGGGTGCTGCGTATTTTCTACAGTATGTCGGGGCACGCTCGGTATTTCGCACGGTCGGCGGGTATGTTGCACTGTTCATGCTGTCAGGTGAGGTTCGGGCCAGCTTTCACCGTCCGAGCTGGCGGCTCGCGATTGGTCCATGAAGCCGGAACCGACCTAATTGGGTTGCCGCTTGCACTGTGCTGTTGGGAGGGGTTATATAGGCCGTGTTCTCGATCGGATGGTTACTGCAGCTCTCATTTTCCCCCTTTTCTTCTCCCTCGATGTTCTTGTTCCGCCGTGCTCTTCTCGATTCCTGCAGTGTTTCCATGGAATACGTTTGTTGTTTATCTCGCCACGTTTGTTCCCGGTGAGATCAGGTGGGGTTTTCGTCTCGTGGTCTCCTCTCTCTTTCTTTGGTCGTTCTTCGTTCATGTCGGTCACCATGCGGTAGATCCGTGTGTGTTTGTTTATTATTGCTAATGTGGTTTGTTTTTCTTTGTTTTGTGGTTTTCTCACCCCTATTTCCTGTTTGTTGTTCTGGTTTTTTGTAGGTCATCGATTAACTGGTTTTTTGTTCGTCCGGTTAAGGTTTCCGATCACGTTTCTTCCCATTGAGATCAGGTTGGGTATTCTCACCGTGTTTTACTGTCTGTGTTTCTTCGTTCTTTGTTCCGTTTACCATGTGGTGGATCTGTGTTTTTTGTTGTTGTTTGTTGCTTATGTGGTTTATTCTCTATTTTCTCTGTTTCTAACGTTTATTTTTTTGCTGTTCTTAAGGTCACGTTCGGTCCCGATGACATCAGGTTGGGTTTTCTGACCGTGATTTGCACTCTTTTTTTGGTCGTTTTATTTATTTAGTTCACCGTGTTGTAGATCCGTGTGTTTTTGTTGTTTGTTTCGCGGTTTGTTCTTCTTTGTTTTGTGGGTTTCTCACCCCTATTTCCTGTTTGTTGTTCTGTTTTTTTTTGCAGGTCGCTCGTTAACAGGATTTGCGTTCGTCCGGTTAAGGTTTCCGGTCACGTTTCTTCGTGTTGAGATCAGGTTGGGTATTCTCACCATGTTTTATTGTCTGTGTTTCGTCCTTCTTTGTGCATGCCGTTTACGTATGCTGGGTATGTTTTTCTTTTGTTGTTTGTTGCTTATGCGTTTGTTCTTCTTTGTTTTATTCGTTTCTAACATTTTTTTTTTGCTATTGCTTTGTTTTGTTGCAGGTCGCCGGTTAACTGCTTTCCCGTTCTCCTGTTTAGGTCAGCCCTGTTTTCATTGTCTTTTCCGTCATGCTGTTTTTATGGTTGATCTGCGTTTTGTTGTTTGTTTGTTTTTTTGCTATCGTGTGATTTTCGTTCGTATGGTCGGTCTTTGGTCTTTTATTTATTTCTTGTTGTTTCATTGTTCGTTTTTTGTTGTTGTCGTGCATCTCGTGCTATTATTTTATTACCGTGTGTTTTATTAACTTTGTTGTCGACGGGTCCTGCTATTATGTTGTTTTTCGTGTGCATTTTTTTCTATTTCTATTTGTGTGTGTGCGACGTCCTCTTTCTTCCGGTGGTTGGGTGTGTTTGGATAAGGTGGTGTTGTAAATTAGTCAGCTTATAGCGTTAAATTGCATATGTCCTGGTCAGTTGACTATTGGTCGGTTGTTTCTTTCACCAGTACGTTGTTCCTCAGGGATTCTTGTGTTTTGCAGGTTTCCTGTCGTATTTTTCTTCGTATTTATTTGGGTCGTCGACTTATTATTTCTTTTGCTACTGGTTTTTAAGGTTTTCGAAATCCACTGCTCTCAGAGGAGCCTGGTTTTTTACCTTAATGCACCACCCGATTCGGCCGACTCCACCCGACCCGGCCGACTCCATTCGGTCCGGCCGACTCCGTCCGGCCGATTCCACTCGCTCTGGCCGACTCCACCCAGTCCGGCCGACTTCACCCCCTCCGACCGACTCCACCCGGTCCGGCCGACTTCACCCCCTCCGGCCGACTCCACTCGATCCGGCCGACTATAGGTTTCCTTCTTGATGCAGGTGTTTAGTCGGGTTTATTACATGTGTTTTACATATTATTATTCATTTGTTTGTTTGTTTGTTGGTTTGTTTCAGGGTTAGTCTTCGCAGGAGACGTGACTGTTGCTGATTTCTCACGGGTACTCTCACCGGATTGATGCCTGTAAGGTTTGTACTTTACCTGGCTCGGTTCCTTTAATGGAACATTGTCCCGTTTTGTGGTCTCGTGGGCTCCCTGCATCTAATAGATTATCTACAAATATTTAATGGAACATTGTCCTGTTTTGTGGTCTGCCCGGCTCGCTGCATCTGCTAGATTATTGTTTTTGTTTTCAAGTCGGCTCGGGGTCTCCGATATTTATTTATTTGTTGTTTGCCGGTGCGATGTTTGCTTTGTTTTCTTCTTCTGTTGCTCCCTTTTTTCCTGTCTATTGGTGCTTGTATCATCGTATTAGATATAGATATATGCACGGTTTCGATTGATCAACGTCTTGTATTTTTTTGATGTTCTCCTGTGTGATTATATATTATCGTGTGGAGGGATTTTTATTTTGGTGACACTGTACAAGACATGATCGGCTTTGGGCTGCAACGGATGTACCAGATGACACAAGATAGGTATATCTTATTTAAGCTCGTCGACTTTAGCTCAATAGTTCTTTCCACCTCGGAAGGAGCGACTGCAGCAGCCTGTCAATGTTCAACTCACTAGGGATGACAACACATCATAGTCAGAGAGGAAAACATAAGTTATACGACTTGAAGGTACTGTCGTTATCGCTTTAGCATACAAATATCGGTTTTCCTTATCCTTGATACATTTGTTTACATCTTGCTTTTTTGTGTGTGTCTATAGAATATGTTTTCCATTGTCAGTTTCCTTGGAGTAGGCCGACTCCAGGAGTCGGAACGATAAGATCGTATGGAAGGACGGAGAGGGCTTTCCGCTACAAGAGCACATTCACGTACACACGGGTGAAGTAAACGCCTGTAGAGACGACGGAGCCGACAGGACAGGAACCCAGTCCATCGACGAGACAGACCCCCGATGGGCACACCGTTGTTTTTTCTAATAACACGAGAGGATAGATCCTCTCATTATTCTAATAACTGACAAGTGGCTCCACTCGAGGTCAGGTCCACTGTCGTCGTCGTAAGGTCAATCCATTGGATACGTGGCAGGTTGTCTGTATGGACTTGCGACTGCGGTCGTCAAGGTGAAGTCGGAAACGTGCGAGGTGCAGTCGATAACGGGGAGTCGTCAACGTGGCGTCGGGACCGTGGAGTCGGCAACGTGGA
The DNA here is from genome assembly GCA_947311845.1 of Poa pratensis. Classification (NCBI taxonomy): domain Eukaryota; kingdom Viridiplantae; phylum Streptophyta; class Magnoliopsida; order Poales; family Poaceae; genus Poa; species Poa pratensis. The sequence goes on from CAMZMU010000072.1 coordinate 35,723,096, forward strand.
GTCGGCCATGTGAAGTCGGTATTACTGACATTTCGATGGTGAACATCGTCCGGCTAAACTATATGTGGTGCCCGTACTATTGCTGGAGTTGGCTCAAGCTGAGTGAATTGTCTATAGAATCGTCTCCCGGGTTGGGCAAGCGTATTGTTGGCACCAGACCGATACGGTTCTCTCTTCAGCCTACCGTGTCGTGCTATCATGCCGGCTTCGCATAACGGCTTGAGTGGTTCAAATTAATGTATTCCTGCGCGTCGTACTTCATTTTGTTGTACCGTGTCTGCTGTTTTTCTCATGTCGTTCTTTCGGTGTCTGTGCCAGCAAAATGTGTATGGTCCTTTCCGTTCTTCCAAGACATTCAGTTATGCCGACTCCCTGAAGTCGGCATGAACATAGTTTCGTTGCGTCTCTGCCTGTTCTCCGTTTCCTCTATTTCGTAGGAGTTGAATTTTGATATTTTTGTTTGAGGTTTAGACATATTTGATCTTTAAACACTCGCAAAAACACGTTCCTGTTGTGCCAGGTTTCGATGCTTTCCTTGGGCGTCACCTATTCCGTCGGCTCTACGTTTTGGGTGGCCAAAGGTATGACAGAAGAGACAATTTAAGTGCCTCTGTGGCTGATAAGTCAAGAGCTAAAAGCCATGTCCAAAGAGTTTCAGTGGCCGCCGTCATCGTAATCTTTCTTATATTATCTCGGGAATATGTCATGCGCGGTGGTTTATGACCGGATCGGGTGGAGTCGGCCGCATCGGGTAGATTAGTCGGCCGGATCGGGTTTAGTCGCCGCATCGGGTAGATTAGTCGGCCGGATCGGGTGGAGTCAGCCGCATCGGGTAGATTAGTCGGCCACGTATTTTAGATTAGTCGGCCGGATCGGGTGGACTTGACCGCATCGGGTAGATTAGTCGGCCGGATCGGGTGGAGTCGGCCACATTGGGTGGATCAGTCGGCCAAGAGTTTCAGTGGCCGCTGTCTTCACGTCCATAGAGTTTTAGTATGTTTGAAAATTGCGATGTTGCCATTCGTTCATTATATTATTGGTGGTGGTCTCAAAACTTGGGTTCCACATTCGATTTAGGCGCACAGTCCCATTGGCATGGGCACAGACGTCGAATAAAGCCTCTAGATAGAAATGTTCATCCTTTACCCAACCATCACCCTACGTTGTTGAAACCGACTCCATGGAGTCGGCGAGACCGGTTAGGGATGGAGGGACTCCACGCACGTGCAGTGCTACAGTTTATAAATCTTTTATATGCTGAACTACACTCTGATCTATGGGCCCACGACACCTATCCTTTGATTGGCATAGAGGTGACCAATCCTCGGTCTTGGGTTCTCTGTTTTAATGCACCGTCCGAGGCTAATCAGTGTTTCAATTTATTGCTCCGTCTTATTCGCTCTTAGCGGCTGGCTGGAATAACGTTGGTTTTTGGAGTAGTGTGATGTCGGTCTTAATATTACCAGATTTTATGAAAGTGTAGACGTGTTGCCACCAATGTTCACACATAAATGGAACTCGAGTTGATAGGATTCGATAAATATTACAATAAATATTACAATGGTTACTAGGTTTCCATCAGAGATCAGAGCATTACATTGATAGCATTAACGAAAATACAGACGGTCCATTACACGGGTAAATTCGGCTCCACTCGGCAGTCTTCTTCGTGGCCTTTTTCGAGAGGAATGGTCTTCTTAGGTGAGTCGGCTATCTTCTTCGGTTTCTTCTTCGGGAGGAGCGACGAGTGGATGTACGGTATGACTCCCCCTTGCGCGATGGTGACTCCGGTTAACAGCTTTGTGAGTTCCTTGTCGGTCATAATGGCCATCATTAGGTCCCTAGGAGTGATGCGAACCTTTTTGTTTTCCCTGGTGGCATTCCCGGCGAGCTCCAGTACTTCTAAGGAAAGGTACTCCAGGACAGCGGCGAGGTACACAGGAGCCCCTCTGCCGACGCATTTTGAATATCGACCCTCCTTGACGTACCGCCCAATGCGGGTGTAACAGCCCGAAGTTTGAGAACCCGAAAACCTGTGTAAATTTTCCACTTTTCTGCTCATTGCATCATGGCATCCATGCATCTTGTTGTTGCTAGGGAATTGTGATGATGCTAGGGAATTGTGGTGGTTTGGCACCACTTAGCTTCACCAAATTTCAAAACCGTGAAAGCACTCATACTTGCAAAACAAATCACTTTGACATTGTATGTTTGTCAAGGAAGTTCCAAGATCTCCAAAATTAATATTTTGCACTTGCTCCAAATTGTTAAAGGAGCAACATTGTTAAATTTGAGCAAAATGCCCTATTCAACCTCTCTAAACAAAAGTGGTTCAAAACATTTTATTTTGAGACGCCAATTTTTGTGGTGCTTCTACACTATATGGGGAGGCTACCAGAATTTTCTCAGATTTTTCTAAAATGTTTAAATGCCCCAATTAAATCAGAGAAGTACTACTGGTTTTAAAAAGAAACAGAAAAGGGCTTCTTTGTAAATAGAAAAGGACCAATCGGTGATGAACGAAAAAGGTGCAGGGGGTTTTCAGAAAATTGCCGTCTTCTTCGTTCTGTAGCGACCGTGCGCGTCGCTGCCGCCGGACCAGCTCAACGCCGTGGCGCTGCTCGCGCCGGGGGCCCCCTCTGTCCTCTCCCCTGCAAGAAGGAGAGCCCCACGAGGCCATGCCCTACCCTATCCACTCGCCCCTCTGCTTCCTCCCTCCATTTTCCTCTTCCCCGCGAGCTCCGCACCATGGCCATGGCGGCCGTGCTCGTCGCCGTCGCTTGAGAGCCTCCCGAGCAAATCGAAGACAGTGGAAAGCTCCGCCGCCTCGCCTGCTACTCCTCTGCCAGAGGAATCGAGCCCGGAGGCTGCACATCGCCGCCGCCGTCCATATTTTCGCCGCCGCAGCCCGAACTCCGCCGGGCGATTTCCGCCGACTCCAGTCATCCCCGACCTCGCCGTCTTCATCCACGCGCTCAGGGTGAGCTGCTGCTCCTCCCCATGACCTCCTTCTCGTCGCTTGCGAGCCGTGGCCTGAGTTCGTTGCGCTCGCCGTCGCTTTGCGTGTTGACTCCCATGTTCGGATATTCCGGGTGCACCTCGACTCGGATATTCCGACGAAGGGCAGTGCGAGACTGTTTTAGTCCTTAGCCGTTTTGAGCCATCTCCGATGATCGGATATTCCGATTGAGCAAAATTCGGATTATCCGTGTATTGTCAATACCAAATGCTCCTACTTTTCCAATTTTGGATATTCCGAGTGCAAACAAATCGGAAATTCCGAAAATTGTTCAGCAACAAATTGATTCTTTTTTTACCTATTCTCTTCTGAAGTGTATAAATAATTCCCTTGTTGCTTAAATAACGTGTTACAGGCACATATTTAAAAGAGGAAATTATGAAAATAATAACTTTATATCGGTTCGTCAGAAAATTGTGTGTGTGATACCAAAATGCTCGGAAAAACATGAACTAGCTAAAATCATCACTTCATGCATGTTTAATCACAATTACAGTAATGTATATTATCGAAGTAGAAGAATCATTAAGTAAACATGGGGTTCTCCTATCTCGTTGAAGTATCTTTTCCCGCACCCCATTTAAATTGCTAGAGAGCTATTAATAATAAGTCGGTGCATTAAAATGTCATATCATCATTTCTGTATGCATTGCACAATTGCCATGCGTTGATTGTTGTTTCTGCTTTCCGGTGTTGTTTGCTCTCCGGTAGATCACGATTTTGGAGTTGAGCATCATTACTCCGACGAGCAGTTTGACTACTCCGCTCAACAAGGCAAGCGTAATCCCCCTCTGAGCATATCTTATCCTATGTTTCCGCAAATATTTTCTCCACTATAATATTGCATGCGGTTCCAAATGTCAATCTTATTGGATTAGAGTATCCTATAGTTGCATTAAGTTTCCGATGCCATTACCTGTTTCCCTCCTATTAACCATAGGTTTGTATTGTTGGCCGAATATACTTACTATGCAATGTTGATGCTTAGCCATGCTTAGTAACATGTTTATCCGTCCGATGGATGTGTTATGTTGGGAACAGGTGTTGAATGTTCAGATGATGGTGGAGAATTGTGGTAACAGGTAATAAGATGCTAAAAGGTGGGGATGAGAGGCCACTGTGGTTGTGGTGCTTTGTCTCGTTCTCGCCGCCTAGGTGCGAGTTCTTTACCTCCCGAACCAAGACTGAGCGTGCATCCATGCGTGAGGCCTATTCGCAGTGCAGGAACCCTCATAGACTAAATAACTCGGGTGGGGCTAGCCAGGGTCCTCTATTTCGGGCTTCCATTTGTGCGTGCGTGATGATGGTGGGATGAACTGAGATGAGGATGGTGGTGTTAGGAAAATGAGTGGCCGTGGGGCGGGTGTTGCAGGCACTGGCTGCCCTGCCGCCACTGATGATCCTGGAAAGTCCTTAACGAGGGAGAAGTCGACACCGCTCCCACCCAGCCGGCTTTCCAAGGAAGAGAGCTAATTGTACAGGTAATGGGCCGGACGGTACGCGTGGCAAACATTGTACACCCCTGCAGGGTAAATCTTTTCGAAAAGCCGTGTCCGCGGTTATGGACGACTTGGGAAAGGACGATAAGATCATAGAATAACTTTAACGGAATGATTAAAAACTGGGTACTAGAGGTACCACTCAAGATTGCAAGGTTGACTTCCTCGAGGGTGATTCGGGGAGGTGCCTTTGATGAACAGGTACAGTGGTTGATGATGGTTGATGATGAGAAAAGTGATCAAAGAAAGAGTTACTTCTTACCCCTTTTCAAAATACTCTGATTAGTCGATGCCATGAGTTATGTTTTTATTAAATAAAATCAGCTTTATGCAAAACAGCCATAAAACTTTGAAAGCCTCATCGAGCTAAAGCTCTATATATAATCTTGCGAGTTCGTCGAACTCAACGTCGTTTGTTTTGTTTCAGAGGAGGACTTCACCGACCTCGAAGGTGGGTTCTTTGTGGACGTCGACGAGTAGTCTGGGGTTCCCAGGTGGCAGCTTGGGACATCCCGGAACAGCTGGCGCTGGATGTTTATCTGTAGGCCTCTTAGGCCATAATTTGGTTCTTGTTGTTTAGAACAACTTAATTTGCTTCCGCTTGTTATAATGTTGGGTCTGTGACCTCTGGTTGTCATTTGCTATCTTTCTCTATTATAAGAGTTGAACTATATGTTTTGTGTCGTAGAGTCTGTGATGTGCCAGTTGTTCCACAAGTCTTGATCTCTCTATTATGCTTTGATAGTGTGTCTGGTGGTATCGGATAACCGGGGACACAGTATCACTGTATAGCAGTCGGGTCGGGCGCCACAAGTTGGTATCAGAGCAGTACTGCCTGTAGGAAACCCTTCTACTGGTCGATGTTGAGTCTAGTGTTTGTGAAAATATTTTTAACCTAAAAATGAGTTGTGAAAACCATCTTAGGATTCTTTTTACTCCTTATCTGGTTACCCTCTAATCTCGGAGCAATCTTACCTCGATTTGAGTTAAAGGTTTTACTTCTCATCTGTTACTTCAAAATGATTAGAAACGTGGGTGGGTTCGACCTTTAGTGTTATGTGTCAGTTGCTCCCGCTGCGTTGCAATCCCAAATCAACTCAGATGTTTCTACCGAGTCTAATCAATTGCTCATTTGCCGGGTTTTAACCCAAGGACTTGAACATAAGGTCCCGGATTGTGCCGGATAGTGTGGGTTGAATCACGTGGTTTCTTAGCCATTTGAATCTCACGCTACTGGTACATGATGCTGATCTTCGACCCAAGTCCCATCTTGTTGGTTCTTTGTTCGTTGTTGCACAAAGTATTATCGTCCCTAGTCTGAGTACTTGAGTACGCTAATGCTAATGTCCCAACCATACCGAGGTGGATACTAACTGCGTCCTTGTCAAATCTACAGAATGGCACAACGTCCTCCGCTCCATCAAATCGAAGCCACCCAGGGACCCACTCGACACCCTTTGATCGGGAGAAATCCCATACATCTAAAGTTTTGCCCAAGAAAGCTAGACAAACGCAGGTGTTACACTTGTAAGGAGCGCGACATCCGTCCTGGAAGTGCCCCCTTAAGTACCCCAGAAAGTGGGGACTACCACCAGGAAAGGCATGTAGTCAGTGCGGAAGGGGTGGACATCAGGCGAGTCAATGCCCCGGCAGTTGCCCGCATTGTTTCAACAAGCATCCACTCGGCAAGTGCCCAACCGCTAGCGCCACTTGCTACCTATGCGAAGGAAATGATAATTTTCCGGCTAATTGTTCTATGGAGTTCATAGTAGACGCAGTAAAGGATGCCCAAGAGAAGATTGCTCAGCACGCCACCACGCGCCCCACTACTTCAACCTTTGGGTCGAGCGGAAGTGGGTATCGTCCTCCGCTACCTGCTCCACCTGGACTTATCTGCTACACCTGTGGTCAGGCTGGCCACTACTTCAGGGAGTGCCCTCAGAAGGCACCTCTCACGGGAACCCTGCACGCGCCCCCGCCCCGCCAGCTGGCAAGGCTGGACCTATTGTGCGTCGTCGCCTGAACCACGTCTCTGCTGAAGAAGCTGAAGAAGATTCCGGCGTCCTTATGGGTGAGCTACGAATCAACAACAATCTTACTACAGTTTTGTTTGACTCTGCTGCATCTCTCCCTTTTGGGGCATGGTTATCACAACTGAGTAATAACCGGTGCATCTGCAACATCTTGGGATTCTCCTGAGCATGTTAGTTACTCTGATCTGCTTCCAACCTCTGTCTGTCAGTGGACAGTAAAGTTTTATCGTGCGTTGGTATGTTCCGATGCAAGTTACTCTTGTGGTCCGTCAAGATTTTCCCCTTCGTCTTGTTTGGAGAAATAACTCTAGTACCTTGTCCACTTCTCGGACCAGGTTAAAGTATTGTAATCTGCAGAAGAAGGGCCTTGTTTAGCTTCTGTTTTGCTCCACCTTAGAGTGTCACACTCTTTGATATCAGGGTATCGAGCTAAGTGTCATGATCCTCTTGATGAAGTGATGCTCTTACACTTTGTTACTCTCCGATCTCCGAGTGACTTATTACTCCAGGGTGATGAGACGTGAGTAATAATGTAGCTATCGGATATTCTTAGCAGTTCTTACTGTGCGGAAATTCAGGGATATCCATTGCCCTCCTTAGCATGATTGGTTAGCAAATCAATAAGCTGAGCTTGACAGTGCTACCAAGTCAGTTGGCTCTGATGCACTCCCCCGGTCAAAGAGCTAGGTTTGTGCCGAAGCTCCCAAGACCACCTCGTTGTGTCTTGAAAGGCATGATCCTCTCTTGAACTCAAGATCCACCGGTATGTCGTGATATCCTATATGTGGATCGTGATATTCTGGAGGTCTTTCCAGAAGTATCGCCAGGTTGTCACCTGACCGTGAAGTCGAGCTTATGAGTAAGCTGGTTCTCTGAACAACTCCCTTCTCCAAGAAAATCGTGCTGGATGTCCTGAATTATTTGGTTGAGCTTAAACAACTTGGGGAGTTGAAAGACAAGAGCTCTATCCCGATATAGTTCCTTCTCGATGGGATGTCTAGTTTTAAGTGCCGAAGAAAGGTGGTATTTCCTTTGTGGAAATGCTAACCTCCAACTCTTTTGATTTGAATTGGGCTATCGTCAAATCAAACTCAGACCAACCTACCTGAATGTGTTAGTCTGACCAATACTTATGCCTCGTTCTGGTGAAATATGAATCTACCGTCTTGGAGTATCTGGATAAGTTGTTGTTGAGCCCATCAACTACCTTCTTATCTTCTCCATGTTTGAGAAGATTCATATTGGATGTTGGGCGTTAGCATTGGAAATTTGTTGGAACTAACTTTGTGTCTTCACAAGGTATGTGTTCTGGAGTTAGAAGTGACTTTCCCTGGTTCACGTGCAATTGCTGAAAGATGTCGCCGTGGATCTGAGCGAATTGTCTGATTTCCTCGTAATCATTTCAACCCGATCACGCATGTGTAGAATATTCTCGGAATGGTATGTTGTTACCTCCATTCCTTGGGAATTTCACCTATGCATTCGAGCCACTGAGTGAATTGTTCCAGAAGGAGAGGAAGTCTGGGAACTTCTTTTGTCTCCGTTGGTGTTTCCCCAGCAGAGACTCAATGGTGCATTATCGCGAGTAATTCAAGTAGGGCAGCTGTCTCCTGACAAGTTGCTAATACTTGAGTTCCGCAATCTCGTTCCTCCTTTGGAGTTAGACATTCTTGTCTAGCTCTTGGGGTCCTAGCAATTGTAACCCGTTGGTATGCTTTGCAAAGATTCCCTATTCATACATGTGGAGTCTGAATTATCTCTACACCTGACCAGATCTAAATCTCAATCAGAAACGATAGTTGGCGATCCTCAAGAAGCTTGTTCCCGACGTCTAGAAAAGCAAGAAGTTTTTCCTGATACTAACGTTCCCGGGGCTCTTAAAGTTCTCTCGATCTAGCTTTCCGATCCTTCTCCAGTGATCTGAACGCTCCTCGGGAGGAAAGTTCTACTCAAGCCGACTAGTACAAGTTACCTCCTCATCTGTTGGAATCGTATTTCAACACTCTCCCTCAGAAATTCAAGGCCTTGTGCAAAGTTCATATTCTCAATCCTTCTGAAAAATAGTTGTCTACCAACTGGAAACTCCTTATCAATCTCCCGTCACACGAAAGTGTCTCCTAACTGTCAGTTCAAGGGATGCTTGAAGTCCCATCCTAGGTGATGCTAGGAGGTACTCAGTCGTTGTATCTTTACAAAGACCCATCCTTCCGGAGAGGTTCCTTCTTTCCTATGGTGTATTCGGATGATGAACTCGAAGTGAGGCCGATGAAGATCTCCAGGATGCGCTGAATCAATCTACACTGAGAAGATCATTGAAGACCGTTGTAACCCTTTTCCCTCTTTCCTACTCTAAGAATCTCGGGACGAGATTCCTGTAAGGGGGGTAGAATTGTAACAGCCCGAAGTTTGAGAACCCGAAAACCTGTGTAAATTTTCCACTTTTGTGCTCATTGCATCATGGCATCCATGCATCTTGTTGTTGCTAGGGAATTGTTGCTAGGGAATTGTGATGATGCTAGGGAATTGTGGTGGTTTGGCACCACTTAGCTTCACCAAATTTCAAAACCGTGAAAGCACTCATACTTGCAAAACAAATCACTTTGACATTGTATATTTGTCAAGGAAGTTCCAAGATCTCCAAAATTAATATTTTGCACTTGCTCCAAATTGTTAAAGGAGCAACATTGTTAAATTTGAGCAAAATGCCCTATCCAACCTCTCTAAACAAAAGTGGTTCAAAACATTTTATTTTGAGACGCCAATTTTTGTGGTGCTTCTACACTATATGGGGAGGCTACCAAAATTTTCTCAGATTTTTCTAAAATGTTTAAATGCCCCAATTAAATCAGAGAAGTACTACTGGTTTTAAAAAGAAACAGAAAAGGGCTTCTTTGTAAATAGAAAAGGACCAATCGGTGATGAACGAAAAAGGTGCAGGGGGTTTTCAGAAAATTGCCGTCTTCTTCGTTCTGTAGCGACCGTGCGCGTCGCTGCCGCCGGACCAGCTCGACGCCGTGGCGCTGCTCGCGCCGGGGGCCCCCTCTGTCCTCTCCCCAGCAAGAAGGAGAGCCCCACGAGGCCATGCCCTACCCTATCCACTCGCCCCTCTGCTTCCTCCCTCCATTTTCCTCTTCCCCGCGAGCTCCGCACCATGGCCATGGCGGCCGTGCTCGTCGCCGTCGCTTGAGAGCCTCCCGAGCAAATCGAAGACAGTGGAAAGCTCCGCCGCCTCGCCTGCTACTCCTCTGCCAGAGGAATCGAGCCCGGAGGCTGCACATCGCCGCCGCCGTCCACATTTTCGCCGCCGCAGCCCGAGCTCCGCCGGGCGATTTCCGCCGACTCCGGTCATCCCCGACCTCGCCGTCTTCATCCACGCGCTCAGGGTGAGCTGCTGCTCCTCCCCATGACCTCCTTCTCGTCGCTTGCGAGCCGTGGCCTGAGTTCGTTGCGCTCGCCGTCGCTTTGCGTGTTGACTCCCATGTTCGGATATTCCGGGTGCACCTCGACTCGGATATTCCGACGAAGGGCAGTGCGAGACTGTTTTAGTCCTTAGCCGTTTTGAGCCATCTCCGATGATCGGATATTCCGATTGAGCAAAATTTGGATTATCCGTGTATTGTCAATACCAAATGCTCCTACTTTTCCAATTTTGGATATTCCGAGTGCAAACAAATCGGAAATTCCGAAAATTGTTCAGCAACAAATTGATTCTTTTTTTACCTATTCTCTTCCGAAATGTATAAATAATTCCTTTGTTGCTTAAATAACGTGTTAAAGGCACATATTTAAATGAGGAAATTATGAAAATAATAACTTTGTATCGGTTCGTCAGAAAATTGTGTGTGTGATACCAAAATGCTCGGAAAAACATGAACTAGCTAAAATCATCACTTCATGCATGTTTTATCACAATTACAGTAATGTATATTATCGAAGTAGAAGAATCATTAAGTAAACATGGGGTTCTCCTATCTCGTTGAAGTATCTTTTCCCGCACCCCATTTAAATTGCTAGAGAGCTATTAATAATAAGTCGGTGCATTAAAATGTCATATCATCATTTCTGTATGCATTGGACAATTGCCATGCGTTGATTGTTGTTTCTGCTTTCCGGTGTTGTTTGCTCTCCGGTAGATCACGAGTTCGGAGTTGAGCATCATTACTCCGACGAGCAGTTTGACTACTCCGCTCAACAAGGCAAGCGTAATCCCCCCTCTGAGCATATCTTATCCTATGTTTCTGCAAATATTTTCTCCACTATAATATTGCATGCGGTTCCAAATGTCAATCTTATTGGATTAGAGTATCCTATAGTTGCATTAAGTTTCCGATGCCATTACCTGTTTCCCTCCTATTAACCATAGGTTTGTATGGTTGGCCGGAGATACTTACTATGCAATGTTGATGCTTAGCCATGCTTAGTTACATGTTTATCCGTCCGATGGATGTGTTATGTTGGGAACAGGTGTTGAATGTTCAGATGATGGTGGAGAATTGTGGTAACAGGTAATAAGATGCTAAAAGGTGGGGATGAGAGGCCACTGTGGTTGTGGTGCTTTGTCTCATTCTCGCCGCCTAGGTGCGAGTTCTTTACCTCCCGAACCAAGACTGAGCGTGCATCCATGCATGAGGCCTATGCATTCGCAATGCAGGAACCCTCATAGACTAAATAACTCGGGCGGGGCTAGCCAGGGTCCTCTAGTTCGGGCTTCCATTTGCGCGTGCGTGATGATGGTGGGATGAACTGAGATGAGGATGGTGGTGTTAGGAAAATGAGTGGCCGTGGGGCGGGTGTTGCAGGCACTGGCTGCCCTGCCGCCACTGATGATCCTGGAAAGTCCTTAACGAGGGAGAAGCCGACACCGCTCCCACCCAGCCGGCTTTCCAAGGAAGAGAGCTAATTGTACAGGTAATGGGCCGGACGGTACGCATGGCAAACATTGTACACCCCTGCAGGGTAAATCTTTTCGAAACGCCGTGTCCGCGGTTATGGACGACTTGGGAAAGGACGATAAGATCATAGAATAACTTTAACGGAATGATTAAAAACTGGGTACTAGAGGTACCACTCAAGATTGCAAGGTTGACTTCCTCGAGGGTGATTCGGGGAGGTGCCTTTGATGAATAGGTACAGTGGTTGATGATGGTTGATGATGAGAAAAGTGATCAAAGTAAAGAGTTACTTCTTACCCCTTTTCAAAATACTCTGATTAGTCGATGCCATGGAGTTATGTTTTTATTACATAAAATCAGCTTTATGCAAAACAGCCATAAAACTTTGTAAGCCTCATCGAGGTAAAGCTCTATATATAATCTTGCGAGTTCGTCGAACTCAACGTCGTTTGTTTTTGTTTCAGAGGAGGACTTCACCGACCTCGAAGGTGGGTTCTTTGTGGACGTCGACGAGTAGTCTGGGGTTCCCAGGTGGCAGCTTGGGACATCCCGGAACAGCTGGTGCTGGATGTTTATCTGTAGGCCTCTTAGGCCATAATCTGGATCTTGTTGTTTAGAACAACTTAATTTGCTTCCGCTTGTTGTAATGTTGGGTCTGTGACCTCTGGTTGTCATTTGCTATCTTTCTCTATTATAAGAGTTGAACTATATGTTTTGTGTCGTAGAGTCTGTGATGTGCCAGTTGTTCCACAAGTCTTGATCTCTCTATTATGCTTTGATACTGTGTCTGGTGGTATCGGATAACCGGGGACACAGTATCACTGTATAGCAGTCGGGTCGGGGCGCCACAGCGGGCGACCAGGAATTGTAGCCTAGCCTTGACGGATCTTTGTCACACGTTTCTTCATGTGGTCGTTTGTCACGGGATGGAGATTTTGGGTACCGACGGCACGGTTTGAAAACCGACGAGGTTCAATCTTTTTCTTCGTGGGCTTGGTTGCCATTGGCCGGATTTTCTTGATTCGCCCTGTGGTTGACTTAGAGGTCATGGTAGCGTAGGTGTTGAGAGTAGCAGGGGCTGGGAAGAAAATGTGTGGTAGGAGGCAGTGGCGATGGTCGGCTGAACAAGTGTTCTTATTTATGGTCCTGCCTACGCCTATGTTTCTGACAGTTGGCGTCATGTCAATGCTTTTTCTTAGTCGGCATCGGATCTTTCGGGAAATCAGCCCGTTTTCTTTGTTCATCTTGCTGGTCACGTGCGGAAATGTCTAACTAGAGGCATTGTCTAATGATGATTGTGCAATTTGGTAAAACATTATAGGATATTTTATTTTATAAAGGAACGATGAAGACAATGACATTTTGCTTATTGGAGGTGAGCAGTTGCAGTGTCAGTGAGGACAACTTTGTTATGCACAACATAAAGGAGAGTAGAAACCGAGCGTGACCCGATGAACTATAGAAAATAGCCAGCGGCATCACATGCAAGGGAACTATCGTTGCGAAGCCTTTTTTTACTTTCTCCACGTTCGTGCCAATATGAGTGAATCAACACAACGGATCAGGACAAATGCAGAAAGTAATAATGTAAAAAAAAGATGGCGACCAAATTATAAAACAAATAGATAAAAAGGAGTCGACGACTTGGAGTCGAAAGCGTGGAGTCGACACTGTGGAGTTGGCAGCCTGGTGTCGTCAACGTGGAGTCGGTCGGGTCGCATGGAGTCGGCCGGGTCGGGTGGAGTCGGCCGAGTCGGGTTCTTTCAACGTCTTGCGTCCAAGCAAACACCCTAAGCTAAAATCCATTTCGGTGTACAGGCAGTAGTTAGAGGATTCTTCTCTGTTGTTGTGTGATTGTTCCGGTTACAGCGAGTAGGCAAAACCAGGGATCGTTGCGCATGTTTTTTGTCAGCGACGTATCATTAATGACGCATAAGTATAGGGGGTGTATCGTAGTACTTTCGATAAATAACAGTGTCGAACCCAACGAGGAGCGTAGGTGTTGACAAGCAGTTTTGAGCAAGGTTTCACTGTAAACACTAGCAGACAGATTTTTAGAGGTTTTTATATAACAGATAAATGAAATACGAGTAAATAACAGAGAGCAATAATAATTTCTGCGAGTGTCCCAATCCTTTTTAGCACAAAGGACAAGCCGGTTGTTTTACTTATGATGACCAAACATTTTTGAGGACACATGGGGATTTCGTCAAGTGCTTTCACTTCATACTGTTAATTAATCTTTATTGTTTTGATAAGTGTTGTGTGGGTGAACCTATGCTAATGCACCGTCCTTACTTGGACTAATACATACTTGTGATTACACCTCTTGCAGGCTACCGCAAATACAAGAGAATAATTAAGATAAATCTAACCACAGCTTTAAACTCTGAGATCCTACGCGCGCTCCCTCGTGCACTAATTTACCACCGGGGGTTTAGGTTTCTGTCACTCCCGCAACCCCACAAATAGTAAACTAAATACACAATGCATTCCCCTAGGCCCATAAAGGTGAAGTATCATGTAGTCGACATTCACATGACACCACTAGAACAATGACACCACAACTTAAATATCAAACCATTAAATATTACTCAACATTATTGCACTACTAACATCAAGACTTCTCCCATGTCCTCAAGAACTAAGCGAACTACTCACAAGACATCATATGGATCATGATCAGAGGTGATATAATCATGAATAACAATCTAGACATAGACTTTAATTCACCGATAAAACTCAAAAGCATCAACCACAAGGAGTAATTAACACCGGGTGAGTTTCCCCTATGAACTAGACAAGTAGCAATCCTAGATGTTACAGCGGAACGAAGTGGAGCGGTGGAGATGATGGTGCTAGCGGTGGAGATGATGATGATGACCCCGATGAAGTCTTGGGCGTTGGCGGTGACGATGTCGATGATTTCCCCGACAGATTTCCCCCTCCGGGAGGGAATTTCCCCGACAGATTTCTCCCTGCCGGAGAGCTTTTTCTCTCTCTCTCTCTCTCTGTAGTTTTCCGCCCCGTGGAGGTGGCGGAATATTTCTTCATGGCTCCCCTTTGCAATTTAGGGTTAGGAGGAAGATATACGTGAAGGGGGTGAGCCAGAGGTGGGCCAGGGGCGCCACACCACACCTTGGCGCCGCCACTAGGCTGGCCGTGCCCAGGTTAGGTGTGGGCCCCTCGTGGCCCATCCTGACCTCCCGTTTTGGCTCCCTCCATTATCTGGTAGAATAGGAGCTTCTGTATTTTCTCGTGATTTTTGGAGTTTCAGAAATATAGTATCTTGACGACGCTTTTTCCAGCATATTCCTGGCTCCGGCTGTTAAATCCCAATAATCATCAAACATGTAAAATAAGATAAAATAACATAAGTAATGTATCTTAATATGAAATATATCAATGAATAACAGTAAATTATGATATAAAATAGTGATGCAAAATGGACGTATCAACTCCCCCAAGCTTAGACCTCGATTGTCCCCAAGCGAATACTGAGCTCTGTAAACATGACCACAGGTTTATGGAGTGAAGTGTCGATAATAAAGAATACGAACATGAAGCATCAGTATTTACTCAACAACCCCATTCATTCTAAACAGCAACTCCCTTCAAAGAACTTAGCTTGAAAAAAGTAATGACGTAACTACAAGTCAAAGTGCATAAAGAAAATCATAATCTAGTGATGGCAAGGTTAGTTCTTGGTCAGAGAACAATTAACAGTTCAAACTTATCTTTCAAGAAGAATCTTCATAATAGAGCTATAGTGCCAAATCTACATGTTCAACTATCACAGGTTCTTTGCATTCATTAAAAAACTTTCAAAGTTATAATCTTGCAATCAATAGTCATAGTGTTTAAACAAAGGAAAGTAATAGACATGATTGAAAACAATAATCACACATAGATGATTGTATCTTAATAACACAAATGCTTGCTTAAGGTGGGAAAAGAATAGGTGTACTGACTCAACATAAAAATAAAAGATAGGCCCTTCGCAGAGGGAAGCAGGGATTATGTCATGTGCTAGAGCTTTTTAGTTTTGCAATCATATAGAGAGTAAAAATATATTTTGAAAGGTGCATGTTAATTGTCAACGAATGGCAGCAGACAATACAGTATTACCCTTATCAACCAGACTTTTTAAGAGCGGTTCCCATGAGGAACGTTATTTCTGCAGCAAGCAGATCATCCCTCTTTCTCTTTGGTTTCCACATGCAGATGTTTGACTGAATGCTCAGTTAACAAAATGTGAAGAGACTAAGTGGTTAAAGTTGTAATTTATCTTTTATGGGGCTGGGCACCCCTTTGCCAGCTTTTTTTGCAAAATTATAGATAAGCAGATGTAAGCTGCTAGTCCAGAGTAAAGTCTGATTGACAAGTGTAATAAAGATGATCTACTACTGATACGTCTCAAACGTATCTATAATTTTTGATGTTCCATGCTTGTTTTATACCAATTGCTACATGTTTTGCATCTACTTTATATCACTTTTATACATTTTTTGGGACTAACCTATTAACAAGATGCCGAAGTGCCAGTTCCTGTTTTCTGCTGTTTTTGTATTCCAGAAAAGCTAGTCTGGAAATATTCTCGGAATTGGACGAAACTACACGGGGGTGCCTATTTTTCCAGAACACGCCTGACGGAGCAATGGAGCAGCAGAGGAGGGCCACCAGGAGGCCACATGCACCTAGGGCGCGGCCCCCCCTCTGCCGCGCCCTAGGGTGGTGTGGGCCCCTCGGGGGTCCGCAGCCGCCGCCCTTTCGCCTACTTATTCCCCCCGACGCGAAAACTCTAAGTACCGGAGCAAATATTCACGAAAAGATCCAGAGACGCCGCCGTCATCAACCCTAGCTCGGGAGGGTTCAGAACCTCTTCCCGGCACCCTGCCGGAGAGGGGAATCGTCACCGGAGGCTTCTACTTCGCCATGCCTGCCTCCGGAGTGATGCGTGAGTAGTTCATCCTTGGACTACGGGTCCATAGCAGTAGCTAGATGGTTGTCTCTCCACTTTGTGCCATCATGTTTAAATCTTGTGAGCTGCCCTACATGATCAAGATCATATTATTGTAATGCTACATGTTGTGTTTGCTGGGATCCGATGAATATTGAATATTATGTCAAGTTGATTATCAATTTATCTCATATGTTATTTAAGATCTTGCATGCTTTCCGTTACTCGTAGATGCTTTGGCCAAGTAGATGCTTGTAACTCCAAGAGAGAGTATTTATGCTAGATAGTGGGTTCATGTCTCCGTTTAACCTGGGACAGTGACAGAAAGTTCTAAGGTTGTGGATGTGCTGTTGCCACTAGGGATAACCTAACGATGCTATGTCCATGGGCATATGTGTTTGTTTACATTACGCACTTTACTTAATGCAATTATCCGTTGCTTGCAACTTAATACCAACGGGGGACTCGGATGACAACCCGGCGGTGGATTATTAGTCATAGATGCTGTTGGATAACGGTCTATGTATTATGTCGTAATGCCCTATTAAATATCATAGTAGTCAACATGTCATGTATATGCATTGTCATGCGCTCACTATTCGTCAATTGCCCAGCTGTAATTTGTTCACCCAACATGTTAGTTATCTTTTATGGAGAGACACCACTAGTGAACTGTGGACCCCGGTCCATTCTTTTACACTGATTAAACAACCACAAACTGCAAACTATTCCTTTTTCATTCTCTACAATTTTATACTCATTTTCCACACCATACGTTTAATCATTTGTTTTCAGCAAGCCAGTGAGATTGACAACCTCACTGTTTCGTTGGGGCAAAGTAGTTTGATTGTGTTGTGTGCAGATTCCACGTCAACAGTCCAGACTCCCTGCGACAGCTATTTTTCTGGCGCCGTTGACAACCTTCTGAAGAGTTGCTGCTCCTACTCGTTCGATAACCTTGGTTTCTTTTTGAGGGAAAACTTGCTGCTGACTACATCATACCTTCCTCTTGGGGTCTCCCAACGAACGTGTGTTTCACGTCATCAACTACTTCCTCATGAGCTGGTAAACAGAGACACAAATAAGAAGTAGTAACAATTTTAAATAGTTTAAAGGTAGCACATGACAAATTTACTTGGAGTGGCAAGGAAATATATACCACGTGTAGGTAGGTATGTGGACACTTTGGAGGGTTATGGTTCAAGGTTTTGGATGCACGAGAAGTATTTCCTCTCAGTACAGGGTTTTAGGCTAGCAAGGCTTAGTAACAAACATAAGGATTGAGAGATACAAACAAATATAAATATAATGAAAAACAAACATGCATTCTTCCTTGTAAGCACATATATCTTAATTCAAGAATACTAAACTTATGAGCTGACAAGAAAGAAAGATAACAAGGATAATATATTTGCATGTAGTTCCCTCTTCTCTACTTAAGTAATCCAAAAATTGTTGCTACCGACCAATACTAAATTTGCCATAACTAAATAGATCTAATTGATGTACCCAATGTAATACCAACACTCATGACAAGATCAGCATATAAAAGAAATTACAATGCCAAAATGAAGAGTGTAGAAGAATAAAGGTGAAACTTCTCATTAATATTCCAATAACGACAAACTCACACCAACGGATACATAGATAACCAACTAAAAGAGCGATACTTCCACATTGCAACCTATCTCACATGATAACCTCTCTACTCATGATATGACTCTTTACTAAAAATATAAAAGGTAAAAGATGATGATAATGATACCGAGGCACTCCCCCAAGCTTGAAACAAGCTAAGGAGATGCCAATACCCATGATGAATTACTCCTGCGTTGGTGATGGAGACTCCTCGCACTTCCAAGGCAGGGGCTCCCCATCGAAAAAGGATGACTTGGTTTCGATCATCCTGAAACTAGCAGCAGAACTTATGCGCTTAAACCTAGTCTCATACGCACAGTTTTGGTTGTGTAAGTCATAGATCTGTGCTTGTAATTTGTTGGTGGTTTCGGTTAGGGCGAAGATTTCCTCCCAAAGCTTGTTGGTTTCCTTCTTGTGTTCAGCAATAAGTTCAGAAATTATCTTGTAATTGGCATCCACTCCACATTCCGCCATCTTCTTGTACCGGAAGACTTCATGCTCCAGTTCTTCCATCCTAGCACTAGTACAGAATGACACATCGAAAACGGGCCAAAAACCCCTTCGGAAATAGAGAAAGGGTCCGTGTCCCCGCTTCTGATACCGATGTGAAGGCCCTCATCGGCAACGGTGGCAGAACACCGTTTCCGATGTGAGATAATTTTGGCATCAGAGCCTCCGTGCCCTCCGTTACCAATGTGTGACCTATTCGCCAAAGGAGGGTTTTGTCCTCCGTTACCAGTGTGGTATCCTTACGGCAACGGCTATTTCTGTTTGCCCATTTCCGATGTCTAATTGCAAGCTAATAGTAATTAGCTGCACTTGCACGCCCGTGCTACAACAATTATTTTCCAGACATTCAACAATACAAGTTTACAACAATCATATGAACACAAAGTTTACATCAAATGTTGGAATACAAGTTCACAGCTATTGCTACAAATACAAAGTTTTTAGCCATTGTTCGGAAAAAAGTGGACACAATTTATCGAAGTTACATCACAATGGTGACAACAATTGTTTTTGAAAAATTTATAGTCTCACCAGCGAGAATGCCGGTATGGACAGGTGAACAAATGCCGAATAGGATCTCATGATCATGGAATAGGGTCGTATAGTTTTCCCTCCTTGTTTACGATTTCTTTAAGGACGAACACAGCAAAATGGCTCTCACCATCGTAAGATCCTTCTTCAAAGGTGCACGCCCCATTCCACTTATAAGCTGCAAGCAGATTCTTAGTTAGGTATCTTTCGTCATGTATGTCTGCAAATATTGTTATGAAACATGAATTGTTGATGATGTCGTGGATTACTAACTGAATGGAGGCTTGACAGACTTTTCGAGGTGGGAACGATTTTCAATATTGCATTGCACACATAATACCCACAAAGCTTTGTACCAGGTGGTTGCCGAGGGCACTGTATTGTTGGTGACAAAATCGCTCACTTAGTTTGGTTTGCTAGCAGGTATTTGTGAAAACTAGGAATAAAGTAGCAACTGTTACCGGGTTAACTTCTACGTGACTCAATGTGTCCTTCTCTTCTCCTCTCTTGGCCAACGGTCTCTTGATTATAGTCAGGTACTTTTCGAACACACTACAAAAGTAATAAGTTGGCGGATTGAGAAAACAACACGTGAAAGTTAAACCATAAAGTAAACTAGGGAACGATGTAATGCCTGTCCAAGAATTCCTTCAAGGGTGTATAATCCAAACTTCCATGTAGGGAATCTATATACAATACCTTGTTCTGTTTAGGAATGATGACAGCTAAGATCCAGTGAAAACTGCAAAGGAAAATAACAAACTTACGCCTGATGGTAAGGAAGCAGGATGTACAAATAATTTTTAATAACAAACTTACGCCTAATTGTAAAGAAGCAGGATGAATTCTTTGTCTTGATAATGAGTCAACGCATTCACAGCATAGTCGAATGTACCTTCGTATTGATTGCTGCAGATGTTCGGGTAAGCGATAAGAGCCGGGTCAAGGAAACCTACCGGTTCTTTCCTGCGGTTGCACTCGAATACCTGGCTCCTAAGTACAAGAAAGAGAATAGTTAGCATGTACTGAACAGAAGAAAGCTATTAAAATGTGAAAAGTATTTGTAAGGCACATACAATGTGAACAAACGCATGAACGTGCCATCAACAGTATTCAGGTTGAAAACGTTGAACATCTCTGAAAACTCAAAGCTATAACGAACGCCCTCTTCGACGCCGTAAAAATCCTCTTTCCTGACAGTGAAGGTCATCTCCTTATTCTCTGCACAATATAGGAGGTACTTTTCATGAAGCTTCTGGCAAGCCACGCCTGATCTTTGTAATCCATCTTCAGTCAACAATGGCTGTCCATGCACGTATCTGGGGCAACTTTGCCCCTCTGCATTGTATTTCTTCTTAAATTCTTCGTCATCTAGGTATTGGTCGTTGTCAATCGGTGCAATAATTTTTTATTTTTAGTGGTCTTGGGCTTGGACTTGGGCTTGGCCTTGGGCTTCATCGGAGTTCTATTTATCGGGGCCATCTTGGCGTCATCCTTCGCCCGGACGGGTGTGGTGCCTCTACGTGTCCGAAGAAGTTGGGGCGGAGGCGGCAGATGAGCCTGCTATGGCTGAGGAGGCAGGGACGTCAGTTGAGCCTCCTGTGACTAAGGCGGAGGCAGCAAATAAGCCTGCTGTGGCTGAGGCGGAGGCGTAGGCGGTGTTGGTGTAGCTTCAACCAAGTTGGTGGTGTTGTTCACCACAAGGGCAGTAGGTGAGTTACCATCGACAGGCGGTGTTGGTGTGGCTTCACAATTCTGTGCAACCGTTGTATCTTCAACTCTGTTCTCTTGAAGGCTGTTTGGCCGCAATATCAAGGAGGAGTTGTGCTGAACGGAGGCCTTCAGACGACGCCATCTGTCGAGAAGCTGTTGAGGTGGATGGCAGGGCACTGAGAAGAGAAATCTCCTTCTTGGGCCACTGTACGTATCTCAGCTTAGCCTGGCCCAAGCTTTGTACGTCTGCATCGACGCGGGTGTTAAATAGCAAGATGCCTTCGAAGACAGCCATGATCTTGTCCACAAAGCACATTGCAAAACCTGGCTTTAAGGGCACACCATCCACTTGAGGTACCACATCGGTAGGTGGCTGAACCATATCTAGTACTACCACCAGGGGATGATGCGCCATCACGGTTACAGGCACATGTAGTTTGCATCTCACCGGGCTCGTGATGTCGTCCACAGCATATTTGCCGGTGTCTACAAGACCATCAACCGACAATGACCCACAACTACTCCTGGCTGTAGGGCACTCCCCCCGGTGGGGATCAAGGTGACTGTCTCGAATCTGCTTAACGATATTGGCCGTTATATTTGTCTCTAGTTCTTTCATTTGAGCGTCATGTCTGGCCTTTTTCATTGCTGCCTTTCAGCCTGGTCTATCGCGAAAGCCTTCTTGTGGCCAACATGGGTGCCGTAAGTCCGAGACCGACCAGAGGGCTCAGGCGTAGCCAAAGCTTTTGAGAGAATGTCATATTTCCCTCGTGCCAGAATCTCTCCGTTGTCCCTTTTATTTTTCAGCTCCAGCTGGAGATAAGACAAGTAGTACACTGAATTCAGTACACAAGGAAATATTGTGTCAGTTAAGGAGGAAACAACTTAGGTTATATATGGTTATTACCATTGTTTTATGTAACTTTTGGGTCTCGGGGTGAGTTATAACAAGTTCACCAACTTCGTTTGTTTTAGACCTCGCCCTCAAGAAGTCTCGTGCCCGTTCACCTTCAAGATCAGAGTAAGGAACCGTGCCCCCCGAAGCAACTTCTTCTTCATCCTGTTTTCTCCATATGGGTTCGAACCAGCATATCCAAGAACCCCCATATTGTGGGGATGCTTTTTTTACTGATGAGGGCGCTGCCTGCTTTACTCTTTGTTAGGAACTCCTCCGTCCTATACTTCTTGAACTCCTTCCAGTCGTCAGGTTTAATGAAGGGGTATACAAGTGTCGCATCCCGATTTTTCTTCTGGAATTTGGAGTACAGACGGTGCCTGAAGTTACGGAACGAATCCTTTGCTTTAGAAAGAGCAGCAGCTTGAACTGCAGGCTTCCATTCCTCATTTGCAAGCTGGAACTGGCTCATTATGGCATTGACGATGAAACTCTTTTCTTCTGGAGTGACATGACTCCAGTCGTCAACCGTAATGGGGACTGAAATGCATGATATTTATATGAATTATGCCCCCTGTTTATACCAGATGCACATCCATTTGCATCATTTTGCATTGCAAAACCATGATCACAGTGCTTAAAAAGGCCAAAATGAGCATTTCACCTTCTTTTACTGTCTTTATGCAGAACAGGGCGAAAAGGCACTATAAACTCTACATTTGGCCATCAGCAAGGACTAAAAGGAGATGAAGTCATAAAGTAGAGAGGACCATCTTGTGGGAGAAGAAAGGAAGCAGAGGGACCAAAGGCAAAAAGTACAGTGTGCAATGCACCATCATCTCCTCTGCCGCAGCTGAGAGTGACCCTAGCAAAAAGGTGGCAAAAGGAGGAAGTCACAAAAGATGAGATACGAAGGAGAAGGTTTGAATGAGCAGGAAGGGATGAGATCAACTTGAAGAGGAAGTAAAGCAAAAAGTGGAAAAGGTGAAGACACCCCATGTGGGGGGAAGCTTCCCTCCTCATCACCAACCACCACCACACTGGCCCCTGCCGTGTGTTGCCTGCATAAAGCAGCAGAGGAGGCTGCCTTGCTCTCATCCATCCATCACTTTCCCCCCTTTTCTCCACAACTCACCAACCACCAAGAACAAGACCCAGAGCAAGAAGATGGCTCAAGAACTTGTAACAGCCCAAAGTTTGAGAACCTAAAAACCTGTGTAATTTTTCCGCTTTTGTGTTCCTTGCATCATGGCATCCATGCATCATATGCTGTTGCTAGGGATTTGTGCTAGGGAATTGTTGTTGTTGCTAGGGAATTGTGGTGGTTTGGCACCATGTAAAAACGAAATGCCAAATTTGCTTCAACAAATTTCAAAACTGTGAAGGCACTCAAACTTGCAAAACAAATTACTTTGACCTCTTATATTGTCAAGGAAGTTCCAGAAGTTCCAAATATAATCTTTGCAAACTATTTTGATTTGTAAAATAAAATAAATGGAGAGAAACTCAAAATTGCTTGTGAGCAATTCCTATTTTATTTTCCTACCAAATGAGTTTCAAATAATCTGGAAAAATTAGGGGAGCTTCATATTAGTATGGAGAGGCTACCCAAATAATTTTATATTTTTCTAAAATGTTTAAGTGCCTAAATTAAATCGTTGAAACTACTGGGTTTTAAAAAGAAAACAGAACAGGGGCCTATCTGTGATGGGAGAAGGTTCATCAGGGGGTTTTTCACAAAGTAACAATCTCTTCCCTGTAGCCACGCGCTCCCCTGCAGCTCGCGCGACGCACGCCGCGTCGGGCCGCCTCCTCGCTGCCTCCACCTGCAAGGGGAAGACCACCCCGAGGCCTCACCTGCCCTGCCCTCTCCCTCACCCCATCCCCGATATTTTTCTCTCCTCTCTCTCTCTGTGCGCTGCACCGAGCCGCCATGGCTGCCAAGTTCCGCCGACGCATCGCCGCCGCTGTAGTCCTCCCCGAGGCAAGCCGCGGCCACCACGAGCTCCGCCTCGACGTCCTCCCCCGCCTAGCCCGAGGAATCGACCCGGGGCGCCGAGAATCGATGCCGCCGTCGTCGTCTTCTCCGCCTCTGGCCGCCGAGCTCCGAGCAACCGCGCCGCCGATGTGGTGCTCCTGCGACCTCGCCGAGTAACTCCACGTGCGCGTGGTGAGCTCTCTGTCCTCCGGGACCCCTCCTTTCCCTTCCCTCTCCTCCTAACCCGCTGGGTCGCCGTCGCTACGCAAGTCGCCGTCGCCGGCCGTGTTTCCGTCGAGCACTGCCCCGCGTGTATTTCTTCAGTTTCTTCAGACTGAAAACAAATTGGATATTCCGGCTGAACCACGATCGGTTAATCCGATTAAAACCAGTACAAAATCGGATAATCCGAGTTACAAAAAAATCGGATATTCCGAAATTAATCAGTACATCTGGAAAACAATAAAAGGCAGGAAAAATATGGTGGACTTTGAAAATTCATAACTTTTGTTCTGTAATTCCAAATGGATCAAATAAGGTGTCTAAAAATTTGTCTTAACAAACTTTACACATCCATATTTTAGTTGGGCACAATTGAGCATTTTAAATCCTCGGTTGAGAAGTACTAGAAATTGCAGAAATGGAATCCCTTTTTGGAAATTCATGTTTAATTCAACTAATTCCAAAATGTATGTGTAATACCTCAAAATGTTCAAAGAAACGTTTACAAATTGTTTCAAGCAGTCCTACACAATAATGAACTTTGGTAATATCAATAAGTTGCACTTCACTAAAATGGCAGATTCAAATGCAGAATCGAAATACTTACCAAATATTCATATTTGCTCCGAAAATTGCAAACAATGTATCAAAATGATCGGCAAGTTAAATGCTAACAGAAAACATCATTCTCATGCATGTACAATCATTTTGTGATACTGGGCATAACTAGAACAACATGTTGGACATTAAGATAAATATGGGTGGTTAACCGAATAACTCCTAATTGTACTTCGGGACCCCATTTAACCTGATGATCATGTCTAGGATCCCCCAGTTGCATTAAAATGTCATATCATCATTTCTGTATGCATTGCACAATTGCCATGCGTTGATTGTTGTTTCTGCTTTCCGGTGTTGTTTGCTCTCCGGTAGATCACGAGTTCGGAGTTGAGCACATTACTCCGACGAGCAGTTTGACTACTCCGCCCAACAAGGCAAGCGTAATCCCCCCTCTGAGCATATCTTATCCTATTTTCCGCAAATATTTTCTCCACTATAATATTGCATGCGGTTCCAAATGTCAATTTTATTGGATTAGAGTATCCTATAGTTGCATTAAGATTCCGATGCCAATTACCTGTTTCCCCTCCTATTATCCATAGGATTGTATTGTTGGCCTGAAATACTTAACTATGCAATGTTGATGCTTAGCCATGCTTAGTTAAATGCTTAGCCGTCCGATGGATACTTCATGTTGGAAACAGGTTGTTGAAGTGTTCAGATGATGGTGGAGAAATTGTGGTGACAGGTAATAAAATGCTTAAAGGTGGGGATGAGAGGCCACTTTGGTATGGTGGTGTTTTGTCTCACTCTCGCCGCCTAGGTGCGAGTTCTTTACCTCTTGAACCAAGAATGAGCGCGCTTCCTTTCGGTGGGCTATATGGAACCCCCGTCGACCAACTAACTTGAGCGGGACTAGCCAGGGTCCTCTAGTTTGGTTTTCCATTTGCGTGTGCGTTGAGATGGTGACCAAGACTGGGATGAGGATGGTGGTGTTAGGAAAATGAGTGGCCACGGGGCAGGGTGTTGATGATCCGCTGCTCCGTCCTCACTGATGATCCTGGGTTAGTCCTTAACAAGGTAAAGGTTGTAACCGTTCCCACTCAGCCGGCTTTCCCCGGAAGAGAGCTAAGCGTAGGCAATGAGCCGGGCGGTACCGAAGGTAAACACAGTGCACCCCTGCAGGGTTAAATCTTTTCGAAAAGCCGTGTCCACGGTTATGGACGAACTTGGGAAGTGAAGGTAGGATCATAGAATAACTTTAACGGAATGATTAAAAACTGGGTACTAGAGGTACCACTCAAATGCAAGGTGACTTCCTCGAGGGTGATTCGGGGAGGTGCCTTTGATGAACAGGTACAGTGATGTTGGTGGTTGATCTTTGAGAAAAGTGATCAAAGAAAAGAGTACTTCTTACCCCTTTTGAAAATACTCTGATAGTCGATGCCATTGAGTTATGTTTTATAAATAAAATCAGCTTTATGCAAAACAGCCATAAAACCTTGAAAGCCTCATCGAGCTAAAGCTCTATATATAATCTTGCGAGTTCGTCGAACTCAACGTCGTTTGTTTTGTTTCAGAGGAGGACTTCACCGACCTCGAAGGTGGGTTCTTTGTGGACGTCGACGAGTAGTCTGGGGTTCCCAGGTGGCAGCTTGGGACATCCCGGAACAGCTGGCGCTGGATGTTTATCGTAGGCCTCTTAGGCCATAATTTGGTTCTTGTTGTTTAGAACAACCTAATTTGCTTCCGCTTGTTGTAATGTTGGGTCTGTGACCTCTGGTTGTCATTTGCTATCTTTCTCTATTATAAGAGTTGAACTATATGATTTGTGTCGTAGAGTCTGTGATGTGCCAGTTGTTCCACAAGTCTTGATCTCTCTATTATGCTTTGATAGTGTGTCTGTGGTATCGGATAACCGGAGACACAGTATCACTGTATAGCAGTCGGGTCGGGGCGCCACAAGTTGGTATCAGAGCAGTACTGCCTGTAGGAAACCCTTCTACTGGTCGATGTTGAGTCTAGTGTTTGTGAAAATATTTTTAACCTAAAAATGAGTTGTGAAAACCATCTTAGGATTCTTTTTACTCCTTATCTGGTTACCCTTAATCTCGGAGCAATCTTACCTCAATTTGAGTTAAAGGTTTTACTTCTATCTGTTGATTCAAAATTATTAGGATCTCGGGGTGGGTTCTACCTTTAGTGTTATGTGTCCAGTTGCTCCCGCTGCGTTGCAATCCCAAATCAACTCAGATGTTTGAACTCTGTTACCCAACGAAGGAACAAGTGATTATCCTCATTTTGTCGGGTTTTAACCCAAGGTCTTGAACCGAAGGTCCCGGATTGTGCTGTGATTCTGGCATGTTGAATTGTGTGGGTTCTTACCCATGTGATCAATATGCTATTTATGAATCCCGGTACATGAAGCTGACCTTTAACCCAAGTCCTTTATGTGGTCTGTGTGGTAAATGGTTGAACCTTAATTTCCCACACCTCAGCTGGCTATGTAACTTCAGCTCTTCCTTAGCCTTGTTTGGGTTCTGTCTTGGAACCATCGGGGTTACGACCAAGATTACCCTAGCGAGTCTCCCAACTATGCGCGTGATTCTGCTGCATCTCTCTTTTGGGCATGGTTATCACAATTGAGTAATAACCGGTGCATCTTCAACATCTTAGGATCTCCTGAGCATGTTTCTTACTCTGATCTGCTTTCCGACCTTTGTCTGTCTTTTGACAGTAACGTTTATCGTGCGTTGGTATGTTCCGATGCAAGTCACTCCCTTGATCCGTCAAGACTTCCACTTGGGATTCTAGAAGAAACAACTCCAGTACCTTGTCCATTTCTCGGACCAGGTCAAAGTAATGTAATCTGCAGACTAAGGGCCGTGTCTAGCTTTTGTGCTGCTCCACCTCAGAGTGTCACACTCTTTTATATCAGGGTATCGAGCTAAGTATCATGATCCTCTTGATGAAGTGATGCTCTTACACTTTGTTACTCTCCGATCTCCGAGTGACTTATTACTCCAGAGTGATGAGACGTGAGTAATAATGTAACTATCGGATATTCTCAGCAGTTCTTACTGCGCAAAAATCTAAGGACATTTATTGTCCTCCTTGGCATGATTGGTTAGCCAATCAATAAGTTGAGTTTGACAGTGCTACCAAGTCAGTTGGCTCTGATGCACTCCCTCGGTCAAAGAGCTAGGTTCGTGCCGAAGCTCCCAAGACCACCTCGTTGTGCCTTGAAAGGCATGATCCTCTCTTGAACTCAAATCCACCGGTATGTCGTGATATCCTATATGTGGATCGTGATATTCTAGAGGTCTCTCTAGAAGTATCGCCAGGTTGTCACCTGACCGTGATGTTGAGCTTATGAGTAAGATGGTTCTCTGAACAACTCCTGTCTCCAAGAAAATCGTGCTGGATGTCCTGAATTATTTGATTGAGCTTAAACAACTTGGAGAGTTAAAAGATAAAAGCTCTATCTGATATAGTTCATTCGCAATGGGATGTCTAGTCTGTTCGTGTTGAAGCAAGGAAGTATCTTCTCTTTGGATATGCTAACCTCCAAATCTTTTGATTTGAATTGGGCTATCGTCAAATCAAACTCAGACCAACCTACCTGAGCGTGTTAGTCTGACCAATACTTATGCCCCGTTCATGTGACATATGAGTCTACCGTCTTGGAGTATCTGGATAAGATTGTTGTTGAGCCCATCAACTAGCTTCTTATTTCTCCAGGTTTGAGGAGATTCATATTGGATAATGGGCGTTAGCATTGGAAACTTGTTAGAACTAACTTTGTGTCGTCACAAGGTATGTGTTTTGGAAGTTAGAAGTGACTTTCTCTGGTTCACGTGCAATTGCTGAAAGATGTCGCCGTGGAACTGAGTAACTGGTCTGGTTTCCTCGGAATCATCTCAAGTCAATCAGGCATATGCAAAAGATTCTTGGAATGGTATGTTGTTACCTCCATTCCTTGAGAATTTCATCTATGCATCCAAGTCACTGATTGAATTGTTCCCGAAAGAGAGAAATTCTGAGAACTTCTTCGTCTTCTTTGGTGTTTCCCCACGAGGACTAAATCGTGTCTCGTTGCAAGTAAATCAAGTAGGGCAGCGGTCCTCTGACGAGTTGCTAATACACGAGTTCCGCCATCTCGTTCCTCCTTGGAGTTTGACCTTGTAGTCCAACTCTTGGGGTCCTAGCAATTGTAACCCATTGGTATGCTTTGCAAGATTCCCTATTCATACCTGTGGAGTCTGAAGTATCTCTACACCCGATCAGATCTAAATCTCAAACAGAAACGACAGTTGGTGATCCTCAAGAAGTTTGTTCCGATGTCTGGAAAATCAAGAAGTGTTCCCAATACTAACGTTTGCGGAGTTTCTAAAGTTCTCTCGATCTAGCTTTCCGATCCTCCTCCAGTGATCTGAAATGCTCCTCCGTGAGGAAGGTTCTACTCAAGCCGACTAGTACAAGTTAACTCTTTAACCGTTGGAATCTTGTTTCAACACTCTCCCTCAGAAATTTAAGGCCTTGTGCAAAGTTCATATTCTAAATCTTGAGAAACAGTTGTCTACCAACTAGAAACTCCTTATCAATCTTCCGTCACCAGCATGTGTTCCCTAACTGTCAAATCAAGGGATGCTTGAAGTTGCATCCTAAGTTCTACCAGGAGGTACTCGGTCGTTGTATCTTTACCAAGATCCATCCTTCCGGTGAGGTTTCCTTCTTTCCGATGGTGTGCGTTGGTAGTGACCTCGAAGTGAAGCCGATGAAGATCTTCATGATGCCCTCGACTACCCTCCTCAAGAAAGAAGCCACTTGAAGCGAGACGATCGTGTAGTACCGTTGTAACCTTTCCCTCTTTCCTACTCTAAGAATCTCGGGACGAGATTCCTGTAAGGAGGATAGAGTTGTAACAGCCCGAAGTTTGAGAACTTAAAAAACCAGTGTAATTTTTCCGCTTTTGTGTTCCTTGCATCATGGCATCCATGCATCATATGCTGTTGCTAGGGATTTGTGCTAGGGAATTGCTGTTGTTGCTAGGGAATTGTGGTGGTTTGGCACCATGTAAAAACGAAATGCCAAATTTGCTTCAACAAATTTCAAAACAGTGAAGGCACTCAAACTTGCAAAACAAATTACTTTGACCTCTTATATTATCAAGGAAGTTCCAGAAGTTCCAAATATAATCTTTGCAAACTATTTTGATTTGTAAAATAAAATAAATGGAGAGAAACTCAAAATTGCCTGTGAGCAATTCCTATTTTATTTTCGTACCAAATGAGTTTCAAATAATCTGGAAAAATTAGGGAAGCTTCATATTAGTATGGAGAGGCTACCCAAATAATTTTATATTTTTCTAAAATGTTTAAGTGCCTAAATTAAATCGTTGAAACTACTGGGTTTTAAAAAGAAAACAGAACAGGGGCCTACCTGTGATGGGAGAAGGTTCATCAGGGGGTTTTTCGCAAAGTAACCATCTCTTCCCTGTAGCCACGCGCTCCCCTGCAGCTCGTGCGACGCACGCCGCGTCGGGCCCCCTCCTCGCTGCCTCCACCTGCAAGGGGAAGACCACCCCGAGGCCTCACCTGCCCTGCCCTCTCCCTCACCCCATCCCCGATATTTTTCTCTCCTCTCTCTCTCTCTCTGTGCGCCGCACCGAGCCGCCATGGCTGCCGAGTTCCACCGACGCATCGCCGCCGCTGTAGTCCTCCCCGAGGCAAGCCGCGGCCACCACGAGCTCCGCCTCGACGTCCTCCCCCGCCTAGCCCGAGGAATCGACCCGGGGCGCCGAGAATCGACGCCGCCGTCGTCGTCTTCTCCGCCTCTGGCCGCCGAGCTCCGAGCAACCACGCCGCCGATGTGGTGCTCCTGCGACCTCGCCGAGCAACTCCATGTGCGCGTGGTGAGCTCTCTGTCCTCCGGGACCCCTCCTTTCCCTTCCCTCTCCTCCTAACCCGCTGGGTCGCCGTCGCTGCGCAAGTCGCCGTCGCTGGCCGTGTTTCCGTCGAGCACTGCCCCGCGTGTATTTCTTCAGTTTCTTCAGACTGAAAACAAATCGGATATTCCGGCTGAACCACGATCGGTTAATCCAATTAAAACCAGTACAAAATCGGATAATCCGAGTTACAAAAAAATCGTATATTCCGAAATTAATCAGTACATCTAGAAAAACAATAAAAGGCAGGAAAAATATGGTGGACTTTGAAAATTCATAACTTTTGTTCTGTAATTCCAAATGGAGCAAATAAGGTGTCTAAAAATTTGTCTTAACAAACTTTACACATCCATATTTTAGTTGGGCACAATTGAGCATTTTAAATCCTCGGTTGAGAAGCACTAGAAATTGCAGAAATGGAATCCCTTTTTGGAAATTCATGTTTAATTCAACTAATTCCAAAATGTATGTGTAATACCTCAAAATGTTCAAAGAAACGTTTACAAATTGTTTCAAGCAGTCCTACACAATAATGAACTTTGGTAATATCAATAAGTTGCACTTCACTAAAATGGCAGATTCAAATGCAGAATCGAAATACTTACCAAATATTCATATTTGCTCCAAAAATTGCAAACAATGTATCAAAATGATCGGCAAGTTAAATGCTAACAGAAAACATCATTCTCATGCATGTACAATCATTTTGTGATACTGGGCATAACTAGAACAACATGTTGGACATTAAGATAAATATGGGTGGTTAACCGAATAACTCCTAATTGTACTTCGGGACCCCATTTAACCTGATGATCATGTCTAGGATCCCCCAGTTGCATTAAAATGTCATATCATCATTTCTGTATGCATTGCACAATTGCCATGCGTTGATTGTTGTTTCTGCTTTCCGGTGTTGTTTGCTCTCCGGTAGATCACGAGTTCGGAGTTGAGCAACATTACTCCGATGAGCAGTTTGACTACTCCGCCCAACAAGGCAAGCGTAATCCCCCCTCTGAGCATATCTTATCCTATTTTCCGCAAATATTTTCTCCACTATAATATTGCATGCGGTTCCAAATGTCAATTTTATTGGATTAGAGTATCCTAAAGTTGCATTAAGATTCCGATGCCAATTACCTGTTTCCCCTCCTATTATCCATAGGATTGTATTATTGGCCTGAAATAATTAACTATGCAATGTTGATGCTTAGCCATGCTTAGTTAAATGCTTAGCCGTCCGATGGATACTTCATGTTGGAAACAGGTTGTTGAAGTGTTCAGATGATGGTGGAGAAATTGTGGTGACAGGTAATAAAATGCTTAAAGGTGGGGATGAGAGGCCACTTTGGTATGGTGGTGTTTTGTCTCACTCTCGCCGCCTAGGTGCGAGTTCTTTACCTCTTGAACCAAGAATGAGCGCGCTTCCTTTCGGTGGGCTATATGGAACCCCTGTCGACCAACTAACATGAGCGGGACTAGCCAGGGTCCTCTAGTTTGGTTTTCCATTTGCGTGTGCGTTGAGATGGTGACCAAGACTGGGATGAGGATGGTGGTGTTAGGAAAATGAGTGGCCACGGGGCAGGGTGTTGATGATCCGCTGCTCCGTCCTCACTGATGATCCTGGGTTAGTCCTTAACAAGGTAAAGGTTGTAACCGTTCCCACTCAGCCGGCTTTCCCCGGAAGAGAGCTAAGCGTAGGCAATGAGCCGGGCGGTAGCGAAGGTAAACACAGTGCACCCCTGCAGGGTTAAATCTTTTCGAAAAGACGTGTCCGCGGTTATGGACGAACTTGGGAAGTGAAGGTAGGATCATAGAATAACTTTAACGGAATGATTAAAAACTGGGTACTAGAGGTACCACTCAAGAATGCAAGGTTGACTTCCTCGAGGGTGATTCGGGGAGGTGCCTTTGTAGAACAGGTACAGTGATGTTGGTGGTTGATCTTTGAGAAAAGTGATCAAAGAAAAGAGTATTTCTTTCCCCTTTTTGAAAATACTCTGAATAGTCGATGCCATTGAGTTATGTTTTTATTAAATAAAATCAGCTTTATGCAAAACAGCCATAAAACCTTGAAAGCTTCATCGAGCTAAAGCTCTATATATAATCTTGCGAGTTCGTCAAACTCAACGTCGTTTGTTTTGTTTCAGAGGAGGACTTCACCGACCTCGAAGGTGGGTTCTTTGTGGACGTCGACGAGTAGTCTGGGATTCCCAGATGGCAGCTTGGGACATCCCGGAACAGCTGGCGCTTGGATGTTTATCTGTAGGCCTCTTAGGCCATAATTTGGTTCTTGTTGTTTAGAACAACCTAATTTGCTTCCGCTTGTTGTAATGTTGGGTCTGTGACCTCTGGTTGTCATTTGCTATCTTTCTCTATTATAAGAGTTGAACTATATGTTTTGTGTCGTAGAGTCTGTGATGTGCCAGTTGTTCCACAAGTCTTGATCTCTCTATTATGCTTTGATAGTGTGTCTGCTGGTATCGGATAACCGGAGACACAGTATCACTGTATAGCAGTCGGGTCGGGGCGCCACAGAACTCCATCACCATGAGGATTGGTGACCTGATCGACTGAAGAACAAGAACTCCTACTCCTCTACATCCTCTGCTGCTCCAAGACTTCCTCTGCATCCTCTGTTGTTCAAGTTCATCTCCTGCATCTCCTGCTGCTGTGATCTGCACCAACACCCAAGAACACCATCGAGCCAAGGAAGAACACCTCCACTCCTCTGTTTGCTGCTTGTTTACTCACCCTGAACCCTGTTAAACATCCATCTGCCAGTGTATAATTCAGTGTTGCAACTGTTGTGTCGACTGTCTATGTGTTTATGCATGTTCTGTGTTGATGTTGTCCAGTACTTGTGCTGATCTGTTGGTGAAGTACCCCTGTAATGTTTGTTTATTGATTCCTTCATGTTTTGTTGTGTGATCTGCATCTAAAACCTCTCTGCTACTGTTCAGTTTCAGTTATTGTCGTTTCTGTCACTTAAACCCTGAAAACCCCTAAAAAGAACCACCTTTATTTCTGTTTACTTGTTGCTGTTGATAATTCCAACCATTTGAATTGATCTAGCTGTGAAACAAACACCATCTGTTTGTAATCTATTCCCTGAGTTCGAACACGACACTCCACTATCCACTGCATCATCAATTTGGCGCCGTTGCCGGGGATTAGATATAAATAGTAGTGTTAATTTGCAGACTAGATCACCCCTGTTACTATTGTCTCTTTGAGGTTTATTGCACTGACCCTTGATAAGTTTCTTGTCTGTGATTGTGTGTAGGAAGAACTTTTTTAGTTATGTGTAGGGTTTATGCAACAAGCTAAAGAATCTCCTCTTATACCTCTTGATCCAGAGATAGAAACACAAGAAGAAAAAGGGCAGCAGCTTGTCTCAGAGAGAATTTACAGTAAACACAGCAGAAGAAGATGGGTGACAAGACTCTCAGAGATCTTTGGATACCTCAGCATCAGAATGCAGAGGCTGCCCAACCTGCTATCCAAGCAAATAATTTTGAGTTGAAGCCAGAATTGATATCTATGGTTCAGCATAATCAGTTTGGAGGCATAGCTCTGGAAAGCCCTCACACCCATATCAGAAATTTCTTGGAGTATTGCAACACTCTGAAGTTCAATGGAGTGCCTCATGATTTCATCAAGATGCAGTTGTTCCCTTTCTCACCGAGGGATGGAGCAAAACATTGGTTCCATGCTATGCCAGAAACATAAAAGGACTCATGGCCACATCTCCTGCAAGCATTCTATGGAAGATACTTTCCTCCAGCAAAGGCAGCAGAATTCAGAGACAAGATCACAAGGTTTTTTCAGTTTGATGGTGAAAATTTTTATGATGCCTGGCAGAGATTTCAGGGTTTGATCAAGATGTGCCCAAATCATGGTCAGGAGCCTTGGCTCATTCTGCAGACACTCTATAAGGGATTAACTCAGCAAACAAGAGCCCATGTTGATTCTGCAGCTGGAGGGGGCATAATGAGCAAAACACTAGATGAAGCCACTGAGCTGATTGAGAGAATGGCCTCACATGATTTATCATGGACCAATGAAAGGGTAACTCATAGCCCACAACCAGTGATTCTCAGGTCTAACAACAATGATACAGTGTCAGCTCAGTTGGAAGCAATTACTAAGCAATTGTCCAGCATGATGTCTGATAATGCTTCTGTGGTATCTGCTATTACCACTGGAGGATGCCAAACTTATGGCAATTCTGGACACCAAACACATGAATGTACTAATTTCATGAATGTGGAATCTTTAGTATCAGAGGTGAACTATGCTCAGAGCCAAAGACCATTTTCACAGAGCTATAACCCAAGTTGGAGAAACCATCCTAATCTCTCTTACAGAAGTGGAAATCAGTTTGGAAATTCTCAGCCATCAAATTCAGGGTTTAGGCAGAACCAAGTTTTTGGTCAGAGTAATTACCAGGGAAGTTTAGTGTCCTATGCACCAAGCAATCAGAGCAGTCAAGTGAACCCAAGCTCAGAAATAAGAGAATTGATGAAACAGCAACAACTTATGTTCAATGGTATGCAAGAAACACTCAAGCAGCAGTCTGATGTATTCTTGAGTGCAATTCAACAGATAACTGCTAGTATAAGTAATTCTCCTAGTGCTAAAGAAGCAAAGCTACCTTCTCAGACTGAAGAAAACCCAAAAGGTCAATGTGGTGCTATTACAGTTGTAGGTGCAGTGACCACTAGAACTGGAAAATCAACTGAAGAAATTCTACCAAAGCCAGTTGCTCCTACATATGTTACTCCAGCTAGAAGACCAACTGAAGCAATTGACAAGCCAGAGATCACTGTAGCAAAACCTGCAACAGTGCAGCCTGAACCAACAAGCACTCCTGTGGTTACAGTGCCAGTAGTGGAGAAGCCTACACCTGAAACCAGAGTGCCATTTCCTGAAAGGTTAGAAAAGAGTAAGGAGGAAAATTCTGGAAGTTCAAGAGACAATACCCATTCTGGATGTTGTTTTACATGTACCAATGTATGCAAAAAAAATTCAAAGAGCTTCTCACAAAGAAAAGAAGTTTTGAGGAACCAGAGGTGGTTACCATGACTAGGCAAAGCAGTGCTATTTTGCAAAATTCCTTGCCCAAGAAACTGGATGATCCAGGAAGTTTCTGTATCCCTTGTCACATTGGAAGTAAACAGTTTACTGCACTATGTGATCTTGGTTCCACACTACTAGGAAACTAGCTATAGACAGAAATGGATTCTGTGGTGCACCAAATAGCCGTGCGCCACAGAAAATATTTCTGTGGCGCATAGTTTTGCATGCGCCACAGAACCCTTTCTGTGGCACACGAAAACCCCATGCGCCACAAAAAGAACCATTTATGTGGCGCATGGTGGTGGGTGCGCCACATAAATGGTTCTTTCTGTGCCGCATGGGACCGCCACAGACTATGAAAAATTCAAAAAAATTCAAAAAAAATCACATAAAATTAAAAAAATTAAATATTTAGGTTTTCCAAATTATTTCATTTTTTTTTTGAATTTTTCATTTTTTTAAGAATTCTGTGGCGCATATCTTATGGGTGTGCCACAGAAATGTGAGAATTCTGTGGCGCACCAACCCATGCGCCACAGAAATATATTTTAGTGGCGTGCTAACTGTGGCGCACCCACCATGAGCCACAGAAAGGCAAAAGGGTGCGCCACAGATAGCATGTTTCCTAGTAGTGCCAGTGTCAGTGTGCTTCCATTGTTCTTATGCAAACTAATGCCTCTTGGTGATCTGAAACAGACACCAATGACACTTCAGCTAGCAGATAGAACTATGAGGAAACCAGCAGGAGTATTGCTTGATGTACCAATTTTGGTAGACAAGTTTCCATATCCAGTTGATTTTGTGGTTCTTAAAATGGATGATACTTCTGAAACAGTAATTCTGGGAAGAGCTTTTCTGGCTACAGCTGGTGCAGTGATTGATGTCAGAGGATCTAAACTGAAATTGCAGTTTGGAGCTGAAGAAATAATATTTGATATGAAGCATGCAACTCATTTGCCATCAGACCAAGCCTACCGTAATTCCATTGATATTGTGCAGGAACTTGTCAAAAGCACCTATGATAAAACAGGCAACAATATTGAATTTGATCCAGAAATCCTAGAGCAAGTGGGACAGAAATGCATTGCTGAAGCTTTTCATCTTGAGGCAGTTTATGAAGATGAATTGGACAAAATGCTTGAAATACCTGACAGCAACAAAGAAGCAGATCCTGAATTGAAAAAATTGCCTGATCATGTTACTGGCAGATTTCTTGAACCCAACAAAAAATGTCCTGTGATTGTAAGCTCAGATTTGGATGAAGAACAGACAGAGAAACTATTGACAGTGCTGAGAAAACACAGAAGAATTCAAGGCTACTCAATTGAAGACATGATTGGTATCAATCCATCTGCACACACAGAATTCATTTAGAGGAGGACAGTGTACCCTCCAGAGATCATCAGAGAAGACTAAACCCACAGATGCAAGAAGTTGCTAAAAAGGAAGTACTGAAGTTACTTGGTGCTGACATCATATATCCTATCTCAGATAGTGAGTGGGTCAGTCCCATCCACACTGTGCCAAAGAAAGGTGGAATGACAGTTGAAACTTCAGAAGCTGGTGAAGAATTACCCACTAGAAAAGTTACTGGCTGGAGGCTAGTTACAGATTTCAGAAATCTAAATAAGGCAACAAGGAAAGATCACTTTCCAATGCCATTCATTGATCAGATGCTTGAGAGGTTGGCTGGCCACAAATACTTCTGCTATCTGGATGGTTACTCAAGATTTTAACAAATTCCTATACACCCTGTGGATCAAGATAAAACCACTTTTACTTGTCCATATGGCACATTTGCATACAAAAGGCTACCATTTGGCCTTTGCAATGCCCCTGGTACTTTTCAGAGATGCATGATGGCTATTTTCTCAGATCAGATTGAAAAGATCATGGAAGTGTTCATGGATGATTTTACTGTATATGGCAGTAGCTTTCAGGAATGTTTGGAAAATTTGGAAGCAGTCTTGCAAAGATGCTCAGAGAATAACCTGGTGCTCAATTGGGAGAAGTGTTATTTTCTTGTCAGAGAAGGCATAGTACTAGGACACCTGGTTTCTGAAAGAGGAATAGAAGTGGACAGAGCAAAAGTGGAAGTGATCTCCAAATTGCCATACCCAGTTAATGTGAAAGGAATTCAGAGCTTTCTTGGACATGCTGGATTCTACAGAAGATTTATCAAGGACTTCTCAAAAATTCCAAAGCCCCTGACACATTTACTGAATCATGATGCTCCATTCATATTTGATGAAGATTGCAGAAAGGCATTTGCAAAGTTGAAAGAAGCTCTGATAACTGCTCCTGTGGTACAGCCACTAGATTGGAAATTACCATTTGAATTAATGTGTGATGTTAGTGATTTTGCAGTAGGAGCAGTCCTTGGACAGAAAAAGGCACAACTCTTCATGTGATTTACTATGCAAGCAAGACAGTTGATGAAGCTCAGATCAACTACACAACAACTGAAAAGGAACTACTAGCTGTGGTTTATGCCTTTGATAAATTCAGACCATACCTGGTGGGAAATAAGTGCATTGTATACACAGATCATGCAGCAATTAGACACCTGATGAATAAGAAGGATGCTAAGCCAAGTCTGATCAGATGGATTCTTTTGGTTCAAGAATTTGATGTCCAGATCAAGGACAAGTCTGGTGCAGAGAATGCAGTAGCTGATCATCTGTCAAGAATCACAGAAAATATTTCAGACAGCAACAAGATAAATGATGGTTTGCCTGGAGAACAGTTGATGCAGATTACTCAGTCAGAGAAGCAATGCCCCTGGTATGCAGATATGGTGAATTACTTTGTATGTGGCATTGATCCCCCTGACATGACTTACCAGCAAAAGAAGAAATTCAGAAGTGATGCCAAACACTTCTACTGGGATGAACCACACCTATACAAGCATTGCATGGATGGTATCATGAGAAAGTATGTTGCTGAATCTGAAGTCCCTAAAGTAATTCATCACTGTCATTCATCTCCATATGGTGGCCATGCTGGCAGGTCCAAAACTCAAGCAAAAGTCTTACAGGCTGGGTTCTACTGGCCAACCATGTTCAAAGACATATACAACTATGTGAAAAGTTGTGATCCTTGTCAGAGAAGTGGAAAAATTGGCAAGAGACATGAGATGCCTCAAAAAGGGATTTTGGAAGTTGAGCTGTTTGATGTCTGGGGAGTAGACTATGTTGGACCTCTTCCTTCCTCAAATGGATACAAACACATCCTAGTGGCAGTTGATTATGTCTCAAAATGGGTTGAAGCAGTCCCAACAGTCAATCCAGATGCAAAATCAGTCTGCAAACTATTCAAGCAAGTGATTTTCCGAAGGTTTGGCATTCCAAGGGTAGTGATCAGTGATGGAGGAAAGCATTTCAATAATGCTCAGTTGGAGAAACTCTTTGCCAAATATGGAGTCCACAGTCATAGAGTTACAACACCTTACCATCCACAAGCGAATGGGCAAGTGGAACTGTCAAACAGAGAAGTGAAGCAGATCCTTGAAAAGTTGTATCAAGCACAAGAGCAGATTGGTCAGCCAAATTGCCAGAAGTCTTGTGGGCATATAGAACAGCTTTCAAAACTCCAATTGG
Organism: Poa pratensis; assembly: GCA_947311845.1. Taxonomy (NCBI): domain Eukaryota; kingdom Viridiplantae; phylum Streptophyta; class Magnoliopsida; order Poales; family Poaceae; genus Poa; species Poa pratensis. The sequence goes on from CAMZMU010000072.1 coordinate 35,762,172, forward strand.
AATGTCTCCCTTCAGGCTTGTGTATGGCAAAGCATGCCATCTGCCAGTTGAGTTGGAACATAAGGCAGATTGGGCTATCAGAAAACTGAACCTTGACTTGAACCTAGCCGGTAAACACAGAAAATTGCAGCTATGTGAGCTAGATGAGCTGAGGCAAGATGCTTATGAGAGCTCCAGAATTTATAAGGAGAAGACCAAGAAAATTCATGACAGACATATTCTCAGGAGAGAATTTCAGCCTGGTGAGAGGGTGCGTGTTTATGACTCCAGGTTCCACCTCTTTCCAAGAAAATTCAAGTCAAGATGGTATGGCCCTTGGATTGTGAAGAAAGTGTTGAATAGTGGAGCTGTTGAAGTACTAAGCCAGTCTCAAGGCAGATTTACAGTCAATGGACAGAGGCTCAAGAAGTATTTGCCAGGAGACTCTATGACCACTGATGAAACAGAATTGGACAGAGAGGAAGGAGAGGCTGAGCTAGCTCCTCCTTCAGCCTGATGGAGACTGAGGTCAAGCTAAAGACCATAAACAAGCGTTGCTTAGGAGGCAACCTGAGATTAATAATGTTATTTTCCTTTTTTCTTTTTATTTTTATTTCAAGTTCAATAAAGAAGGGAAGAGTCGAGCAGAGAAGCATGAAAGCAGAGTATATTCAAAGAACACTGCAAAATCCCTCAGGTGAAAACGTTTCAACTAGAGCAAAATTCATGTTTATTTGCTGAACAGTCATGCTATTATACATGTTTCATCATCATTTGATTTGCATGATGCTATGAAATAATTGCTATACATTTTCTGGAATCTAAACAGTGCATGATCTACTCTATATAAGTTTACATGTGACTATAAATCTTGCTCAGGTTTTGTTTATGAGTAATATTAGTTAAGTTTTCAGAATTAAACTTCAGTATGGAATTTCCTTTGTTTCTCCATTTAAAATATTTGAATTCCTAAGATGCTCTAGTTCAGTCCAGTAGCTGAAGCTTTTTTATCAATCTTATAGCCCTTTACTGACATTTTGCGTTAGCCTATCATGATCTTGGGATCTGTGACAGGTGAAGCACTAACCATTCAACATTGCATCCAATTTGTAATTACCATGCACTATCCCTGTTTGCATTAGCATACCATGATCCTAGGATCTGTGGTATGTGAAGCACTAACTGAAACAAGTTTTGCAGAAATCCCTTCTAAGGATGAAGCACCAAAAAATTTGAGCATTAGCATACTATGATCTTGGTATCTGTAGTATGTGAAGCACTAATTCAGTTAACCAAAGCATTTGCATACTAACTATTGCATAAGCATTAGCATGTCATGATCCAGGGATCTGTGGCATGTGAAGCAGTAACTTGCATGCATTTCTACATTTGGGCTCACTGTGGATCATTTAGCTTTAACTCTGAACCTAAACTAAGTATCCTTTTGATTCAATGTCTTTAAATTCAGAAACTCTTGAAAGTCTTACTGAAATCTTTTTCTGAAGCTCCTTAGTATCATCCATGAACTAGAAATCTAGCAATGACTTATATACACATGAATCCTTATATCCTCTAGAACTGTCACTGTTCACTTTCATATTTTGTCAATTTCTATCAGTACACCTTTAATTGAGGACAAGCAAACATTCAAGTCTGGGGGTTTGATATGCATGATATTTATATGAATTATGCCCCCTATGTATACCAGATGCACATCCATTTGCATCATTTTGCATTGCAAAACCATGATCACAGTGCTTAAAAAGGCCAAAATGAGATTTCACCTTCCTTTACTGTCAAGAACAGTGCGAAAAGGCACTATAAACTCTACATTTGGCCATCAGCAAGGACTAAAAGGAGATGAAGTCATAAAGTAGAGAGGACCATCTTGTGGGAGAAGAAAGGAAGCAGAGGGACCAAAGGCAAAAAGTACAGTGTGCAATGCACCATCATCTCCTCTGCCGCAGCTGAGAGTGACCCTAGCAAAATGGTGGCAAAAGGAGGAAGTCACAAAAGATGAGATAAGAAGGAGAAGGTTTGAATGAGCAGGAAGGGATGAGATCAACTTGAAGAGGAAGTAAAGCAAAAATTGGAAAAGGTGAAGACACCCCATGTGGGGGGAAGCTTCCCTCCTCATCACCAACCACCACCACACTGGCCCCTGCCGTGTGTTGCCTGCATAAAGCAGCAGAGGAGGCTGCCTTGCTCTCATCCATCCATCAATTTCCCCCTTTTCTCCACAACTCACCAACCACCAAGAACAAGACCCAGAGCAAGAAGATGGCTCAAGAAATCCATCACCATGAGGATTGGTGACCTGATCGACTGAAGAACAAGAACTCCTACTCCTCTGCATCCTCTGCTGCTCCAAGACTTCCTCTGCATCCTCTGTTGTTCAAGTTCATCTCCTGCATCTCCTGCTGCTGTGATCTGCACCAACACCCAAGAACACCATCGAGCCAAGGAAGAACACCTCCACTCCTCTGTTTGCTGCTTGTTTACTCACCCTGAACCCTGTTAAACATCCATCTGCCAGTGTATAATTCAGTGTTGCAACTGTTGTGTCGACTGTCTATGTGTTTATGCATGTTCTGTGTTGATGTTGTCCAGTACTTGTGCTGATCTGTTGGTGAAGTACCCCTGTAATGTTTGTTTGTTGATTCCTTCATGTTTTGTTGTGTGATCTGCATCTAAAACCTCTCTGCTACTGTTCAGTTTCAGTTATTGTCGTTTCTGTCACTTAAACCCTGAAAACCCCTAAAAAGAACCACCTTTATTTCTGTTTACTTGTTGTTCTTGACAATTCCAACCATTTGAATTGATCTAGCTGTGAAACAAACACCATATGTTTGTAATCTATTCCCTGAGTTCGAACACAACACTCCACTATCCACTGCATCATCAGGGACCTTTTCCCTGACTACACACCCACACAATGTCTTGAATTTCCTATGTGCCTTGACTGGTTTCAACGGGGCACCAGTTTTCTTGTCAATCATCTCCACTGTAAATGTTCCTCTTGGCTTTAGGGTTGGTTTTCTAATTCCTCGACCCCTTTGTTTCATGATAAACTGATCCTGCTGCAAGGATGAGCTCGAGGACCCTTCATCACCAGACGACAGCTGTGAATAACATGTGAATAATAGAAGGTGGATCTCAGCACTAATTAAAACTAAAAGGTCCAACTTTATAGTGTGTAATACAGTTAATTAGCACAACTAACCTGTCCCAAGTGTGTCTCCGGCATGTATGAGGTCGCCGCTGTCTGCCCCTTCCTCTATTGCGGGCAAATCTGTGGCGGCAGCACCTTCGGGAGCAAAATCAATGGAGACGGCGGGCAAATCTGTGGCGGCAGCATCTCCGGGAGCCAAATCAGTGGAGACGGCGGCCAAATCTGTGGCCGCGGTTGTTGCCTGAGGGGGGGGCATAGAGCCCACCCTCTGGGCGCCTTCGCTGACCACGACGCCGGCGCGACGCCGTCATAGCCTGGAGCTGCCCCGCGGCGTCGGTTGGGGGACGGCCAGGGAAGCCGTCTACGCCAAAGGGCGGCCCGAGTAGTCCGCATAATGAACTCAGCTGAGCGTGAGTACGCCGCGGGGGTGGTGTTGAAGACGGTGAGGGGGGGGGGGGGATGCGAGGGGTGGTAGGTTGGTCGCCATAGTCTAAGTCTGGAAGTAGGGTTTCTGTCACATCGGCAACGGAGCTTTCAAAATACCTGTTGCTGATGTGGTATAAATAAATTATATTTCGGATTTTGAATAAACGTAGCGTTTACGGTTGAAAATTAGGAAATAAAAACAGCACATTACTTTGACAATTAAGAAATACAATTATCACTTTAGGGTACAAATTAATTTGCTCATTCTTCGTCCTCCTCTACTAAAACTAGATCAACCTGAATATTTCCTTTGTAAGTTGCCCCATCGGAGTGATCATCTCTTGCGTAAAAGCCATCTCCAGGAGCATGTCGGTCATTGATCTATATGCGTTCTCCAGTTGCTGGCAAGTCTTCATACTGGTTGTACTCTTCTTCATCAGTAACGTCATCCACCCCAACGATCTTCCTTTTCCCATTCATCACAACATGAGTAGGTCTTTGACATAGAAGATCTGGGTGGCTTGGGTAGCTAAAATGAAAGGTTCATCTTTGTATCCCAATTCGTTGAGATTGACATATGTAGTGTCGTACTAGTCAACTTTCGCATGACCCAGTTTGACCCATTTGCATTTAAACAATGGAACCATTAGTAATGTATCATACTCAAGCTCCCAAATTTCCTCTATTACTCCATAGTACCAATCCATCCTCCCATTCGGATCTACCGCTTCCACTTTAATAGAGCTATTCGGATACATGGTCTTGCAGTCTCTATTCTTTGTATAAAAGGTGTAGCCATTCAGGTCATATACTTCCCATTTATGAACCGTAAAGTTTGGCTTTCTTGCCAAACTTTTTAAAGTCTCGTCATCATCTCCGACACAATTCGTCATCAGCCAATCAGCGAATCTCTGGTTGTGCAGTTTCAAGACTTGTGCTTCCTTCTGATTCTCTGTCAAGCCTCGGCCTCCTAGCTCAATTCTAAGTAGATCCTTGTGAGCATCCACATATGGTGTAACGACTGCAAGGTGCTGGAATACATACAAATGTGCTTTCTCAAATAAATCACACTGTGGCCAACATGATTTATCTCTCATTAACCCTTTTCCATCTACCCTCCCCTCATGCCTGGACAAAGGCACCCCGATAGGTCGGTGGCCATCCATGTAGCTGATGAAATACTCAACCACCTCCTCCGAGAGATATCCTTCAACGATACTTGCCTCTGGCCGATACCTGTTACGGACGTAGTGCTTGAGTATACCCATGAAGCGCTCGAACGGATACATAGTGCGCAGATACACTGGACCACATTGGTTTATCTCATAAACAATGTGTACAATTAGATGGACCATTACGTCGAAAAACGAAGGGGGAAGAACATCTCTAGCTGGCAGATAGTCTTCACAACATCTTCTTGCAATCTGTCTAATTTTAATAGATCTATTACCATCTGGTATATAGCGTTGAAAAAATCACATAACCTGATGAGAGCCTCTCGAACGGGTTTAGGCAACATATTTCTAATTGCCACGGGGAGCATCTGTGTCATCATCACATGGCAGTCATGTGACTTCATCCCCATCAGTTTCTTTTCTTCAAATGACACCAGAGTCCTGATGTTTACGCAGTATGCTGATGGAACTTTAATATCATACAAGAATTGCAAGAACTCCTTCAACTCTTCCTTCGATAACATGTAGCATGCAGGTGGGAGGTACCACTGCCCATTAGGCTTCTCTTGTGGATTCAACTTTTTCCTTTTATATTTCAATGCAAGAATATCCAGCCGTGAATTCATACCATCCTTCGTTTTATCCTTGTTATTCATTACACATCCAAGAACGCTTTCAGTTGCGTTTTTCTCAACATGCATGACATCGATGCAATGTTGAACGTCCAGATATGCCCAATACTTCAATGCCCAGAAAACGGATATTTTCTTCCACACTGCCTTCTCACGAGATTGGGCTTTCTTCCCCTTACCAAAAATAGTGTGCACATCCTTCGTCTGTTCATCGACATCTGCTCCTGAAAATGGTTCTGGCGTGTCAGCGGTCTCAATCGTATTATCGAACGGGGCCTTCAATTTACGATACGGGTGATTCCTTGCCAAAAACCTTCGGTGCCGCATGTACACTGTCTTCCTTGAATTCGGCAGCCAAAGACTTTTGTTCTCTCTTTGCAAGTGATACATGCAAAGGATCCCTTCAAACTCTGCCCTGACAAGTTCGCAAGTGCAGGATAATCTTGAATGGTCAGAAACAACATTGCTCGGAGATCAAACAGTTCTCTCTTGAACGCATCATACATTCTTACCCCATCCCACAGTACTTGTAGTTCTTCGACAAGTAAACTCAAGTAAACATCAATGTCATTCCCAGGTTGCTTTGGTCCTTGAATAAGCATCGACATCATGATATACCTCTTCTTCATGCACAACCAAGGAGGAAGGTTATACATTGCTAAAAGAACTGGCCAAGTGCTATGTCTGCTTCTCATGCTGCCAAAAGGATTCATTCAATCTGTACTTAGTGCAAACCTTACATTTCTGGGGTCACGGCCAAAGACTGGGAACTCATATTCAATAAGCCTCCACTGTGGTCCATCAGCCGTGTGTCTGAACAGTCCATCATTTTTTCCTTTTATCGGTGCCAACGCATCAGCTCTGACTGCTTTGGGTCTGCATACATACGCTTCAATCTGGGTATTATTGGCAAATACCACACAACCTTGTAAGGGACTCCCGTCGTGACCTCATCCTCGCCCTTGTCTCTGTCTTTGGCTAGGTTGCGTTTGTAACGAGGAAAGTTACATATGGGACAATGCCACATATTTTCATTTTCCCCTCAGTACAGAATACAATCATTCTTACAAGCGTGTATCTTCACGTACTCGGCTGGAATGGGGCAGATCACCCTCTTGGCATGGTATGTGTTTGCTAGCAAGTCATTTCCAGGTGGAAGTAACCACGCGACAAGTTTTAACAGCTTTGTGACGCTCTTATCGGATAAACTACTCTCTGCCTTGGATTTCAACAATTCTAGTGTCGCATCCAACTTGCTGAGCTTGCATTCCGGATACAGAGGTTTCTTCGAGTCCGCCGACTTACAGAGGAAATTCTTTATCTCATCATTACCTTCCATATTATTCTCCAAATGATTGATCATCTGTTCTTGGTTATTTTGTGGACCATCGGCTCTGGTTTCAGCTGGATGCACATCATCATCAATGTTGCCCAAACCATCTCTGGCATTGACTTCATGATTATCGTTGCTCAAATCATCACGGTTGTCGGCAAAGATTGCTGGTTGTTGTTCACCGTGTTTTGACCAACATGTGTACGATTCCATAAATCCCCTCAAAATTATGTGTTCTTCTATCGTATGTCTTCTAGTCCACAAGACTTCATTCTTACAGATAACACAAGGACAAAACATCTTAGGTTCATTACTTTCTAGCATGTGTTGCGAAGCTCTGTCCAAGAATTCAACCACACCTTGTGAGAATTCAGGACTCGTGCGACAACCGTACATCCAAGCTCGATCACGATCCATCTAGTAAAATGGTAAACTACATATGTAAGATTTATACTCCGCGCTCCTAAATCAAAATAATTAAAAAAAATAAGTAGTAGGTTTTCGGGTTATACCACCGCCCCAGTAGCTGGAATCGGGACCAAGCTTTCCCTGAGCTGCCTCTCGACGCCGGCAACCAACGCGCTGCCTCTCGACGCCCGCAGCACAGATGTAAGATCTAGACTCCGCCTCCGCTTCCGCCCTTGCCGCCGCCGCTCCTATCTTTCAGTCTTATGGGTATCTCCGCAGGTGGCTAACTCAACACCACTCATAGCGTTAGGTCTTGACGGAATCATCGGAAACGGTCATCCATATTAACCGTTTACAATAGTGAAAATAATGCATACGGAGACGAAAACATGTCCGTTGCTCATATAACGCAAACAGTTGGGTGAAGCACAACCGTTGCCGATGTGTCGTGGGTCGCGGGAGGATAGCCCTCGCGGGCGGCTTTTCTCGCGCGGAAGGCTCGATTTTCCGTTGCCTAACTCATGCCGTTTCCATAGAGGGGTATCTGATGTGTCGTTCTGTACTAGTGTAGTCTTCACGTCTCCTTCTCCCTTTGGTCCTCGGACATCTTCTTGGTGGAGGTCGCCATCCTTGAGTTGCATCTCCTGCGGATGCATCTTCACCTCATTGATGTACGGGTTGACGACGTTCTTGAAGAAACTATCCTTGGAAGCCCTCGGCGAAGACATGGTGGCCCTAGATTCCTAGCAGAAATAACTCGGAGACGAAACACGACGACAACACGAGATACGAACCTCAGGGGGTCCGGGTAAATATATAGCAAAACGTTTGGTTACGAAAGGAAAGCGCAGGTCGAAACGGGGTTGGAGACGAGCTCCAAGGCCGCCACACACGACCTCGGCGCGGCCAAGGTGGGGCCCATGCCCAGGTGTGGTGTGGTGCCTCCGGGCATCGTTTCTGACTCTTTTTCGACTCCAAATTTCCTACTTTTCATAAAAATAACGAATATAAATTTTCGGAATTAAACGCGAACTTTTTCTTACCGAAAATGACACCTATTCCAGATCAGACTCTGCAGTTTCCTGGTATTTGAATTTAATGAAATTTTCTAGAGATACCACTTGAATAATATCAACATCTTTCCCATATGAATCTCCAGAAATGTAATGCTTGAGTCTTTGCCCGTTAACCACTTGCGGTTTATCACCGTCAAGAGAGTTAATTTTTATAGCACCCGAGCGATAAACTTCTTCAACAATATAAGGTCCTTCCCACTTTGACAATAATTTTCCTGCAAAAAATCTGAGACGAGACCTATACAATAACACTTTATCACTCATGTTAAATTCTCTCTTTAAAATTCTCTTATCATGCCATCTCTTAAATTTTTCTTTGTCTAGCATTTTCATAAGCTTCACTTCTCCATTCATCAAGACAACTCATATCAAGTAACCTTTTTTGACCAGCAAGTTTACAATCTCTATTAAGTTCCTTGACTGCCCAATAGGCTTTATGTTCTAATTCTAGAGGTAAATGACAAGTTTTTCCATAAACCATTTTATAAGGAGACATGCCCATGGGGTTCTTATAAGCAGTTCTATAAGCCCATAAAGCATCATTAAGTTTTTTAGACCAATCTTTCTAGATCTATTAACAGTCTTTTGCAAAATCAATTTAATGTCCCTATTTGATAACTCTACTTGGCCACTAGTTTCAGGGTGATAGGGTGAAGAAATTCTATGATTCACATCATATTTAGCAAGAGTCTTTCGAAAACCACCATGAATAAAATGAGATCCCCCATCAGTCATAAGATATCTAGTTACACCAAACCTAGGGAAAATAATATCTTTAAGCATTTTCAAAGACGTTTCAGCATCAGCACTAGACATCGGTATTGCTTCTACCCATTTAGTAACATAATCAACAACAACAAGAATATGAGTATAACCATTCGAGGGAGGAAAATGACCCACAAAGTTAAATCCCCAACAGTCAAAACGTTCAATAACAAGAGAGTAATTCATAGGCATTTCATTGCGTCTACTAATATTACCGACTCTTTGACACTCATCACATGATAAAATAAATTTCCTTGCATCTTTAAAAAGAGTAGGCTAAAAAACCCTGATTGTAGAACCTTTTGTGCAGTCCTATCTCCGGCGTGATGTCCTCCATAAGCACTACCATGGCATTTTCTCAATATTTACTTTTGTTCATGCTCTGGAACACAGCGTCGCTTAATGTCGTCTACTCCTTCTTTATATAAATATGGGTCATCCTAGAAATAATGCCTCAAGTCGTAAAAAAAATTCCTCCTTTGTTGATGAGTGAAAGTTGGAGGCAAATATTTTGCAACAATAAAATTAGCATAATCGGCATACCATGGGCTGTCATGTGTGTTTACCTTTATGGATGCCAACTGTTCATCTGGAAAACTATCATTAACAGGAATAGGATCGTAAAGTATATTTTCCAATCTAGATAAATTATCAGCAACAGGATTATCAGCACCTTTCCTATCTACAACATGCAAATCAAACTCTTGCCACAAAAGAACCCATCTAATAAGTCTAGGCTTAGCATCTTTCTTCTCCATGAGGTATTTAATAGCAGCATGATCAGTATGAATAGTCACTTTAGAATCGATAATATAAGGTCTAAACTTTTCACATGCAAAGACTACCGCTAAAAATCTTTTTCAGTAGTAGCATAATTCTTTTGAGCAGCATCAAGAGTCTTACTAGCATATTGAATAACATTTAATTTCTTATCTACTCGCTGTCAAGGAACAACCCCTAAAGCATAATCACTAGCATCACACATAATCTCAAAAGGTAAAGTCCAATCAGGAGGTTGAACAACAGGAGCAGTTATTAAAGCCTTTTTTAACATTTTGAATGCTTCTTTACAATCATCATAAAAAACAAAAGGTACATCTTTTTGAAGAAGATTAGTAAGAGGCTTCAAAATTTTAGAAAAATCTTTAATGAATCTCCTATAGAAACTAGCACGACCAAGAATACTACGAATACCTTTCACATCCCTTGGGCAGGGCATTTTCTCAATTGCTTCCACTTTAGCTCGGTCTACTTCAATACCTCTTTCAGAAACTTTATGCCCAAGAACAATTCCTTCATTTACCATAAAGTGACATTTCTCCCAATTCAGAACAAGATTAGTTTCTTCACATCTCTGCAAAACTTTATCAAGATTGTGCAAACACAGTTGTCAAAAGAAGTTCCATAGACGGAAAAATCGTCCATGAATACTTCCACAATTTCTTCACAAAAACCATGAAAAATAGCAGACATGCATCTTTGAAATGTAGCAGGAGCATTACACAAACCAAAAGGCATACGTCTATAAGCATAAGTACCATAAGGACAAGTAAAAGTAGTTTTCTCTTGATCTTGGTGTATAACAACAATTTGTGAAAAACCAGAATAACCATCAAGAAAACAAAAACGAGTCTTCTTAAACAAAAAGGCAAAGAATAATGATCTTTCTTAGTAACTTTATTAACCTTCCCAAAATCGATGCACATTCTATAACCAACTACAATTCTTTGTGGAATAAGTTCATTATTATCATTCGGAACAACAGTTACTCCTCCTTTCTTAGGAACACAATGCACAGGACTAACCCATCTACTATCAGCAATAGGATAAATTATACCTGCATCAAGAAGTTTTAATACCTCATTTCTTACCACTTCTTTCATTTTGGGAATCAAACGGCGTTGATGTTCAACAACGGGTTTAGCATCAGGCTCCCAATTAATTGTGTGTTGACATATAGAAGGAGAAATCCCTTTTAAATCATCAAGAGTATACCTATAGCTCCTCGGTGTTTCTTTAACACTTCTAGCAACCTTTCTTCTTCTGAACCTGAAAGTTTAGAACTGATAATAATAGGATATACTTTCTTTTCATCAAGATGAGCATATTTAAGTGTTTCAGGTAATGTTTTTAATTCGAAAATAGGCTCTTCCTTCGGAGGTGTTGGGGTTGCCAACTCTTCTACCGGCAAATCATGTTTAAGAATTGCAGGTTGATGAAGAAAAATATCATAAATTTCATCTCTTTCTTCTGTGAATACCTCACATTCGCGATCCTCCATGAATTGCTGCAAAGCGCTGTTAGGAGCAATGATGACGTGAAACACACGTTCGTTGGGAGACCCCAAGAGGAAGGTATGATGTAGTCAGCAGCAAGTTTTCCCTCAGAAAGAAACCAAGGTTATCGAACCAGTAGGAGCAGCAACTCTTCAGAAGGTTGTCAACGGCGCCAGAAAAATAGCTGTTGCAGGGAGTCTGGACTGTTGACGTGGAATCTGCACACAACACAATCAAACTACTTTGCCCCAACGAAACAGTGAGGTTGTCAATCTCACTGGCTTGCTGAAAACAAAGGATTAAACGTATGGTGTGGAAAATGAGTATTAAATTGCAGAGAATGAAAAAGGAACAGTTTGCAGTTTGTGGTTGTTTAATCAGTGTAAAAGAATGGACCGGGGTCCACAGTTCACTAGTGGTGTCTCTCCATAAAAGATAACTAACATGCTGGGTGAACAAATTACAGCTGGGCAATTGACAAAATATTGAGCGCATGACAATGCATATATATGACATGATGATTACTATGATATTCATGTGGGCATTACGACAAAATACATAGACCGTTATCCAACAGCGTCTATGACTAATAATCCACCGCCAGGTTGTCATCCGAGTTCCCCGTTGGTATTAAGTTGCAAGCAACGGATAATTGCATTAAGTAATGTGCGTAATGTAAACAAATGCATTAGACCTAACGGCGCACCCTTAAGCTAAGCATCGGTTATTTTATCCCTAGTGGCAATAGCACATCCACAATCTTAGAAGTTATTGTCACTCTCCCAGATTACCGGAGGCATGAACCCACTATCTAGCATAAATACTCACTCTTGGAGTTACAAGCATCTACTTGGCCAAAGCATCTACTAGTAACAGAAAGCATGCAAGATCATAAATAACATATAAGATAGATTGATAATCAACTTGACATAGTATTCAATATTCATCGGATCCCAGCAAACACAACATGTAGCATTACAATAAGATGATCTTGATCATGATAGGCAGCTCACAAGATCTAAACATGATGGCACAAAGTGGAGAGACAACCATCTAGCTACTGCTATGGACCCGTAGTCCAAGGATGAACTACTCACGCATCACTCCGGAGGCAGGCATGGCGATGTAGAAGCCTCCAGTGACGATTCCCCTCTCCGGCAGGGTGCCGGGAAGAGGTTCTGAACCCTCCCGAGCTAGGGTTGACGACGGCGGCGTCTCTGGATCTTTTCGTGGATATTTGCTCAGGTACTTAGGGTTTTCGCGTCGAGGGTGTCGGGGGAATGCTTTCTGGATTAACCCGCGGCCCAGTGCGACTTACTTTACTCGCGTGGACAAAGGCCCACTTGGGAGCAAGCCCAGTATTGAATCGCCACAATGGGAAAGATCTAGAATACGTATCCCGGAGGACGTGAAGACCAAGTAGTCTCCGAGTAGGCCTCTGTGGACATATTCCTTATGGGGGAAGTTTCCTTTGTAACCTAGCGAGCCTCTGTGTATATAAAGAGGACTCGCAGGACTTAGAGCAGGTCAAGCTATCAAGCCCTAAACCCTAGCTCATACGGCGAGTACCAGATCGGATCGCCTCCATTGTAACACCTCGATTATCATATCAATACCAATCTAGGGTAGGCAGGAAGTAGGTCTTTTAGCTCACATTGAGGGGGCCGAACCTGGGTAAATCTGTGTTGATCTTTGTTCCTGCGATCCCAAGCTCGGAGATGCTTGACTCGCGTAATCCCACACCTACGAAGTCATCCATGACACCTGACGTGACAAACCCACGACAGTTGGCGCCACCGTGGGGCCTGCGGTCAAAAGCGTCACGTTCCGCGCAGGATCGAAATCAGGCTTCAAGGACATCGCCATCGGCCAAGTTGAAGACATCAATGGAGTCCCCTTCATCGACGACTCAGAGTGGGGACCCGAGGCAGATCGCATCGAGTTTGGATACATTGTTCCCATCGAATCAGTAAAAGTTTTCGTTGGATCCGTCAGTCGCAGATCTATAGATGCAACTCAAGGAAGCGAGTCGGTGAAGGAACTGCGGCCGGTCAGGGTCCGCGTGTTGGAGGAGCTACAACAAGCTACGGCAAGACTACCCATCCCCGTCCCGTCAAGACTTGTTTGGGGATCTCTTCCAAATCAGGAAGGAAACCTCAAGATTGAAGAGATTGAAGCTATCAGGACGGAACTCTGTGAAGAGGCACAAAGACTCACGGCTGAGCGCGAAAAACTCCAAGAAGAAGGTCGACGACTCCGTCGCTGGCAGCCAAAGCACCAGGCGATCCGAACCAAGACGACATCTGAGCGCAAGAAACTCCAAGAAGAAGATTGGCGACTCCGTCGTTGGCAGCAAAAGCACCAGATCAAGATGGACAGAGGAGAGATGAAACCACAGTTCCACGGTGACCCAGAGAGCAACGTGCATGCCGCGATAGGAATATTGTCGAAGATAGCACCGGTTGGAGACACACGAGCTGATAAGGAAGCTCGCCATGCGATCGACCTACTGCAAACCGCTGCCTTACAACAAGCAAATATGTATGGAGTCACGCCCAATGAGCCGCAAAACGAGGTATCATGGGGAGGAGAAAAGTGCAGCGTCGAAGAAGTGGTCAACTAGCTAGCAGGTTTGCAGGTATCGTTGGAAAAAGAAAGGAAGATAGAAGGCGAGTCACGGACGGCTGGAGCGACTCAGCCATCCCAGATTGAAACTGATTCAGACAAAGATTCAGCGCCAGTAAACTCCTATTCGTTATTGAAAGGACCAGCATGTTTTGGAGAGGAAATACGGCTCACTCGCTTCCCCCCGAACTTCGGCGAGTCGCAGCGAGTCACCACCTATCGCAGTGACCAAGACCCTGCCTTATGGATAGAAGATTACGAGGCAAGCATGACAGGGCCTGATGTAACTCAGGAAGTACGTGCGAAATATTTCCACTTGGCGACACAGGGAGAAGCCAGGGATTGGCTGTTAAGGCTGCCATCAAAATCAATAAGCACATGGGAAGACTTGAAGGACAAGTTCATCAACTGTCGGCCCAGTGAAATCCAGGGTGTGCTGGGCCTGTCCTCTACGGCCCTCGACACTTGATGGCGAATTTTTGCTAAGGACCAAGCCTACGGCTTGGAGAGCCTCGCGAGGCGATTGCCTCGCGAGGGCTTTTGAGGCAGCAGAGGCCCTCTCACTGCTGCCCCCTCTTCAAGGAAATCTCCCCTGGAGAGAGGTCAACGCCGAATTCTCTACAGGGCATCCAACCCTCGTGGAGATCGCTTCGCTGCAAAGCAACCTCTGCAGAGCGCACATGGGCTCTGCAGCGGCCGCAGAGTGACGCGCGCCCCTGCGCGCGGTGACGACGACGCCGCAGTTGCCATTTTGGTGATTAAAGGGGTCAACAAAGCTGTGCCATCCGCACCGGACTACAAGGTTTCCTCTTTGGTGATAAGGGGACCGGCCGGCGCTACGCTCCACGGCCAACGTCACCGTGGGCACCCCCACGTTCCTCTGCGGCCCCAGCTGGCCGTCCTGCATGGACGGTGGTTACTCTGCTACAGGAGTCAGCTTTACGCCATGGACCGCGTCCATGGACAACCGGGCTGCGGTGCACCACGCTCCACCTTCTGCGCCACGTGACAGCCCTACCATAGTGCAAGCGCAGGAGGGAGCACGGGGCGCCTATAAAAGGAGGACGCAGCACCGTAGCAAGGATCGCATTCTCATTCCAGCATAGCCACTTACGCGCAAGGAAGAAGAAGACCACTGCTTCCCTTCCTTGTGTACACCATTGCCAAAAGAGAGCCCTCGGCAAGCTCATTGTACTGTAACCTCTACAAGCAGTGCAATACAGACAAGCAGGAGTAGCGGTGTTACCTCCACACGAGGGCCGTGAACCTGGGTACGGGCTGGTGTTCATCTCTGTCGTGATGTCCCTCCACTTGCTCGACGAGCACCGTCGCCGTGCAGGTTGAGGGTTGTTTGACCAACGTGTTCAGCCCCTTACACGAACTCTCTTCGTGAGCTTGACTATCCCTGTTTCGTGGGAGTCATTCTCCGACAATTGGCGCGCCAGGTAGGGGGCTGAGGCGCGTCTTCAACCTTCATCGACCTCTGCACCATGGCGGACACTCGCGCAGCTCGCGCCACCCGGCGGGCATCAGGCAGGGCACCACCGAGCCCGCTGCCAACACCACCAACCCTCGCGGCCGTCCCCGCGCCAGCCGTGCCACGGGGCGCAACACCGCTGAACCGCGGGTGGAGCACCCCGAGGACGACGACGGCCACCACGACGACCGCTTCGACGACGACGTCGACCACGGGCACGGCGAGGACGCTGAGTCCTCGCATCCGTCCCAGCGCCACAGCGCCTCCACTCTTGGGCGTCCAGCGCCCAGCCCAAACACCGCGCTGCTCATGGCCGCGGAACTCTTCCGCTACCGCCCCACAGCTGAGGCGCACGACAACTGGCTCGGCCGCCTCCAGCACCTCGTCGACATCGCGGCGGCACCGCGCGCTGCTCCTGCGGCGTCGCGCTCTCTGGTGCACCACAACTCCGGACGCGCTGGAACCACCGCGCATGGCGCACCTCCGCCGCCGCCTCCGCCAGGTCCGCCTCCAGCCGCGGCGCACAAGGCCGCATCCCACGCGTCTTCGCCGCGCGATTGTCAAATCGTGCAGCGGACACCCCCAGACGCGCGGGTGGAAATGGAGCGCCAGAAGGACCTCCAGAAGCGCATCGTCGAGGAAATCGGCCAAGCAGGGCGACAGAACCGCCGTGCTCTTCAGGGTGGCATCGCCTCGTACGCCACAGGTTGCGCGGCCTTCACCCGCAACCTGCGTCGCGTCGTCTGGCCACAGAAGTTCAGGCCTGACCTACCCAAGGGCTACGACGGCACGAACAACCCCATCGAGTTCTTGCAGCTCTACACCACCTCCATCCAAGCTGCGGGGGGAGACGACAAGGTCATGGCCAACTGGTTCTCCCACGCTCTCAAGGATTCCGCCTTGTCGTGGCTCCTGAACCTTCCCGAGGACTCCATTGACTCGTGGGAGGAGCTCTGCCAGCAGTTCGTTGCGAACTTCAAGGGCACGTACGAGCGCGCCCTCACCTACAACGACCTGCGAGCTGTGCGCCAGAAGCCTGGCGAGACCCTCCGCAGGTACATCCAGCGCTTCAGCCAAGTCCGCAACAAGATCCCGAACATCCCGGACTCGCACGTCATTGCGGCCTTCAGAGAGGGCGTCACCAACCACAGGATGCTCGAGAAGCTCGGCATCCATGATACCCTCTCCTCCGTGGTGAAGCTCTTCGACATCGCAGACAATGCGCCAAGGCAGAAGAAGGGCTCCTCTTCGTCAAGGTGGGCTCGACAGACGACCCTGTCGAGGGATCCAAGACCCAGAAGAGGCGTGACGAGATAAAGCGCAAGCCTACCGCAGTCCTGGCAGCTGAACCCGACGCCAAGCATGTTCGCGAGGACTCCCAGAGGCTGGCGAGAAAAAGGTGGACAACCGCCCGTTCTGCATCTACCACAACAGGCGCGGCCATGCGACGGAGAACTGCTATGACCTCAAGCAGCTGAGCAAGAAGCGTGAGCAAGAAGAAGGCAGCGGTGGCCGCGGCAGAGGCCGTGGTTACCGCAAAGGTGGACGCAAGGGCAACTTCCAGAGGCCCAGGGAACTCAGGCGAATGCCGCCGAGAAAAACAACAATCTCCCGACGAAGAGCCTGGAGGCTACCAGGCCCCCAAGGGTGCCATGGCATGCATCCTCGGCGGATCCCAGGCGCCCAAGTCGAACAACCAGTTCAAGCAGTTCGCTCGCGAGCTCAACGCAGCGCTTCCCGGGGTCGAGACGTCCCGCCCCCTCAAGTGGTCCCAGTACACCATCGCCTTCGACGCCAAAGATCACCCCAAGTCTACAAGACTGTGGGCACCCTCCCGTTGGTGTGCACCCCCACCATCAACAACATCGCCGTCGGCAAGACGCTCATTGATGGGGGTGCAGGCCTAAACGTCATCTCTGTCGAGACCTTCGAGACGCTTCAAGTGCCCTACGAGTGGCTCATGCCCTCCAGGCCCTTCACCGGGGTCACCAGCGGCTCAATCTCGCCTCTGGGGCAAGTGAGGCTCGCGGTCACTTTGGCACGCAGGAGAACTACCGCACCGAGCTAATTGACTTCGACGTCGCGCACATTGGCCTGCCCTACAACGCCATCCTCGGCTACCCCGCCCTCGCGAAGTTCATGGCCGTCACGCACCACGCCTACAACATGGTCAAGATCCCTGGCAGCGGTGGCACCATCACCATACGTGGTCACGTACAGGACGCCACGCGCGCTGTCGAGATCGCCTACAAGGCCGCTGCCATGGCATTCCCCGCTGACGAGGACATGGAGCCTCTCGAGAGGCCCAAGAAGAAGAAACACTGTTCACTCAAGAGCAAGCATCTACAAAGAAGGTGTCGCTGAGCACCAGCGGCTCGGGGGCTGAGGGCTCGGGGGCTAGCGTCACCATAGGCGCTGGCTTGCCTCCCAAATAGGAAAGCGCGCTCGTCGCCTTCCTTCGGGCAAATTCTGACATGTTCGCATGGACTCCGTCAGAAATGTCCGGTGTACCAAGGGAGGTGATCGAGCACCACTTAGCCGTGTGTCCAGACGCACGCCCTGTAAAGCAAAAGCGCGGAAACAAGCCCCCGAGAAGCAAGCGTTCATCATCAAAGAAGTAGAGAAGCTGAAAGCAGCAGACATCATTCGAGAAGTTGCCCACCCCACTTGGCTCTCCAACGGTGTGGTTGTCCCAAAACCCAATGGAGGAGGCCGGCTCTGCATCGACTACACAGACGTAAACAAGGCCTGCCCCAAGGATCCATACCCCATGCCAAGGATAGACCAGATTGTGGACTCCACCGCCGGCTGTGATCTCCTCTGTTTCCTGGATGCCTTCTCAGGCTACCACCAGATCAAAATGGCCAAGGAAGACGAGGAGAAAACAGCATTTCTCACCCCTTGTGGTGTGTATTGCTACACTTGCATGCCCTTTGGCCTGAAAAATGCCGGCGCCACCTTCCAGAGGCTCATGAGGATCGCCTTGGGGGCTCAGATGGGAAGAAATGCAGAAGCTTATGTCGACGACATCGTGGTCAAGTCTCGCGAGGGAGACACTCTCTTGAAGGATCTCGAGGAAACCTTCGCCAGCCTGCGCAAGGTGAACATCAAGTTAAACCCCGCCAAGTGCGTCTTCGGGGTGCCTTCAGGCAAGCTCCTCGGGTTCCTCGTGTCCCACCGCGGCATAGAAGCAAACCCTGACAAGATCAAGGCTATAGAAGACATGCAGCCACCTCGCCGCCTCAAGGACATGCAGCGCCTAGCAGGATGCATGGCCAGCTTAGGCCGCTTCATCTCCAAGTTCGGCGAGAGAGCCTTGCCATTTTTCAAGATCATGAAGAAATCCGGCACCTTCAAGTGGACTCCAGAGGCGACAAAGCATTTGAGGACTTGAAGAAATACTTGGCTAGCTCACCAGTCATGGTAGCCCCCAGGGCAGGCGAGCATCTGAAGCTGTACCTAGCAGCCACTCCACAAACTGCAAGCGCCGTCCTGGTGGTGGAAAGAGAAGAGCCAGTTCTCCCCAAGAAAAGCACTGCCACACCAAGTCCAGAACCTCCCGACGAGGGAACAGTCTCTCCAGACCCAGTGCCAGACCCACAGCCTCAAGTCGAGTCCCCACGAGCACCCCTGCCGAGGCTCCTCCACAGGCAAACCTCGCCAAAGGTCCTGAGGAGCCTCTCGAGGGAGCCGACGCTGCCGCACCATCAACGACCCTCGTCGAGCATCCAGTCTACTTCGTCAGTACTGTACTGCGAGATGCTCGCGAGCGGTACCCAGTGCAGCAGAAGCTCCTCCTCGCGCTACTCATCGCCTCCAGGAAGCTGCGCCACTACTTCCAGGGCCACCCCATCACGGTGGTCACGTCCTTCCCCCTGGAGCAGATCCTGCGCAACCCCAACGCTACTGACCGCGTCGCAGGATGGAACATTGAGCTGCACCATTCAACTTGCGCTTCGACACCACAAGAGTCATAAAAGGGAGAGCGCTGGCGGATTTCGTCGCCGAGTGGACAGACCCAACTCCTGAAGAGCCTCGCGAAGAAGAAACCGCGTCATCGGGAGATACAATGCCAAGCCACTGGACCATGCACTTCGATGGAGCTTTCGCCTGCCGCAATGGTGGGGCTGGCGTTGTCTTAACCTCACCAAAAGGTGACAAGCTCTACTACGCCATCCAGCTGTGCTTCACAATAGACAAGATCTCCAACAACATCGCCGAGTACGAGGGCCTCCTCGCCGGGCTCAGAGCCGCAATCGCCCTTGGCGTCAAGCACTTACTCATAAAGGGTGATTCCCAGCTCCTGGTTAACTTCTCCAACAAGAGCTACACGCCTAAAGACGACCACATGGCCGCCTACCTTGAAGAGGTCCGCAAGCTCGAGAAGCACTTCAGGGGCATGGAGCTCATGCACATCCCGCGAAAGGAGAACCAGAGGCAGATGACATCGCCAAGCGAGCATCACGAAGGCAGGCCCAGCCGGCCGGCGTCTTTGAAGAGAGACTCTCCAAGGCGTCCATAAAGCAGCCACAAGAAGCAGCAGCCACAAGCACAGACGAAGTACTCCCACCACCTCCTGTAGGTGGGGCACCCAACTGCGGTCCATCCTCAGGGGAGCGTCTGCTGCTGGCTATGGTGCATCAAGAGACAGGCTGGGTTGACGAACTCAAAGACTACCTGCTGAAGGGAGTCCTCCTGAAGAAGACGCGGAGGCGGAACGAGTGGCTCGACAAGCCAAGTCATACTACATCCTCGAGGGAGACCTGTACCGCAAGCGCCCAAATGGAATTGCACTCAAGTGCGTCCCCCCCGAGGAAGGCCGCATGCTGATCAGAGACATTCACAGTGGAGAGTGTGGCCACCATTCCTCTGCACGCACCCTGGCAGGCAAGGTCTTCAGGAGCGGTTTCTACTGGCCCCAAGTGCTTCAAGATGCCACCACCATCGTCCAGTCTTGCGATGCGTGCCATTCCACGCCAAGCAAGTCCATCAGCCTGCACTGGGACTCCAAACCATCCCGCTCTCGTGGCCTTTCGCGGTCTGGGGCTAGACATCTGGGACCCTTCCCGAGATCACAAGGGGGCTACCGCTTCCTCTTCGTGGCAGTCGACAAGTTCACCAAGTGGGCAGAGGTTGAAGCAGTGCGCAGCATACCGGCCAGGGCAGCAGTAAAATTCATCAGAGGCCTGGTCTGCCGCTTTGGTGTGCCTAATCGCATCATCACCGACAATGGCTCACAATTCACCAGCGGCATCTTCAGGGCCTACTGCGAGAGCCTCGGCACCAAGCTCTGCTTCGCCTCGGTGGCTCACCCACAGAGCAACGGCCAAGCCGAGCGAGCAAATGCTGAGGTCCTCAAGGGCCTCAAGACAAGAAGCTTCAATCGCCTGAAGGGCTACGGCAAGGGCTGGATAGACGAACTCCCGTCCGTGCTCTGGTCCATCCGCACGAACCCCACGAAGCCCACTGGTGAGACGCCATTTGCCCTCGTGTATGGAGCTGAAGCAGTCCTCCCCACAGAGATCAAGCATGGATCCGCACGGGTCCTTGCCTTCAACGAGGACGATCAAGCAGACCTCCACAGCGACGACCTGCTGCTCCTTGACGGGTTGCGCCGCCGTGCCGCCCTCAGGGCAGCCAAGTACCAGCAAGACCTGCGACGCTACCACAGCCGCCACATACGTCCGCGCACTCTCGAGACAGGCGACCTCGTCCTCAGGAGAATCCTCTCCAGGGAAGGTCTCCACAAGCTCTCGCCAATGTGGGAAGGCCCCTACAGGGTCTCACACATCGCCAGGCCTGGCGCGGTACGCCTCGAAACGGAGGACGGCATCCGGTCAAGAATCCATGGAACATCGCGCATCTACGCAAGTTCTACCCGTGATCATAGTCACGCCAGACATTTTTTGTCTCTAGAGGGAAGCACACAACTTCACCTCCAAGCTTCACAAAAGCTTCTCCTCCCGAGGGCCAGCCCCTCTGAGCTCTCCTGATTACGTGCCGCCGCAGGCCGTGAAGAGTCTCAGCCACTGAATGTGGTCCCCATGCCTCGACATGGAAAACTTTATCTTGGTCACACCAAGTGTAATGAACCAATTCGTTTCTCAATGAAACATTGCGCTGAGGCGCCGCTATGTAATATTTTGGTGGTGAGTTTTACTTTCATCATCTTAGTTCATTTCGCGCTCATATTCTTCCCCATGCGCACCTCGCGAGCGGGGGCTGAGTACGGTGACTGTGCCTCAAGAGCACCCCAACAGCACCGCAAAATCCAAAGGATCCGAGCTCTAACACGTGAGCACGCTCTCACGCCTGTTACCTCCCAAAGAGCTCTGGCCCATGGGCTTGCTCCCAAAACACGCCACCTCACCAAAGGACCTTGGTACTTACTCTCCTCGCGAGATACCATGAGGAAGCCTATAAGCGCGCATGAGTGTTTACTACCATGTGCCTGCTTTGGGTTTGCCTCTCTAACCAATACAGGGAACAAGAGTCCTCCCCAAGGTCGAGAAGTCACGCTCCGACCCCTAGAGGGAGCGCACCATCAGGGAAGCCAACGCCCTCTACGAGGCCAAAGTCTCGCCAAGCTAAGTCTAGCGCTCGCGCCCTCAGAGTTTTTCTCCCTCTCACGAGCACCTGTCGTCCCTCGAGCGGTTTTTTCTCTCTCACACTCCATGGACTGCTTGTGCGTCAAAGGGGGCCCTCGAGCACCGCGACTCGAGAGCCCTTACCTCTCCAAGCCTTAAACACCCCCCGGCCTTGCCGAGTCACGCTCCGGCATACCGCAGCGGCGGTGTCATAGCGCAAAGAGATGGGTCCTGACGACGTAGAGCGAAGAAAGACATGGAACAGGGATAAAAGGCCCATCGAGGGGCACACACACATGTTGCATACGATCAAAGTATCTTACAAGCCAGAATTAAAACAAGTCTTAAAACAAAGATATTGCGCGTCAAGCGCATCTTGTTGCAGGAGTGGCCTAGGCAGAGGGTTCACCATCGCCGTCCTCTTCAGCCTTTCTTCTTCGGCGCCTTCATCCTCCTCAGCGGCCTGCTCCGCCTCAACCCTCTTGAAGCGGTCGACGTAATCGTTGACTTCTTCTCGAACCAAGTTGGAGAGCTCCAAGGCTTGGTCCTCCTCGACGGGCTCGGTCACTGATGTCCCACAAGTATAGGGGATCGTGTGTAGCCTTTTCGATAAGTAAGAGTGTCGAACCCAACGAGGAGCTAAAGGTAGGATAAGTATTCTCTCAAGTTCTATCAACCACTGATACAACTCTACGCGCACTAAACGTTTGCATTATCTAGGAAATAAAACTACGGTAGCAATACGGGTATGAGAGATAGCTTTGCAAGATAATAAATACATGAAAGTAAATGTTAGTGCTGCAGCAATAAAGTACACTAAGTAACCATATACTAACAGTACCATGAGTGTGGAAAAGTGGTGGTAATTGTGGAGGCTTTGTCCAAGATAATTAGTGAAGACATTTAGTTCATTGTCTTTGATGCAGTTTTCAATGTGGGAGAGGCTAAATATACATGCACTCCACTACTTGGGATTTACAAGTACTATATGATTGGATTGTTAGCAAACATCCGTAAATACTAACAATGCATTAAGGTTTCCCCAACCATAGCCTTAAGTTTATGGTCCTCTTACTCCCATACATGCAACTAACCGGTTTGAGCCCTCAGGTTTCTGTCACTCCGGCAGGACTACCCCCTTCCTTTGCACATACTACTAACCCTATGGTGTTGATCCATGCGCGCACAAGTATAATGGACACCAAAGGACAGTACCATATCAACATACAACTCTAATGAACCATAGACATTCAACAAAGCAATCGAAAGACAAATAAACTACATAAACATGACATAGATCATAGCATAAATATTATAGCATCAAACACCATGTTTACATAGGACGGTACAGAGGTTTGTGGGAGGATGAACCACTGAATACAAGGAGGAGTTGGTCATGGAGATGGCGGTGAAGACGGCGGAGAGGGCAGCGAGAGGCGCAGGGCGGCGCCGGCACCGGCGGTGGCGCAGGGGGCTCCTCCTGCGCCGCCGGTTCCATGGGGGAGCACCGCCCCTTAGCCCCCTTCCTTCATGGCTTCAAGGGAGCCCTCCCCCATGGAGATGGGATCCATGGGGGAGGCAAAAACGTGGCTTTGGTGGCTGGAAATTCGTAGGTGGAGGAGTCCTCCACGAATTAGGTTTCCTCCCTTTATATATCTTCTCGGATTTCCGTCACCCCCTTTTAGGGTTCCACCAAAACGGGCCTCCAGGCCGCGTCCGAACTCCGATTGGGCTGATCTCGGGCTTAAAATCTTCGTATGGAAAATTGTGACAACTTTGTTTTCGGGGAGACCTCCAATTGACGTCATCTTCGAGGGTCAAACTGCAAACTTCGTAAAAAGTTTCAGACAGATTTCAGAAAGTCCCAATTCGACTCCAACAAGGTTTCCTCTTGTATTCTTGATAATTTCTACACATTAAAGAGTAAAACAAGAACATTGTGCACTTTTGTAACTATTAGTAGGTTAGTCCAAATAAATAATAAACTTAATATAAAAACAAGTGCTAAAAGCATAAAAATGTCATGAAACAATCAAAAATTATAGATACGTTATGGACGTATCAACATCCCCAAGCTTAATTCCTGCTCGTCCTCGAGTAGGTAAATGATAACAAAATAATTTTTGATTGTAAATGCTATGATCAGGTCTTTAACAATTGCATGATGTATGGATAATAAAACTTAGCAATCATGTTTCCTAATGAAAAGTATCAACGAACTAAGAGCTTATAACATGAAATTTATAAACATCAACAAGATTGTAATACTCATAATAGGTTATGATAAGATGGTATCTCGCTTGCCCGTTTTTGTACAGCAAAACATAAATGTCCAGGCACCTCTGAAGTTCATGGGAAGACTAGAATCAAAGATATCAAAGATAAAAGCATCAAAGTTATATCACAGTTAACCACATTCTGGGACAAGCACATTACACTAAGAATGACAACTATGCTCTCGAGAAAGTGCTCAAAGAAAGAATGGTGACTCAACATGAAAGTAAAAGATTGGCCCTTCGCAGAGTGAAGCAGAGATTATCATGTGCTAGAGCTTTTCATTTTTAAAACAGAAGCAAAATTGTTTTGGGAAGTGTTTGTTGTTGTCAACGAATGGTAGTGGGTACTCTAACCCCCTTGTCAACCAGACTTTCAAGAGCGGCTCCCATGAAGGACGTTATTTCTACCAGCAAGGTAGATCATCCCTCTTCTCTTTTGTTTACACATGTATTTTAGTTTCATTATGGGTGACACTCCCCCAACCTTTGCTTGCACAAGCCATGGCTAACCGAATCCTCGGGTGCCTTCCAACATTCACATACCATGGAGGAGTGTCTATTGCAAATTAAGTTGCTTACTGATAAATCAGGGCAAAACATGTGAAGAGAATTATTAATGAAAGTTGTAATTAATTGGGCTGGGCACCCCGTTGCCAGCTCTTTTTGCAAAATTATTGGATAAGCGGATGTATATGCCACTAGTCCATTGGTGAAAGTCTGTCAGAAGTAAATGACAAGATTGAAAGATAAAACACCACATACTTCCTCATGAGCTATAAAACATTGACACAAATTGAGAAGTACTTTGAAGGTTTTAAAGGTAGCACATGAAAATTTACTTGAATGGTTCAAAATGCCATGCATAGGTATTTATGGTGGACACTTTGGAATAACTTGGTTTTCATGGTTTTGGAAGCACGAGCAGCATTCCCGCTCAGTACAAGTGAAGGCTAGAAATAGACTGGGAAGCGACAATCAAGAGAGCAATAACCGTCATAATCATGCTTGCGACAAAACGAAATTAATTGAGACATAAAAGTGATACAAGAACTCTGAGTCAAAATAAATCATCAAGGCTTAATTGACTTTTGTTTTTCAGTCATACGCATGCATGAGCATGTGCCAAGTCAATTCGAATGAATTATTCAGAGGAGGATACCACAATACCATACCATCTTATGAGCAGGACAATGCATGTTGATATCAAAATAACATAATATGCACTATTAGCTAGTTGAGACTAACCATAAGAAAACATAAACTACTAAACAGTATTATTCACACATCATTTTTAAGTTTCAACAAGTAATCCATTAACCAAATAAACATTGAAAACAGAGGATAAATAAAATATGTGACGATCGACTTATTAATGTAACTGGTGTTTGATGCTAAGATAAATAGATAATAAAATACAGCCGCTTCAAGTTTAGTTAAGTTCCTATGTTGCTCAAAAAACAAAGTTTAAAAGTTCGCAAACCGTGGGGTTATTGATGAAGAGGGATGCGGGGACATCCCCAAGCTTAGACTTTGGCCGTTCTTCAATATTCCATAGTTTGGTGTTCCTTCATTCTCTGTGAAAAAACTTCAACACAAAAACTTTTCCATTCTTTTCTGCGGTTAGACATTAGTACAATAGATAATATTTCCAAGTGCTACTATTAAACCAAATAAAATTTTGTTTTTAAGTTACAGAAAGGTTGCTAAAATGGCCAACTTATAAATGAAAGGTAAGAACCATTAAAAATCAAATGAAAACGAAAAGAGGCCACTCTTGCAACAAAAGTCAGAATCTGTCCAGAAAAACAGCAGCTGGAAAACGCAATTTTTAGGTGCACTTAAACATGCCCGAAATTTTATCCAATTTTTGTACATGCAGAGGATTAGGTGCTACAACATCAGTAATTTTTTCGTGATTTTTAGAGCTTCCAGTAAAATATGAAAAATCGCGCAATAAGCAGTAGATACCGAAAACAGAAAATCACTTTTTACAATTGTATCAACTAAGCTAAATGGGTAAAACTTGGTACTTTTTTTTGATAAACTAAAAACCAGAGGCTAAGCAAGACCTAAACATGCTAGCTACAGCAAGGAAAACTCTAAATAAAAATCAAAAGTAAAACCCAAATAAAATGAAAATAAAGAACCAAACAAAGAAGCAAAACAAAAGAAAATATTTTTGTTGTTTTGAATTTATAAGTGAAAGTAAAGAAGCAATAGAAACCAAATAAAGAGTCTAATAAAACTAAAGAAGGTAAAAGTAAGACATATAAAACAATTATAATACAAGTTAAGACAATACATATCATGTGGACGGGTAATATAGAGTATGAACGAGACAACCTCATGTTAGTTGATGAATAGGGGGATGACTCGGGCATCCCCAAGCTTAGATGATTGTATCTTCTTGAATATGTTCTTGGGATGCACCTACACATCCCCAAGCTTGAGCTCTTGCGTCTTCTTATTCATCTCATATCACCATATTGATTAGATCTTATAAGCTACATCCACATAAAACTTCACAAAACTCATTAGTAGGGTTAGTACTCATTAAATAAAATCCACTCATGTTCAAGCATTGACAAGTTTTATAATTTTTACTCAACATTAGCCACTGTATATACTAAGGTGTTCATGATTTCCGTTGTCCGTCGAAAAACTAATGAAACTAACAACACCAAGTACAATATTGAATAAACAAAGAAATCTGTCAAAACTGAACAGTCCGTAAAGATGGCATTCAACGAGATAGTTAAGTAGCTCAAATCGAAAAACTTTAGTCTAATGAAAGAAAGATAATAATCTCAGGCTTATGCACAAAAATTTTCAAGTCAAAATACTATTCTGAGATTTATCACGATTTTATTTACAGAGAAGCACAAAATCTGTCTAAACAGAACAGTCAGTAAAGATCGAATTTTTCGACCTATCTACGTACCTTAAATCAGAAAAAGTTAGTCTAATGAAAGAAAGCTAATAAGCATCACTTTGCACTCAAGAAATTTCAGATCAAGATCACGTTCTGGTGATTTTAAACATTTAATACAGTGGAGCACAGAAAATCTGTTTCTGGACAGCAAAGTAAAACTATCAACTTCTAATTAACTAGAGATTATATTAGCATTTTATTTTTATGTACAGAGGTATATACACAATATTTACAATATTTACATGTTTTTAATGAAAAGCTTCCATGAAAGATTTGTTTTGGTTTCATAGGCATGAACACAAGTGTTCAAGGTCGACCCCCATTTAACCATTACTCATCTTTCCAATCACTTTCTTTTTGAAAACGTTTTTAGATAACAATTACAACTAATTTTTTTTGTAATTCGTATTCCCTACCCATACTAAGATAGAGAACAACTTAAAACTGAAAATAAAAATACTTAGAGACAAAGCAAACAAGTGCACACAAGAACATTCACCTACGCTATGGCTCCCCGGCAACGGCGCCAGAAAAGGTCTTGATGTCCCACAAGTATAGGGGATCGTGTGTAGCCTTTTCGATAAGTAAGAGTGTCGAACCCAACGAGGAGCTAAAGGTAGGATAAGTATTCTCTCAAGTTCTATCAACCACTGATACAACTCTACGCGCACTAAACGTTTGCATTATCTAGGAAATAAAACTACGGTAGCAATACGGGTATGAGAGATAGCTTTGCAAGATAATAAATACATGAAAGTAAATGTTAGTGTTGCAGCAATAAAGTACACTAAGTAACCATATACTAACAGTACCATGAGTGTGGAAAAGTGGTGGTAATTGTGGAGGCTTTGTCCAAGATTAATTAGTGAAGACATTTAGTTCATTGTCTTTGATGCAGTTTTCAATGTGGGAGAGGCTAAATATACATGCACTCCACTACTTGGGATTTACAAGTACTATATGATTGGATTGTTAGCAAACATCTGTAAATACTAACAATGCATTAAGGTTTCCCCAACCATAGCCTTAAGTTTATGGTCCTCTTACTCCCATACATGCAACTAACCGGTTTGAGCCCTCAGGTTTCTGTCACTCCGGCAGGACTGCCCCCTTCCTTTGCACATACTACTAACCCTATGGTGTTGATCCATGCGCGCACAAGTATAATGGACACCAAAGGACAGTACCATATCAACATACAACTCTAATGAACCATAGACATTCAACAAAGCAATCGAAAGACAAATAAACTACATAAACATGACATAGATCATAGGATAAATATTATAGCATCAAACACCATGTTTACATAGGACGGTACAGAGGTTTGTGGGAGGATGAACCACTGAATACAAGGAGGAGTTGGTGATGGAGATGGCGGTGAAGACGGCGGAGAGGGCAGCGAGAGGCGCAGGGCGGCGCCGGCACCGGCGGTGGCGCAGGGGGCTCCTCCTGCGCCGCCGGTTCCATGGGGGAGCACCGCCCCTTAGCCCCCTTCCTTCATGGCTTCAAGGGAGCCCTCCCCCATGGAGATGGGATCCATGGGGAGGCAAAAACGTGGCTTTGGTGGCTGGAAATTCGTGGGTGGAGGAGTCCTCCACGAATTAGGTTTCCTCCCTTTATATATCTTCTCGGATTTCCGTCACCCCCTTTTAGGGTTCCACCAAAATGGGACTCTAGGCCGCGTCCGAACTCCGATTGGGCTGATCTCAGGCTTAAAATCTTCGTTTGGAAAATTGTGACAACTTTGTTTTCGGGGAGACCTCCAATTGACGTCATCTTCGAGGGTCAAACTGGCAAACTTCGTAAAAATTTCTCAGACAGATTTCAGGAAAGTCCCAATTCGACTCCAACAAGGTTTCCTCTTGTATTCTTGATAATTTCTACACATTAAAGAGTAAAACAAGAACATTGTGCACTTTTGCAACTATTAGTAGGTTAGTCCAAATAAATAATAAACTTAATATAAAAACAAGTGCTAAAAGCATAAAAATGGCATGAAACAATCAAAATTATAGATACGTTATGGACGTATCAGTCACTGACTCGTATTCGAACCCGGGTTGAAGGCGCTGGAGGTTGGCGAAGACGCGATCGATCGCCACGGTCAAGAGCTTGCGGCACTCCTCATCAACAACATCGCCAAGTTCCGCCACAGGGCCCTCGAGCGCGGTGAAGAGCTGATCGAAATAGGCGAGGTATGTGGCGGCGTCGGCGTTCCCATGAACGGGAACCGCAGGGGCATCCACTCCTAGCTGCCCCGCGAGAGTGTTCCCCCGGGTCACCAAGGATTGGAACATGCACTCCCGCGCTGCGTCAAGACCTGTGCCGCCTGCACGCGATGCTCGGCCTTCAGCACGCTCCACGACAGGGCCCACCTGAGCGGTCAACTCCTTCATGTCAGCCAACAAAGAGGCAAAGTTCTGCTCCGCGCGCGCCCGAGCCTCCGAGGCAGCCTGGAGGCGAGAGTCGAATCGCTTCTTCTGGGCCTCAAGGTCCTTGACGCGAGCCTCAAGCTCGTTGCGTCTCTTCGTGAAGCGATCCTCTTGCTTCTTGGTTTTCTCCGCGAAGTCTTTCCTGCAGCTGTCGTGAAAGAGCTTCTCCTTCGTCGCAGACTCCTCCGCCATCTTCTCCTCCTTTTTGCGAAGGTTCTCGTTGGTCTGCACAAGGCGCTTCTGGTAGAACTCCTCGTCCTGGGTGACCTTGTTCTCCCGGCTTCCAGGTGCTCCCGCTGCGCGGATTGATCTTTCTCGATCTGCTCAACCTGGTCCTCGCGTTTGCGCGCCTCGGTCTCGCGGGCGTCGAGCTCAACTCCGCGCTGCACGATCAAGTCTTCGCGAATGCTCAAGCTCTCACGGAATTTCTCCAAACTCTGTCGCACATTCTCCGACTCAGCAACGATCCCCGTCTCGCGATCTAGAAGCTCTTTGTGCTTGGCGGAGACCGCCGCTTCGCGTGCCGCCAGTTCCTGGTGTTTGGCCGCGGTCTCTGCCTCGAGAGCCTCGCGCCTAGCACCCAGGTCCGCAAGGGTCTCCTCGACCTCGCGGACCACGCTGATGCGGATCTCCTCAGCGAGCGCAGCGCTGCCTCGCGTTGCGCCTGGGCAGCTTCGTTCTTCCGGCGGCAGTTCTCCACGGTCTCATGAAGACAAGCCCAGCCCCGCGTAAGCTCGGCGTCCTCCTCCGCCCTGGAGCGATCCTCCTCAGCAAGCTGGGCCTCAAGCCCGTCGAGAATTTCCCTCGCCGAGCGGAGGACAGCCCCACGGCGAGCTGCAATGGGGCGCCGCCCCCGCAGAACTAAGGCCCATGGCTCGCCGAAAGGCCTGGAAACGCCGGCGCCTGCCGAGGATTCCGGAGTGTCCTGCCTTGGGCTCGGAGTGGCCTCAAGACGCACCTTGGGGCTCGGGAGCGAGCCTCCCTCTTCGTCCACGCAAGGGGCCTTCTGGGAGCTCTGATGAGAACCCCCCTCGCCTCCCGCGTTGGAGGCCTTCTGGGGGCTCGTGGCACCCTCACCATCAACCCCACCATTCTTCTGCCCCTGGGGAGCACTCTCCTCTCCAGGGACAGGGTTGGCCTGCTCAGCTGAGGCCGCCACCCCAGCGGCCCCGGAGTCCGCTGTGGCCTCTCCAAGTTTCGTGCTCGGTGGGGGCGAAGACGCGGCGGCCTCCTCCATTTCGACGTCAGCGCGCGTTCCCGCAGGCGCCCCTATCTCCGCCGCACGCTCATTCGCCGACGGCATGAACCTCGCCGCATCCACCTCCGGCATCCCCTCCTGTCGCATAGGGGAGACGTCAGGCCGCATAGGCGGAGGCGTCGTCACCTCTGCCTCCTCCTCCTTCTCCTCGCGGTACTCCTCTGCCTCAGGAGGCGGTGCCGCAGCCCCAGGAGAAGAAGCAGTGCCCTCGGGAGGCACCTCGTCGACTGTACACGCCGCAGACGCCGCTGCAGCGCTGGGATCTCTCCAAGCCTCCGGAGTCTCCGCGTTTTGGCACCTCGAGCGCCTGGAGAGGCAAAAGCTCAAAAACTCCTCGAGAGCCTACGCAAGCATAAGCTCAAACAGAAAAGGGAGTCGGTTCTTACCCAGATGCCTAGGCGCGGGAATCGACCCACACCGTGTTTGACGACCGCCATGGCCTCGGTGGCGCGGCCCCGGCGCCGGACCCCTCGAGAGCAGCCTCGGCTTTCCTCTTGAGAGAAATGCCCGCTGGGCTCCCGCGGCTCTGTCATGAATGGCCTTGGAGCGGCGCTCGCAGTGGCCTGATGAAGCTCCGTCGTCGTCGCTCTCCTCTTGCCCCTCAGCACGCTGCGAGGGAGCAACCACGAACCGGCCGCTGCTGCCTGAGGAGGCCTCGTGGGTCTCAACTTCAGCGCCGCGCTCTTCGAGGTGCTCGAGTTCTCCGCTGAAGAGGCAGAGCCTCCCGAGGCGCCGGTTGCGCCTGCGTCGGATTCCACAGGCGTTAACCGTCGTCTCCTCGTCGCCCTCAGCTGGCGCCCCCTGCGCCGCAGACTCAGGATCCTCGCGAGGCCCCACATGCCCCTTTGGCACCAGGCCCCACTGGTCGAACTTCGGCATCGTCTGCACGAGCGAGACGCGACGCTCGAGATCGATCCTGTGGAGCGGGACCGCCTTATCGCTGGGCTTGGGGATGTCTGGAGCCGTGAAGAGTGTCTCCATGATGGTGCGCACCTCCTGCTGCGTGAAGAGGGTTGCGCTCAGGCGCATTTTGTCCCCCTGGTTGGAATACAGCCACATCGCGTCCGCGTGCCTCTGGAGCGGAGCAATGCGGCGCCTCACGAAGTCCTTGGCCACCATCTGCCCGGTGAGGCCCGCCTCACCACGGGACCGAGCGCGGCTCCCTTGAGCGCCTTAGAAGACCAGCTCGCCCTCTTCGTCGGAGGCACCTCGGGCAGGTCGAAGAAGGCGCTCCGGCTTCCGAACTTCATGAGGAACCAGCGCTTGCGGAAATCCTCCACCTTCTTCGTCACATTGGTCACAATGTTCTCGCCGTTCCGCGCGATGGGGATGTACATGCCCTTCATGCCTCGGTGATGCGGAAGGACACGCACCCTGACCGCTCCTTGTTCGCCGTGAACCGAGCGCATAGAAGCTGCGGAAGAGGTCCACCGAGGGTGGATGCCGATGTATGCCTCGCAGAGGTAGGCGAAGATGGCGAGGACAAGGATGGATTTAGGATGGAGATGAAGGACCTGGATCTGGTAGCGCTCCAGAACCGCCAGGAAGAAATCGAGAAAGGAGGCACGAGCCCGGCGAATAGGGTGTGCATGAAGATGGGGTAGAAGCCGCCGAAGGAGTTGTCCGCCGTCTTAAGCACCGTAGCGCCGTGCTCGTTGGTCGCCGAAGCTGCCATGTGGCGCACCTTCTCCAGCCGCGCTCTTCTTGAAGCGGAAGCCGGTCAGAGCCGGCTCAAAGTCTCCGTCCTGCTGCATCGCGGCAGAGTCGCCGCCCTGCACCACGGCCTTGCCTTTCGAGGCCGCGGAGGCTTTCTTGGGCGCCATTGCGGCGGGATTGCAAAGGAAGAGCGCCGGAGGCACAGGAGCGCAGACGTCAAGAGCGAGGAGACGGGCGCGCAAATGATGCAGTAACTGCTGCCTGAACCGGCGCTGCAGGCTTTATTCCCCTCAGAGCAGTTACCGAGACATGGTGGGTCCCCCCACTACGCCCATCATCTCCGAGGAGAACGTGTCGTCGCAGCGTAACTGCCCTACACGTGTCTCAGGCCGGCCGGACACTTTGGGCCCATGACGATTCGCCTGCGTCCATTGAACTACATCGTGCCCATCATGGGCCCGGGGCTACTGTCGGCCCAGTGAAATCCAGGGTGTGCTGGGCCTGTCCTCTACGGCCCTCGACACTTGATGGCGAATTTTCGCTAAGGACCAAGCCTACGGCTTGGAGAGCCTCGCGAGGCGGATTGCCTCACGAGGGCTTTTGAGGCAGCAGAGGCCTGCGGAGGCCCTCTCTACTGCTGCCCCCTCTTCAGGGAAACCTCCCCTGGAGAGAGGTCAACGCCGAATTCTCCACAGGGCATCCAAACCCTCGAGGAGATCGCTTCGCTGCAAAGCAACCTCTGCAGAGCGCACATGGGCTCTGCAGCGGCCACAGAGTGACGCGCGCCCCTGCGCGCGGTGACGACGACGCCGCAGTTGCCATTTTGGTGATTAAAGGGGTCAACAAAGCTGTGCCATCCGCACCGGACTACAAGGGTTTCCTCTTTGGTGATAAGGGGACCGGCCGGCGCTACACTCCACGGCCAACGTCACCGTGGGCACCCCCACGTTCCTCTGCGGCCCCAGCTGGCCGTCCTGCATGGACGGTGGTTACTCTGCTACAGGAGTCAGCTTTACGCCCATGGACCGCGTCCATGGACAACCGGGCTGCGGTGCACCACGCTCTACCTTCTGCGCCACGTGACAGCCCTACCATAGTGCAAGCGCAGGGAGGGAGCACGGGGCGCCTATAAAAGGAGGACGAGCAGCACCGTAGCAAAGGATCGCATTCTCATTCCAGCATAGCCACTTACGCGCAAGGAAGAAGAAGACCACTGCTTCCCTTCCTTGTGTACACCATTGCCAAAAGAGAGCCCTCGGCAAGCTCATGTACTGTAACCTCTACAAGCAGTGCAATACAGACAAGCAGGAGTAGCGGTGTTACCTCCACACGAGGGCCGTGAACCTGGGTACGGGCTGGTGTTCATCTCTGTCGTGATGTCCCTCCACTCGCTCGACGAGCACCGTCACCGTGCAGGTTGAGGGTTGTTTGACCAACGTGTTCAGCCCCTTACATGAACTCTCTTTGTGAGCTTGACTATCCCTGTTTCATGGGAGTCATTCTCCGACATCAACAGATTCCAAACAGAAGACATGAAAAACCTTAGACAATGCATTCAAAAAGAGGACGATCAAGCGGTGACTGGATCAAGAGAATCGCGGAGATCCTTGGCTCCGCCAAAAACTTAACAGTACAGGCTGCAATACAAGCTATGAGAAGAACTGTAGATTTGAGCCGCTGGTGCACAAATTAAGTCGCGCTGAGCACAAGATTGATAGTTTCGACCAGCTTTTGGCAACAGCTGACAAGTACGCAAAGACAGAAAGGGACAGGCGGCTTATCACAGAACCCAACAGGGAAATTGCAAGTCGCGAAACTGAACATCGCGCACACCAGATGAAGGAGCAAGGGAGTGATAAGGCCTTACTCCCTAATAACTGCAAGGGGATCTTCGACGTGCCTTGCGACTTACATCGCAGGAGAGATGGCAGGCCAGCGGTCACACAAAGGCGCAATGTCATTATTACCGGAGGTGGAAAGAAGGCGACACGCCAGATGCGGCTCGCAGCGGATCGATGCAGCACAAGAATAAATCTAGCTCTCGTCAAGGGCCTGACGTTTTACCTAGAAGAAACATAGGACAGTTTCATACAGTGGAAGTACAAACAACGGATGGAAGCCGGAAGAGCGGTCAGATTTCAACGCCAGAAAGGTATCGTCGCTGGACAGAGCAATCGGTTATTTGGAGTCGCGGCGATCACCCCCCAGAAGTAAGAGATCCAGGACAGCCAGCTCTTGTGGTCACGCCTGAAGTCGCGGGATACAAGTTAAGTAAGGTCCTAATGGACGGAGGAGGAAGAGTAAACATCCTATATCAAGACACGCTCCGAAGAATGAATATACCCGAGACAAGGCTGCGACCATCCAGGAAAGAAATTCAAGGCATAATCCCAGGAGCTGTTACGCGACCAATCGGAAAGATAACACTTGAAGTTAGCTTTGGAACAGAGCGGAACTTCCGCACAGAGCTCCTAGACTTTGAGGTTGTAGCAGTCAAAAGCTCATATCATGCGATCTTTGGAAGAGAAGCCTATGTCAAATTTACCGCCCGCCCCTGCTACGTCTACCTACAGTTAAAGATACCAGGACCAAACGGTGTTATTACAATATATGGAGACAGGCAGAGAGCGTTAGAATGCGAGAACGCAGGCTCAGTACTCGCAGAAGAAGCTTGCATCGCCAACTCCTCACACGGTATCAGTCGCAGATCGGTAATCGCAGCTCAAAACGAGTCGCGTTGGAGGTACCGCGGAAGCGGCCAACAGGATGCAGCCACCGGATGGTAAATACCCACCGAGAAGTCGCGCATCAGCAAGATAATGCCCCAGAGGTCGCTTTGATACAAAAAGAAGACAAGAGATGGCGCATGTGCATAGACCCAGCCTCGATCAACAACCCCAGCCAAAGAGGCTCAGTTATCGTGAGTTCAACTCGACATAAGTCGCAGCTCAGTGCGGCTAATCGCCTAACAAATTGCTCTCTGCTTCAACATGAGACATACATCGGAGCTATCATGCTCGACCCGAGTCGCTTTTAGCGACTCAAAATTGAACCAATCAGGTGTTCAACCCACTCCGTTAGGAGTATTAATTCGCAACTAAGTGCGATGAGTATCAAGTATGCATGGCCTGCGGGGAATAGAAAACCCGCATTAAAGGGCCTGCATCATCCTGTAACACCCTGTAAAACATCGAGTGATTATGAAATAAAGCCGGCACCCTTGACATTCAAGGGTTTGTCGTTTCGCCTCAACTATCATTGAGTCGCTGAGTCTTTTGAATTTCATATATCACTGACCCTTGAGGGCTCCTTACGAGCATCGCGAGTACCAATCGCACCTCAAATTTTGCCAAACTAGTGGCAATCCTTAAGCTAGAAGCGTCTTGCATTATGCGGCCAAAGTACTGGGGTGTGGCGTCAATCGAGCTTGATTGCCTATCATGGCCGCTCTCGACCCTGAACACACATGTTCCTAGGAAATACTGAGCCGCGCGAGCGTCTACTTAATGGAATTATCATGAAAAGAACCTGCTTATAGGTCACCAAAATACTGTTTATAATACATGAATGTCTTACAGACTAACGGGCATGTCCCACATTATTTATTTTTCTTCTTCCGAGCTACAGGAGTGGGAATTGGCGCGGCTTGTCTCGCGGTTGCAGTCGCAGGTGCCCTAATAATCAGGGGCCGCCAGACGAGGCAGAAGGGCCACCAGATACTGTTGCTGGAGTAGTAGCCCGAGATGACTCAGCTCCTGCGGACTTTTCCTTTGGCACCTTGCTCCCATCAAGATTGAATTTTTCGAGATAAGTGCCCAAGTCTAAGTTATCAACAAATTTTGTGGCATACCGCGCATCCCTTTCCAGATATCGAAGTACTCGCTTATTGGCAGTTCAGTATCATCCGCGCTCATCGCCAGGCCGTGGCGAGCAACCTTGCCAACATCTATTCTGGATAATATGCTCGAGCAATGTCAAGACATGCGCGGCTCCGGCGCGAGCAGAGGATCGTTTCCAATCAGAGACATAATGCGGAGCCTTGAGCAGTTTATTTATCCAATACTCGCAAGATGTTGGGCCATCAGTCGCAGGAGAGATTACCGTCATAACTTCCTTGGTAACCTTTAAGAAGCGCTGGCTGAAGTCAGACAGATATACCAGTTGATCCTTCAAGTTGGAGCGGGACACTGGGGCCTCAGGCCCTATGTCAAGAAAGAAAAGGCAAGAAACAAGTCAGAGACTCACGTTGGTTACCCAAAAATATATGATTAAAGGAATAAAAGACGAACCAGCAAGCTGCAATGGCTGATTTGACCATGGAGCCAAAACCCTCAAAGGCTTTGAACAGCGAGTTATATTTTTCATCTCGCGCGGCGAGTTCCTTTGCGTGGTCTCCCTTCAGACGATCAATCAATTCAGATTTAAGAGTCAGCCCTTCTCGCAAAGATCTAATGACTTCGTCTTTCTCCATGAGTCGCTGCTGCATATCGCTTCAAGTTCTTTAAATTGCTCTTCACAGGAGTCGAGTTGACCTTTGAGAGATTTTATTTCCTGATCTTGGTCCCTAATGACCTCATTATGCTGCTCCAGGCGAGACTGCATCATTTCAGGATGGTCTATGGAAATGCCTTTACCCTTTATTGAGCCAGAAGCATCAAGCAAGGACAGTTCAAGCTGAAAATAAACAGAGCAAAATGCATGGGTAAACTATCCAGGAACTTGGGGGCTCGAGATTTGGAGCCAGGAAAAGAATCAACACCCCGTGCGATGACACAAGGTTTTGATCCTTGGGGGCTACGGTATATGTACCTGGCGACTTGAAGAAAATTGCTCAACTAAGCCGCGCAGCAGAGCAGCATGCTTATCTCCAGCAGCAATTATGGCATCCGCAATTGACTTGGAACTATTTCCTGGAGCTGGAATTCTATCTTCAGTGGATACCCTACCAACAGCAGGAGTCGCGACAGGAGCCGCATCTGCAATACCTTCCTCCAGGGAGGGCCTTGGATGAGTCGCACCATTACTGTTTCCCACGTTTTCATCAGCAGCATCATCCTCGCTCATAGCTGGCTGAGAAGAAGTGGGATGGGAATTAGACTTGGTATCCTCTTCAGACATGGCCCTGCAAAACATTGATGGGTTAATAAGCTGACCTAGCAGAGCCGCAACATTGAAAAGAAGGCGAACCATACCCAGAGGCGACACGGATACTCTTCATCAGGCAACCAGAGGAAGGAGAAGATAAACCTTGCAAATCTGAACCTACAGAGTATGAAAAGAAGTGGTGATCAGCAATTCCTTGCCAAAATACGCAAGCACAAAAGGAAAAGGAGAGAGTCGCAAACAATTACCCGAGCTTATTGAGAAGCAGTCCTTTGCAACAGCCTCGGAAGAAAAAGTAGCCTTGTTGGGATCAGCAAGTTTTAAAGATTTGGCAGTTCTTGTTTCTACCAGTAGCGCCAAGGCTTTGCGGCGTTTCTCAGGCTGCGGGGGTCTTCTGAGCTCTTGCATAAAATACGCTTCGAGGACCTGCGAGGCACCTCAGGAAGTTCCAAGAAAGGTGTATTTGGAGTCGAGGACAGAAGAGCGTCGGCCATTTGTTGCTCCTCTTCAGAAGCACTACCCTCGTCGCATAACTGTATCTTCGCCAAAGGCTGCGGCTTGCTTTGACGACTCAGCCGCGGTTTCTTGGTTCAAGTCGCGTCCTCTGAGGGAAGAACCCAGAAATAGGGATCGATCTGAAAAGGAGCTCAGGTCAGAAATAATTAATTTTGGAGAAGGAATTTTCGAGGAAACAGGTGACAAGTAAACATTACCACAAAAGGCTTGTGCTCAGCCCAGAAGGGAGCAAGCCCGACGTTATCATACGAGTCGATATCCTCGTCCGTCACTCGGCGAATGAAATTTATCCATTCCCCTTTGTCCCAATCTTCAGGGCAAGTACGGTCGACGTCGTTTGCATGACAAGTGAAATCCACCATAAGTCGCGAGCGGCGACTCACAGGCTGAATTCGCCACTTAGTCCAGCAAGATATGAGATCTAATCCAGTGAGACCATGGAGTGTCAGCGCTCTCACCTTGTCTAGAAGGGATTCGATAAAGGGCAACGAAGAAGGATCAGGTTTAGAAGACAGAGCATCGGTAGCCTCGAAGGGAAGAGGAGACCAAAGAGGAAGAGGAATTTCACCCTCAGGAGAAGTGTTTTTACAATAGAAGAATGTCCTTTGCCAATCCTTGATTTTCTTGGCAAGGGTTAGTTTTGGGAAAATACTACCCCTACGGCGTTGGAAGGAAATGGCGCCGCATTGGAGAAAAGGACCATCTGTGGTTTCCCTTTGACTATTGCAATTGAAAAGAGCAAGCCAGAAATCTATTGAAGGCGGGATACCTGTGGGGACCCCGGATTAGGTATCCGAGATACCCGTTATGTTTCCTGCAACAATCCCATGATCAGTCTGGTGTTGCACATAACTCGAATTGGTATCACAGAACACCCATACATACCGAATAAATTTACTTACTTGATTGAAGCCATAACTTCATCAGGTACTCGCAGCGGATATCACCAAACAACGTGGAGCCCAAGCCATTTGCCAACCCTACAGGCAGCTGACTGGGAAGCGCCCTAGTTCGCATTGACGTTCACGAATGCCCTTTTCTCTTCCAACTGCTCCTCTTCAGAATCTGGCTAAGACAATAGCCAGGGACGAAACCAATATGAGTACATTTGAATGTACTCGCAAACTACACCCGGAATGAGCATGCACTACTCTTTTTATTGTTTAAATAAAACTTCGTTTGCTTTGAAAACTCTATATCCTTGTTGAAAAGAGAAGGATATACTTTTGTTTGATAAACTTTGTTTTGAAATCTCTAAATCTTTATTGAAAAAGAAAAGAAGGCTTTAGAACTTTTCCCATAAATCTGCCTTTGTAAGAAGTCTCGTTTAAAACGTTTTCCCGAAAATACATCTTTGTTGAAATAGGTAAGAAATCTCTTTATAAATATTTTCCCGTAAAATCACCATTTGTTTATTTCTCCAAAACTCCTCCTTTTCCGACCAGAACCATTCCTGGTCAAATCGGTTTTCCAACAACCTTCTACCAACCCCTTGGTATAGTTGCATAAAACATTTTCCACTTTCAGGACACAAAACTTTGCACTTCTCGATCATAGCCCCTCAGGGTCCTCCTCCTTTCCAGCAACCTCATACCGACTCGACGGTATAGTTGCACAAATACAACATCTCCATTTTCCTTTTTAAATCTTAAACATTTCCAAAACTTGCACATGGTCAAAGCAGTTCTTTCCAACTGTCCATATCCGAGGACTCGGCTATTCGAATAGTTTTAACCCTCTGCAGAGGTAGCACGCTTTTCCCACACCCATCCGGTAACCCATCGTGTCAGCCACGTCCCGCCATACAAGGTGTATGCGAAGTTGAGCCACCGACCATAGCCTGTCCTTTGCTCATGCTAGTATAGAATCCTACCGCTACGAAATTATCATCCTTTCCA
This sequence comes from Poa pratensis, assembly GCA_947311845.1. Taxonomy (NCBI): domain Eukaryota; kingdom Viridiplantae; phylum Streptophyta; class Magnoliopsida; order Poales; family Poaceae; genus Poa; species Poa pratensis. Next base: position 35,802,177 of record CAMZMU010000072.1, read on the forward strand.
TCAACACCCAGTCCAGATTCCCCGTCGGGAAACCTAAGTGTGAGGACTCGTAGTTCTGCCCGGCGAGCGAACCCTTCAATCCCCCATCCTCAGATGCCAGGACCCAGGTCAGGGGGTAGGTCGCCATGACCATCCCCTCATGGAACGAGGTCATCCTCGTTGTTGAGGAGTCCCATACTAATATGAGCAAATTATATGACTACGCCCCTTTTCCATAGGTGGGTAAATGTGGTCGCACAGGTATCGGTTGTTCTGTAAGTACAAGGACACAATGTGCATTTTTCATAAACATCACCATTCACCACTTCTCCATTTCCCCACCGACATCTCGGTATTCCACAACCACACAAGTATTTCCAAAGGAGTTTTGAGTAACCAATATTTTTCCCATCCTATAGTTTGAAAAAGAATTTCCATCTAATATCTCCAGATAGGGTGTCAAAATAATATACTTATAATTTGGAAAAGGGTTTTCAAAATCATAGCTTTTGTGGCAAACACCACATAAATAACTTTTGCTCTTTATAAGTAAAACATGTGAACCAAAATAGATGTATATAAATGCAAGCTCAGGGATAGCTTGCCTTGCTCGGCAAAGTGAACTTGGTCTTGATCTTCAGGTTCAATGAATTCCCCTTCCTCAATAACTCCGTTCCAGAGACCACTCCGGTAGTGTTTATATCTAGCGTCGCAAACAGGAGGGTAACACAACAATCACTAAGCAAATCAAACCACAAGTGGTATACAGGCAAGTAACAACCCGTAAGCTTCGAGCTAATCGTTCGGGCAACAGCTAGGATCTACACTTACGAGGGTTTTATACTAGTCAGTAGTCCAGCACCTATACGCAAGCTAGGTACATCGATCACAAAAACTATCTGAGGCGAAGGTTAACAACAAGCACCTCCTGTTGAACAGGAAATACTTCAGACAAAAGTTAGGTCACTATATATTTTCAGTGAGTCAAAATATTACCCCAAGTTAGGATATGATAAAGTGAAACACTAGGAACATAGCAAAATTAGATTTGCTCCAAAAATCATTACAGATTAATTTATAAAATCCTTTTTAAGTATGCCCTTTTGTTAGTTTATTTTAAACAACATCACAAAATATTTATCCATGTTTGGAAACAAGGTGGAACATAAAGGTTATCATTTGCTGAACATTTTAAGAGGTCAAACTTAATTTTTGGATCCTTATTTTTAAAGATATGAATTTTTCCAATTTGTTTTATATTCTGCCATTTTCTTTATTTTAATAAAATATTAAATATACTAACTTATTTGGATAGGTGAGGTATACCAAAAGGCTAGATTTAATCTTCTGAACATTTTGATATCTTGTTTGTAACTTTTGGTTCAATATTTAATTAGTTATGAATTTTACAAAATCAATTTATATTCTGCCCTTTTACTAAAGTGCAAGGAAAAGTTATTTCCAGTGTTTAATTCAACATGAAAATGATGTTAAGAGGTGAAGTTATTTCTCCTGATCATTTTGATATATTGTTTGCTATTTTTGGATTAGTATTCAAAAAGATATGGATTTTAGAAGTTTATATATCCAAATCTGTCTATTTATTTTATTTCTCAGAAAATCTAGCGGAACGTTTTTCACCGCGGGGTTGGCTACCCACGGTCACTGACTTGTGGGCCCAAGGCCACGCTGGCAGTCCACGTCAGCGCGGAGGCCCACAGCCACGTTCGCAGACACGCTGGAACGGCGCGGCGCGCTGGGCACGGTGACCGTGCGACGGCGGCGAGCACGGCTCCGGCGAAGGAGCGCGCGCGGGGACGGACTACTGGGCGCTACGGACTCGCACGGGCACGGGGAACACGAACGGGGTGGCGCCGCTACCTATTGGTCACCGGAGCGATGAGTTTGACGACGACCCGCGGCGAACTCCGGCGAGCTACGGCGAACTAGAGCTACTGACGTGCCTTTATGAATCGGAGAGCACGGGGAGGGTTGCCAGCTTACCCTCGACGCGTGCACGAGCTTGACGAGGAAGGAGGAGGTCTAGAATGATGGTGAGCTTGCTCGGAGCGCCGCGGCCGGAGTTGAGGAAGAAGAGGACGGCGAGCTCGATTCCGGGCTCCCCTGTCCGATTCCTTGCACTCAGAGGAAGCAAAGGACACGGCGGTCATTCTGCCCCACCCAGCTCCGAGCGACGGTGGCTACAACAGTGGGAAACAGTGGTCGACGGCGAGCTAGGGTTCGGGCTCGTGCAGAGAAAAGAGAGGAGAGGGAGCAGCGAGGGAGCAGAGGAGCACGGGGAGGTCTTCTTATCCTCCTCGCAGGGGACAGGAGAGGAGGGGGGGTCCGGCGAGGAGTGCTGCCGCAAGGGGGGGGGGGGGTCCGGGCGGCGACGCACGGGAGGACGACAACGGCGTCGTGCACACTGCTGCTACAGGAGGACGACGACCATTTTGCACAACGCCCCCTGGATTTCTTTTCCTATTTGCAACTAAGTCCTTTTTCCTGTTTCTTTTATTTCTTTTAAAACCAGTAGGGTTTTAGGGAATTATTTGGGGTACTAAAACATTTTATAAAAATTTGAAAATATTTGGGTAGGCTCCCCTTGTCAACTAGAGCCTCCACAAAAATTGGTTTTTTCAAAATAAAATGTTTTGAACATAAATTGTTCATAGAGTTTAAATATGTTGTTTTTGGTAAAAATATGTGATACTCTCTTAATATTTTCAAGCAAGTGATAAAATATTGTTTTGAACTTTTGGAACTTTCTTGACAAAAATGGCAACTTCCAATACTTTATATTTTCATAGAGAAAATATTTGTTTGAAGAAAATAGAGAGTGAGGTAGGTAGATGAATATATTAAGATCATTCCTTTAACTCATGACCTTAATTTCTATTTGCTGAATAAATTGAGGAGTTTGCTTTAAATTTAAGTCACATTCCAAATTTGTGACCAGTGGGTTTTCCCACTTAACACTCAAGTATTATTGGTGTAATTATTCACCCAAGCAAACAATAAAACAGGAATTAACAATCAATACAATCATAAGTCCAGTAAGCAAACTTATCACAACAAGATCAACACCCAACCAAGTCCACACAATTCAAACCACAAGGATTAACCAAACCACCATTTACATAATTAACAATACTATCTTATAAATATGATCACACTTAATTATGACAAGATGATGTTTAAAACTATCTCAACCCCACTTTGGTATTTTTGAAAAGGGTTTTGAGCAAGACAAATTATGTGGGGTAATATATTTCCCACGTGTGTTCTTTTTTAAAAGGAAGTGATAATCAAAGTTTATAAAATGGGAGTTGCATACAAATGCAAAATATCAAGGCTAAAAGATAGGTAGGAGATAGCATATAGATCTCCATATTTTTGGGAACACATAGTTTTGGAAATACTTTTACTTTCTCAAGTAATGGGTATTGATTTTGGTTGTTTACAAACCAAGTATCATTTGAAATGGAGTTGGCCAAAAGAAGAATGGAAAAGATATATGGAATATTTTCTTGTCATAACATGATCACCAAAGTTAAATATATTTTTATCTTGGTTGAGTTCTTAGGTTTAATATTTACTAGTCAAACATTTTAAACAACAAGTCACACAAGTTCAAACATCGCAATGGGAAGGAAAACACAATCATCAGTGAAACATTTCAAAAAGTTTTTGTTGGTTCTGAAATTTGGGTCTTGTAAAACTAAGTTTTTCTTAGTTTCGAAATTTGGGATGTGACAGCTCTTCCCCCCTTAAAAATAAATCTCGTCCTCGAGATTTGCCCGGTGGTAACAGGGGAGTACGAGGGCACGGTTTTTGGGTTGACTATACTTCTGAGGTCGTTGCTTCTTCAGTGAGGTTGCCATGTGAGATCTTGCCAACTTGATGATGCGAGGCTTTCTTTGTCTATAAACTTCTGTGCTGAGTTCAGATCCTTGATGAGGAGGTTGACTTGATGATCGGCACTGAGGGATAATCGTGGTTGGCTGCTTCTAGATACTATAAGGCTGAAAGCGCACGGATCTAATTATTACCTCGTTCTTGTATACCTATTGCAGGTCTTCCCTCCTTAAAAGGGGTTTTGAAGGTTCATCCTGAAGGTTGCAGCTGGAGTTGAATTGGGGACATTATTCTTCCGAGGTAGCTTGACGATCTTTGTCTTGGGTGTCATTCCTCGATGTTTGGGTCGGTGCAGATATCACTTCCTGGTATTGTCTCCTTACGAGGGTCGCAGGTGGGGACGCGTTGTTCTCAGGATGCATCAAGTCTGAGCACTCGACTCTCTCCGGTTTCTAGTTAGAAAAAGGATAATAAAAACTTCTATTTGAATCTCAGCTTGCTTGGGGGTTGGTGTCGTCCATAGCAGGTGCTTCCGTGGTTTGATTCTTCTTAGTGACTTCCGGTAGATGTTCTTCACGCTTTTCTTCCTTCGGCTTGGCGGGAAAAAGGCTGGTCCTGGAAGACTTCTTTGGTTTTGGGTCTTCACAAGATTCGCAGGTGTCTTCACCAGTAAGTTAGAGTGCACCAGAATAGTTAGGGTTTCCGGGAAAACTTTCTGGTTGAGGGGCTTAAGTTAGTTGTCAAGGGAGTAGGGGTGCTATACTCTGAACATCAAACTTTTTATACCAAAAATCCAAAACAACCGACTTTACATAGGCCTCTAATTCTCAAGTCTTCAAAATACCATTCCAACATCTCTGGTAAGGCCACTACTATCAACCAGTTAATTGAATCACGACCTTTGCCCAAACTAAAGTTATTAATCCAACATCATCTTCTTCGGGCATAACTCTTTATCATATTATAGTTCAATCTATCGGATACCCATCGAACCTTTCAGGCTCAGTCTTCCCATTATATCCTATCCAAAATCGTAGTGGTCCATCCATTATTTCTTGATTGATTTCTCTCCATAGGTAGGCATATCTCATATTATCTTACTCCTTCAGGTGGTTATTTTCCCACGACCATATCCTCAAAGCTAAATAAAGCATCCAACAATCATGTGATCATATCATCAAGAATTGACCCACTTTCTAACCAAATTCAGATTTTATCTCCACACTATTGGGCCTTGATCTCTTAATCAAAGATAAAAGATCCTTCTAAGAATAATCCAAACAGAGTGTGACAAGCTCTGAAAGCTACTGTCACCTAAATGTCTGGCTACTAGACCAAGTCATATTGATTCCTAGAATCCGATAAACATTCACTTATCCTCCACCAATTATTTCTTGCATACAACGATCTACTCATTTGCTAACTCATCTTTGACCACTTCCTATAATTCCATAAGAATTTACCACAAAGGTCGCTTGCGCTAAGAATCACCCTAGACATTCCAACACTGGAGTATTCTTCTGAATTTACTTGCTTCTAACCAATCCAAACGCCATTTTATCAGCAAGTGCTTCCTAAAAATCCAATAACATTCACCTTTCTTTCTAAACCTTAAATCATGTGTTACGTCTCCTAGTTTCAGATAACCACCAATGGTTGGGGTCCACAACTGGTTAGCCCCAGAGTATTAATCAATATATCATGTCCAAACCCAATTAATTTATCGATTCACTCCAAGTTTTCACTTCTATTATAAACCCCAAATGTTTGATATTACCAACATCATCCAACAAATTTTGATTTCCTCAAGATCCTTTCAACTAATAAACTTATAGTTCAACATTATTATATCCTCCTAAAGTCTCTTTTCCACCAACTAGTTTTGAGTCGTCCTATGGCACCTCTTTCCTTGGTCTAGAAAAAGCAATTAGTAATTTTGCACAAATTGGTTAGATGAGAAACTAAAGTTAGATAAATTATGTTAGTTATGTTAGTTTTCATATTCTTTTGTTAGTCCGACGGGATACGACTAGTGTCATCCAACGTCGGGTCTTGGATCTTCATCCTTCTTGATGGCATGCTGTGGTTGTACAAAACAACGTATGTAGGCAGGTATCCGTCTTGCAGAAGATCGCAAAGTCTTGGGGTAGAGAGTATTCCATACCTTGCTTCTCTTACTAGGAGAAAATTTTCTGAAGGGTTTTTCTAAGTCGAACTTTTGAGAGGGTACAAAAAGTACATCTATGGCCAACACGGCAAAAAGGTTTTTGCAAACAGTCTAAAATAAAGCAACAGATAAAAGTGTGGTTACTTTGGGTTCCCGACAAGACGGGTTTTGTGAAACACACAAGGAAAACAACACACATGAATGCCACACACAAGCAAGATCAATCAAGGCACTTTTAGCACCAACAGGCGTTTAATACCGTGGAAGATGGGTTTTGCTCAAGTAAAACGAGCTTATCCTATTGATCCTATGGGTCTTTGTATCTCGAGGATTTTCTTCACCTTGTCCAAGTGGGAAACTTTGGCGGTGAAATTACTGCGATTTCGGAAGGTTGCACGGATCATCGGTCTTCGCATATAAATCGCCTTGCTGTTGAAGTCTTTGGGTTGCTAAGTACCCAGGTCTGGTTTGGGGTGTCGTCAAGTATGTAAGTTTGAATGGAGGTAAGACAACAGATGGAAACTTTTGATAAACCTTTAGACAAGAGATAAGGTTTAGAATAATTCGAGAAGGTGAAAAGAGTGGAAGCTACACTTAGGCTTCCTTAGATACAAGTAATTTTAGGTAGTAATATTTTTCTTTCCAAAATAATTCTCTCGTATGGGCCTTGGTGAAACAGGGCTGTTGAAGTCTTCATTTTATCGCCTTAGTCTTTGGCCAGAATACTCAAGATTGTCAAGGTCGTAACTGAGTGGAATTGTTGACATTGAGTGAGGTCTTCGAGGTCTCTTGCTTTGTTGATACTGACGATATTGGTATTTGCAGATCAATTTCCTTGGTGTTGAATGTTGAATAGTTGGGATGGAAGGTGCTAGCAAATTAGGTCTCACTTGGGTTCATCGTCAAGTATTTTGAACGGGTAAGAGGGATTAAGAAATCCTTGAAAAATCTTAAATAGAGGGACGAGACTCGAAATATTTGAGATGGTGAGAGTGGAAGTTATTTTTGGACTTCCTTGGATAAAAATATGTTTTTGGTAACAATATATTTTTAACAAAATATTTCTTTCCTAACTAACGTCCATGCTAACTAAGGTCTGTTACAGTCAGGATGGCTCTGATACCAAGTCTGTGGGGACCCCGGATTAGGTATCCGAGATACCCGTTATGTTTCCTGCAACAATCCCATGATCAGTCTGGTGTTGCACATAACTCGAATTGGTATCACAGAACACCCATACATACCGAATAAATTTACTTACTTGATTGAAGCCATAACTTCATCAGGTACTCGCAGCGGATATCACCAAACAACGTGGAGCCCAAGCCATTTGCCAACCCTACAGGCAGCTGACTGGGAAGCGCCCTAGTTCGCATTGACGTTCACGAATGCCCTTTTCTCTTCCAACTGCTCCTCTTCAGAATCTGGCTAAGACAATAGCCAGGGACGAAACCAATATGAGTACATTTGAATGTACTCGCAAACTACACCCGGAATGAGCATGCACTACTCTTTTTATTGTTTAAATAAAACTTCGTTTGCTTTGAAAACTCTATATCCTTGTTGAAAAGAGAAGGATATACTTTTGTTTGATAAACTTTGTTTTGAAATCTCTAAATCTTTATTGAAAAAGAAAAGAAGGCTTTAGAACTTTTCCCATAAATCTGCCTTTGTAAGAAGTCTCGTTTAAAACGTTTTCCCGAAAATACATCTTTGTTGAAATAGGTAAGAAATCTCTTTTATAAATATTTTCCCGTAAAATCACCATTTGTTTATTTCTCCAAAACTCCTCCTTTTCCGACCAGAACCATTCCTGGTCAAATCGGTTTTCCAACAACCTTCTACCAACCCCTTGGTATAGTTGCATAAAACATTTTCCACTTTCAGGACACAAAACTTTGCACTTCTCGATCATAGCCCCTCAGGGTCCTCCTCCTTTCCAGCAACCTCATACCGACTCGACGGTATAGTTGCACAAATACAACATCTCCATTTTCCTTTTTAAATCTTAAACATTTCCAAAACTTGCACATGGTCAAAGCAGTTCTTTCCAACTGTCCATATCCGAGGACTCGGCTATTCGAATAGTTTTAACCCTCTGCAGAGGTAGCACGCTTTTCCCACACCCATCCGGTAACCCATCGTGTCAGCCACGTCCCGCCATACAAGGTGTATGCGAAGTTGAGCCACCGACCATAGCCTGTCCTTTGCTCATGCTAGTATAGAATCCTACCGCTACGAAATTATCATCCTTTCCATCAACACCCAGTCCAGATTCCCCGTCGGGAAACCTAAGTGTGAGGACTCGTAGTTCTGCCCGGCGAGCGAACCCTTCAATCCCCCATCCTCAGATGCCAGGACCCAGGTCAGGGGGTAGGTCGCCATGACCATCCCCTCATGGAACGAGGTCATCCTCGTTGTTGAGGAGTCCCATACTAATATGAGCAAATTATATGACTACGCCCCTTTTCCATAGGTGGGTAAATGTGGTCGCACAGGTATCGGTTGTTCTGTAAGTACAAGGACACAATGTGCATTTTTCATAAACATCACCATTCACCACTTCTCCATTTCCCCACCGACATCTCGGTATTCCACAACCACACAAGTATTTCCAAAGGAGTTTTGAGTAACCAATATTTTTCCCATCCTATAGTTTGAAAAAGAATTTCCATCTAATATCTCCAGATAGGGTGTCAAAATAATATACTTATAATTTGGAAAAGGGTTTTCAAAATCATAGCTTTTGTGGCAAACACCACATAAATAACTTTTGCTCTTTATAAGTAAAACATGTGAACCAAAATAGATGTATATAAATGCAAGCTCAGGGATAGCTTGCCTTGCTCGGCAAAGTGAACTTGGTCTTGATCTTCAGGTTCAATGAATTCCCCTTCCTCAATAACTCCGTTCCAGAGACCACTCCGGTAGTGTTTATATCTAGCGTCGCAAACAGGAGGGTAACACAACAATCACTAAGCAAATCAAACCACAAGTGGTATACAGGCAAGTAACAACCCGTAAGCTTCGAGCTAATCGTTCGGGCAACAGCTAGGATCTACACTTACGAGGGTTTTATACTAGTCAGTAGTCCAGCACCTATACGCAAGCTAGGTACATCGATCACAAAAACTATCTGAGGCGAAGGTTAACAACAAGCACCTCCTGTTGAACAGGAAATACTTCAGACAAAAGTTAGGTCACTATATATTTTCAGTGAGTCAAAATATTACCCCAAGTTAGGATATGATAAAGTGAAACACTAGGAACTTAGCAAAATTAGATTTGCTCCAAAAATCATTACAGATTAATTTATAAAATCCTTTTTAAGTATGCCCTTTTGTTAGTTTATTTTAAACAACATCACAAAATATTTATCCATGTTTGGAAACAAGGTGGAACATAAAGGTTATCATTTGCTGAACATTTTAAGAGGTCAAACTTAATTTTTGGATCCTTATTTTTAAAGATATGAATTTTTCCAATTTGTTTTATATTCTGCCATTTTCTTTATTTTAATAAAATATTAAATATACTAACTTATTTGGATAGGTGAGGTATACCAAAAGGCTAGATTTAATCTTCTGAACATTTTGATATCTTGTTTGTAACTTTTGGTTCAATATTTAATTAGTTATGAATTTTACAAAATCAATTTATATTCTGCCCTTTTACTAAAGTGCAAGGAAAAGTTATTTCCAGTGTTTAATTCAACATGAAAATGATGTTAAGAGGTGAAGTTATTTCTCCTGATCATTTTGATATATTGTTTGCTATTTTTGGATTAGTATTCAAAAAGATATGGATTTTAGAAGTTTATATATCCAAATCTGTCTATTTATTTTATTTCTCAGAAAATCTAGCGGAACGTTTTTCACCGCGGGGTTGGCTACCCACGGTCACTGACTTGTGGGCCCAAGGCCACGCTGGCAGTCCACGTCAGCGCGGAGGCCCACAGCCACGTTCGCAGACACGCTGGAACGGCGCGGCGCGCTGGGCACGGTGACCGTGCGACGGCGGCGAGCACGGCTCCGGCGAAGGAGCGCGCGCGGGGACGGACTACTGGGCGCTACGGACTCGCACGGGCACGGGGAACACGAACGGGGTGGCGCCGCTACCTATTGGTCACCGGAGCGATGAGTTTGACGACGACCCGCGGCGAACTCCGGCGAGCTACGGCGAACTAGAGCTACTGACGTGCCTTTATGAATCGGAGAGCACGGGGAGGGTTGCCAGCTTACCCTCGACGCGTGCACGAGCTTGACGAGGAAGGAGGAGGTCTAGAATGATGGTGAGCTTGCTCGGAGCGCCGCGGCCGGAGTTGAGGAAGAAGAGGACGGCGAGCTCGATTCCGGGCTCCCCTGTCCGATTCCTTGCACTCAGAGGAAGCAAAGGACACGGCGGTCATTCTGCCCCACCCAGCTCCGAGCGACGGTGGCTACAACAGTGGGAAACAGTGGTCGACGGCGAGCTAGGGTTCGGGCTCGTGCAGAGAAAAGAGAGGAGAGGGAGCAGCGAGGGAGCAGAGGAGCACGGGGAGGTCTTCTTATCCTCCTCGCAGGGGACAGGAGAGGAGGGGGGGTCCGGCGAGGAGTGCTGCCGCAAGGGGGGGGGGGGGTCCGGGCGGCGACGCACGGGAGGACGACAACGGCGTCGTGCACACTGCTGCTACAGGAGGACGACGACCATTTTGCACAACGCCCCCTGGATTTCTTTTCCTATTTGCAACTAAGTCCTTTTTCCTGTTTCTTTTATTTCTTTTAAAACCAGTAGGGTTTTAGGGAATTATTTGGGGTACTAAAACATTTTATAAAAATTTGAAAATATTTGGGTAGGCTCCCCTTGTCAACTAGAGCCTCCACAAAAATTGGTTTTTTCAAAATAAAATGTTTTGAACATAAATTGTTCATAGAGTTTAAATATGTTGTTTTTGGTAAAAATATGTGATACTCTCTTAATATTTTCAAGCAAGTGATAAAATATTGTTTTGAACTTTTGGAACTTTCTTGACAAAAATGGCAACTTCCAATACTTTATATTTTCATAGAGAAAATATTTGTTTGAAGAAAATAGAGAGTGAGGTAGGTAGATGAATATATTAAGATCATTCCTTTAACTCATGACCTTAATTTCTATTTGCTGAATAAATTGAGGAGTTTGCTTTAAATTTAAGTCACATTCCAAATTTGTGACCAGTGGGTTTTCCCACTTAACACTCAAGTATTATTGGTGTAATTATTCACCCAAGCAAACAATAAAACAGGAATTAACAATCAATACAATCATAAGTCCAGTAAGCAAACTTATCACAACAAGATCAACACCCAACCAAGTCCACACAATTCAAACCACAAGGATTAACCAAACCACCATTTACATAATTAACAATACTATCTTATAAATATGATCACACTTAATTATGACAAGATGATGTTTAAAACTATCTCAACCCCACTTTGGTATTTTTGAAAAGGGTTTTGAGCAAGACAAATTATGTGGGGTAATATATTTCCCACGTGTGTTCTTTTTTAAAAGGAAGTGATAATCAAAGTTTATAAAATGGGAGTTGCATACAAATGCAAAATATCAAGGCTAAAAGATAGGTAGGAGATAGCATATAGATCTCCATATTTTTGGGAACACATAGTTTTGGAAATACTTTTACTTTCTCAAGTAATGGGTATTGATTTTGGTTGTTTACAAACCAAGTATCATTTGAAATGGAGTTGGCCAAAAGAAGAATGGAAAAGATATATGGAATATTTTCTTGTCATAACATGATCACCAAAGTTAAATATATTTTTATCTTGGTTGAGTTCTTAGGTTTAATATTTACTAGTCAAACATTTTAAACAACAAGTCACACAAGTTCAAACATCGCAATGGGAAGGAAAACACAATCATCAGTGAAACATTTCAAAAAGTTTTTGTTGGTTCTGAAATTTGGGTCTTGTAAAACTAAGTTTTTCTTAGTTTCGAAATTTGGGATGTGACAATACCCAGATAATCCTCGCAAAGGACGTGGAAGTTGCTCACTTGCAACATCGAATTAGGGCCAATATCATGGAAGCGGAGACCCAACCACTGCATCAAGGAGCGGAAGAAGAGAGAGCCCGGGGCTTGAACCCGCGCTCAACATGCTCCGCAAATATCACTACTTCTCCTGGTTGAGGGTTGGGAATTATCTCCTCACCGGCCGCCCGCCATTCGCATTGATCTTTTGGCGGAAGAAGGCCCCGTACAGATAGGGATTCCAGGAAATCTTTGACGACCCACGAGCCTTCCCAATTGCACTTGCGGCGAAACATTTTCTCAGATCGATGGAGATCTCCACCGAAGGGTTGTGAGTACGAGAAGCGAGATTGGAGGCGGCAGAAAGGAGCAGCGGATGCGTAATGCAGGACTTGATGCAGAACGCTGGGAAAAACGATGAGCCGAGATAAATAGCCCAGACGCGGAAGACGTTTAGATCTATAAATTAACCGTCAAGGCAGGTTAAGTCGCGTTCTTGAGCCGCCAAGAAGAGTTATAAGCCGCAGATTGGAAATATGAAAATTGGAGTTCAGCTGGGATAATTCATGTGCGCGGCTCAGGGGTTTGTTAAGACAAAAAGCCTTCGCTCGAAATCCAAGCTGAACTTGGGGGCTAATGTCGGGGGAATGCTTTCTGGATTAACCCGCGACCCAGTGCGACTTACTTTACTCGCGTGGACAAAGGCCCACTTGGGAGCAAGCCCAGTATTGAACCGCCATAAGGGGAAAGATCTAGAAGACGTATCCCGGAGGACGTGAAGACCAAGTAGTCTCCGAGTAAGCCTCTGTGGACATATTCCTTATGGGGAAGTTTCCTTTGTAACCTAGCGAGCCTCTGTGTATATAAACAGGACTCGCAGGACTTAGAGCAGGTCAAGTTATCAAGCCCTAAACCCTAGCTCATACGGCGAGTACCAGATCGGATCGCCTCCATTGTAACACCTCGATTATCATATCAATACCAATCTAGGGTAGGCAGGATGTAGGTCTTTTACCTCACATTGAGGGGCCGAACCTGGGTAAATCTGTGTTGATCTTTGTTCCTGCGATCCCAAGCTCGGAGATGCTTGACTCGCGTAATCCCACACCTACGAAGTCATCCATGACACCTGACGTGACAAACCCACAACAGGGGGGAATAAGTAGGCGAAAGGGAGGCGGCTGCGGGCCCCCGAGGGGCCCACACCACCCTAGGGCGCGGCAGAAGGGGGCCCGCGCCCTAGGTGCGTGTGGCCTCCTGGTGGCCCTCCTCTGCTGCTCCTTCACTCCGTCAGGTGTGTTCTGGAAAAATAGGGACCCCCGTGTAGTTTCGTCCAATTCCGAGAATATTTCCAGACTAGCTTTTCTGGAATACAAAAACAGCAGAAAACAGGAACTGGCACTTCGGCATCTTGTTAATAGGTTAGTCCCAAAAAATGTATAAAAGTGATATAAAGTAGATGCAAAACATGTAGCAATTGGTATAAAACAAGCATGGAACATCAAAAATTATAGATACGTTTGAGACGTATCAGCATCCCCAAGCTTAGTTCCTACTCGTCCTCGAGTAGGTAAACGATAAAAACAAAATAATTTTTGAGGTGACATGCTACTATCATAATCTTGATCATATAATATTGCAAGGCACATGTAAATGAATGAAGTGATCCAAGTCAATGGTCTATAATTTGCTATCAAATAGATAATGAGTAAACAATGAATCACACAAGCTAAACGTTTTCATGAATAGTACTTTCGAGACAAGCATCAAACAGTTTTGCATAAGTGTTAACTCATAAAGCAATAGTTTCTAATAAAAGGTATTTAATCAACACAAAGGAAGAATTTAGTTTCAGCATTTGCTTCAACTTTCAACATATTTATCTCATGGATATTGTCAACACAAAGTAGTATAACAAGTCCAATACATTGCATATAACGCATGTTGTAACAAAGTTGACACTAGTGTTTGCTTGTGGAAGACAGAAAGAATAGGAAAACTGACTCAACATAAAAGTAAAAGAAAGGCCCTTCGCAGAGGGAAGCAGGGATTAAATCATGTGCTAGAGCTTTTAGGTTTTTGAAAGCATATAGAGATTGCATAAAATATTTGATACTCCTCCCAACCTTGCTAACACAAGCCATGGCTAACCGAATCCTCGGGTGCCTTCCATCAATCACATACCATGGAGGAGTATCTATTTTTGAGAGGTGTTTGTTAATTGTCAACGAATGGTAGCGGGTGAGAACAGTATTCTACCTGTCGAACGGACTTTTAAGAGCGGCTCCCATGAAGGACGTTATTTCTACCAGCAAGGCAGATCATCCCTCTTTCTCTTTGGTTTACACACATTCAGGTATTTCACTGTTTGTCATTGCTTACTGATGAATCAGGGCAAAAGTGTGAAGAGAATTAATTGGTTAAAGTTGTAATTAATTGGGACTGGGCACCCCGTTGCCAGCTCTTTTTGCAAGTTATTGGATAAGCGGATGTATATGCCACTAGTCCAGGTGTAAAAGTCCACTCGACAAATAGAATAAAGAATAACCACACTAATTCCTCATGAGCTAGTAAACATTGACACAAAAAGGGAATAATAACATTTTGAATAATTTAAAGGTAGCACATGAAAAATTTACTTGGAGTGGCAAGGAAATACCACATATAGGTAGTTATGGTGGACACAAATGGCATGGATTTTGGCTCAAGGATTTGGATGCACGAGAAGCATTCCCTCTCAGTACAGAGTTTAGGCTAGCAAGGTTATGTAAGCAAACAAGAATATCAACCCGTACACCAAGTTTTATATGACAAACATATTGCAAACGTTATAAGACTTCATACCGTCTTCCTTGTTAACCAAACCCTGTTATTAGAAAATATCTAGACCTTAGAGGTACCACCGATGCAAACCAAATTTTCAACAAGCTTTACGGTAGTTCTTCACTAATAGGCTTAACTCATGTGATGCACAATTTAATCATGATCTACTTGTTAACTCAAAACAATTGACAAGCATCAAGTTATCCATTTTAGTGATCTACAAGATTAAGCAAGTTTTTCCTTATACCAATTACCACATGCAACATTTTCTGAACCAACCAAACACCAATCAATTTATTTCATCAACTCTCCAAACAAATATAAGTGAAGCAAGAGAGTACTTTCTACAAAAGAAAGCTAATAGCTCTGACAAGAGATACATGAAAACAAGAGCTAAAAGCTGAACAGCGCTAGATATGAATACTCAACAAATATAAGTGAAGAATAGGAGTATTCTCATGAAAAAGCGGAGCGTGTCTCTCTCCCAATCAAGAATGCTAGGGTCCAGTCAAGCTTTATTGAAAATAAAAGTGCAATACTGAAAATAAAAGCACACAGACGCTCCAAGAAAAGCACATATGATGTGAAAGAATTAAAATATAGTTTCACTAGAGATGACCTGATAATTTTGACGATGAAGAAGGGGATGCCTTGGGCATCCCCAAGCTTAGACGCTTGAGTCTTCTTGAAATATGCTGGGGAGATCCATGGGAGCCTCCCCAAGCTTAAGCTCTTCACTCTTCTTGATCCTATTATATCATCCTTCTCTCTTGACCCTTGAAAACTTCCGTCACACCAAACTCAAAGTAGATCTCATTAGAGGGTTAGTGCATAATCAAAAATTCACATGTTCTATAAAGACGCAATATGATTTGTTACTTTAAACATTAGCTACAGCCACTGATGTTATGTGAAGCTCTTCCACCCAAAAAAGAATTTCACTCAACACTAGTAAAAGAGAGAATGCGAAAAATAAAAAGGCATAATCTGTCTAAAACAGAACAGTCCGCAAAGACGAATTTTTTCGAGGCACTTACGACGCTCAGATCGAGAAACTCTGAACTAATGAAAGTTTCAGACATTCATAAAGATTACGCACAAAAATTTCAGATTTAATTAACAATCTGGTGATTTTAGGAATTTCGTACAGTGAACAGCAAAAATCTGTTTCTGCGCAGCAATCAAAATTAAGCATCATCTTATCATTAGAGGCTACTCTTGGCACAACAATGCGAGAAAATAAAGATACAAAGGAGTTGCTACAGAAGTAAACAAACTCCTTGACTCAATAAAAGAAAAATTGCAGAAAAATAAAATGGGTTGCCTCCCATAAGCGCTTTTCTTTAACGCCTTTTAGCTAGGCACAAAGCATGCATCAAGTATTACCAAGTGAAGAAAGGTCTAATTCATCAAAAGCTTCATCAAGAACAGGGTTTGTCACACTAGGACTTTTCAGTTTACGTAATTCTTGGGAAGAAAATTTAAATAGACCATTATGTGACTTACCCTCAAGCTCATTGAACACGTTATCCGTTTTAAAGCACCCGTGGGTTTTGGTTTAGAAATTTTTGGAACATACATAAATTTTTGCTTTCTCCCCACAAAAGCCTTTTGCCTTTTAGTTTTAATAGAGGTAAAAGTAGAACTTATTACATCCATAGCCTCCTCTAATTCACCAATCCTAAGATTTTGATTATCTTGAATAGTACTAGTTTCTAAAACAGCAATTCTTTCATTAATGGTTCCCAGTGATTCATCAACTTTGCTAGTACTATCAAGGAGATTTGGCAAATTTTTCTCTATAGACTCCAATTTCTTTATAACATCTTCCAAGGTGATCTCATTTTTAATGTTACTAACAGGTGGTGTTCCTACTAGGCTCTCAATAATATAACTAGCTTCCAACGCAGGGGTACCAAGAAAGTTACCTCCCGTCAAAGTGTCCAAGACATATCTATACCAGCTAGTTATGCCAACATAAAAATTTCTAAGCAGGATCATAGTGGAATATTTTTTAGCACACCTACGATGAGCATCGCTGATTCTATACCAAGCATCTTTCAAACTTTCTCCACTTTGTTGCTTAAAAGATCGAACCTCAACTTCAGGAACCAAAACATGATGAGCCGAACCAGACATGATAACTAACAGAAAACAAAACTGAAAATAAACTGAATGCAAGTAACTAATTTTTTTGTGTTTTTGATAATTGAAAGCAAACAAGATAAAATAAAATAAACTAAGCAAGACAAAAACAAAGTAAAGAGATTGGAAGCGTGAAACTCCCCTTGCAGAAGACTGCTGTCTCCCCGGCAACGGCGCCAGAAAAATAGCTTGATGACGTGAAACACACGTTCGTTGGGAGACCCCAAGAGGAAGGTATGATGTAGTCAGCAGCAAGTTTTCCCTCAGAAAGAAACCAAGGTTATCGAACCAGTAGGAGCAGCAACTCTTCAGAAGGTTGTCAACGGCGCCAGAAAAATAGCTGTGCAGGGAGTCTGGACTGTTGACGTGGAATCTGCACACAACACAATCAAACTACTTTGCCCCAACGAAACAGTGAGGTTGTCAATCTCACTGGCTTGCTGAAAACAAAGGATTAAACGTATGGTGTGGAAAATGAGTATTAAATTGCAGAGAATGAAAAAGGAACAGTTTGCAGTTTGTGGTTGTTTAATCAGTGTAAAAGAATGGACCGGGGTCCACAGTTCACTAGTGGTGTCTCTCCATAAAAGATAACTAACATGTTGGGTGAACAAATTACAGCTGGGCAATTGACGAATAGTGAGCGCATGACAATGCATATACATGACATGTTGACTACTATGATATTTAATTGGGCATTACGACATAATACATAGACCGTTATCCAACAGCATCTATGACTAATAATCCACCGCCGGGTTGTCATCCGAGTCCCCCGTTGGTATTAAGTTGCAAGCAACGGATAATTGCATTAAGTAAAGTGCGTAATGTAAACAAACACATATGCCCGTGGACATAGCATCGTTAGGTTATCCCTAGTGGCAACAGCACATCCACAACCTTAGAACTTTCTGTCACTGTCCCAGGTTAAACGGAGACATGAACCCACTATCTAGCATAAATACTCTCTCTTGGAGTTACAAGCATCTACTTGGCCAAAGCATCTACGAGTAACGGAAAGCATGCAAGATCTTAAATAACATATAAGATAGATTGATAATCAACTTGACATAATATTCAATATTCATCGGATCCCAGCAAACACAACATGTAGCATTACAATAATATGATCTTGATCATGTAGGGCAGCTCACAAGATCTAAACATGATGGCACAAAGTGGAGAGACAACCATCTAGCTACTGCTATGGACCCGTAGTCCAAGGATGAACTACTCACGCATCACTCCGGAGGCAGGCATGGCGATGTAGAAGCCTCCGGTGACGATTCCCCTCTCCGGCAGGGTGCCGGGAAGAGGTTCTGAACCCTCCCGAGCTAGGGTTGACGACGGCGGCGTCTCTGGAACTTTTCGTGGATATTTGCTCAGGTACTTAGGGTTTTCGCGTCGGGGGGAATAAGTAGGCGAAAGGGCGGCGGCTGCGGACCCCCGAGGGGCCCACACCACCCTAGGGCGCGGCAGAAGGGGGGCCCGCGCCCTAGGTGCGTGTGGCCTCCTGGTGGCCCTCCTCTGCTGCTCCTTCGCTCCGTCAGGTGTGTTCTGGAAAAATAGGGACCCCCGTGTAGTTTCGTCCAATTCCGAGAATATTTCCAGACTAGCTTTTCTGGAATACAAAAACAGCAGAAAACAGGAACTGGCACTTCGGCATCTTGTTAATAGGTTAGTCCCAAAAAATGTATAAAAGTGATATAAAGTAGATGCAAAACATGTAGCAATTGGTATAAAACAAGCATGGAACATCAAAAATAATAGATACGTTTGAGACGTATCAAGCAATAGCAACAGAAGCAAGTTGTTCAACTTTAAAATCCTCATTAGGCAATTCATCTTCATGATAGTTTTTAGCAAACTTAGAGAAATCAAACTCATAAGATTCTTCATCAAATTTAGTGTAGATTTTCTCTTTCTTACAATCTATAATAGCACCACATGTATTTAAGAAAGGTCTACCAAAAATAATAGGACAAGTTTTACTAGCAGCAGATTCAAGTACCAGAAAATCAGCAGGATATATATTTTTCTTACCACATAAAACTTCCACATCTCTTACAATACCAACCGGAGAGATAGTTTCTCTATTAGCAAGCCGAATAACCACATCAATCTCTTCTAGTTCACATGGACTAATTTCTTGCATAATTTCTCCGTAGAGATCATAAGGAATAGCACTTGAACTAGCACCAATATCACATAAACCATAATAGCAGTGCTCACCTATCTTGACCGAAAGCACGGGTGTACCTGCTTTTCTGCTTTCTTAGGACGAGTAACAATAGTAGAAGCATCTTCACAAAAAATAAAATGTCCTTCCTCCACATCTTCAGTTACAAGTTCCTTAACTATCGCTATTGCAGGTTCAATAGTTATTTGCTCATCAGGTTCTTTAGCTTTATTTTCACTTTTAATAATCACACTAGCAACGATAGAATGTTCTTTTACTTTAACAGGAAAAGGCAATTTTTCAATATAAGGTTCTGGCAAAACATGATCAACAGTGTGCACTTCAACGTTTCTAACAGGAACCGAAATAGCATTATCTTTATATGGTTCATGATACTTGTTCAGCTCTTTTTTAGGAATATCAAGATGTGTAGCAAAATTCTTACAGCAGTTAACAACTATTTGAGAATCAAGACCATATTTAGCACTACAGTTACGAAAATTATCAGATTCCATAAAAGATTTAATGCATTCATAATCATAATTTATACCTGTTTCTCTACCTTTGTCGTTCTCCCATTCTTCAGTATTACGCTGGATACTATCAAGAAGGTCCCATTTAACTTCTTCCTCGTGAAAGAACCAGCACAAGAAGCATCGAGTAAATCCTTATCATGAAGAGAAATCCTTGCATAGAAGTTATTAATAATAATATCCCTCGGAATCTCATGAATGGGACATTTGAGCAATAATGTCTTCAATCTCCCCCAAGCTTGGGCGATACTTTCTCCGTCATGAGGCCAAAAATTATATATATAGTTCCTGTCTTGATTAATTTCACAAAGAGGATTAAATTTAGCAAAAAAGAGAGGTACTATCTCTTCCCAATTCATCAAGCGGTCATTTTTCAGCAGCCTATACCTATCCAAAGCTCTATCCTTCAATGATAAAGAGAATAATTTCCTCATGATTTCTTCCGTTGAAATACCTGTAATCTTAAATAACTCGCATAATACATGTACAAAAAGCAAGTGATCACTAGGATGGACAGTTCCATCTACCGAATAGCGGTTATTCATAACACGTTCAGCAATTTTCATAGGTATTTTAAACGGAATTCTTTTAGCAGGCGGAGGGTTATCGGCCATTGCAATAGCGATAACATCACTCCCAAACAGTGATTCGAATGGAGAGTAATCCATGATAAAATAAAATAACAAATAGAAATAAAAACAACACTTACAGTAAAAGTTTTCCTTACCAATTCTACTCACCAATAGCGCTTCACTCCCCGGCAGCGGCGCTAGAAAATAGTCTTGATGACCCACAAGTATAGGGGGTGTATCGTAGTACTTTCGATAAATAAGAGTGTCGAACCCAACGAGTAGCAGAAGGTGCTGACAAGCAGTTTTGAGCAAGGTTTCACTGTAAACACTAGCAGACAAATTTTTAGAGGTTTTTGATATAACAGATAAATAAAATACGAGTAAATAACAGAGAGCAATAATAATTGCAGCGAGTGGACTAATCCTTTTTAGCACAAAGGACAAGCCAATTGTTTTACTTATGATGACCAAACATTCTTGAGGATACATGGGGATTTCGTCAAGTGCTTTCGCTTCATACCGTTGATTAATCTTTATAGTTTTGATAAGTGTTGTGTGGGTGAACCTATGCTAATGCACCGCCCTTACTTGGACTAATACAAACTTGTAATTACAGCTCTTGCAGGCTACCGCAAATACAAGAGAATAATTAAGATAAATCTAACCACAGCTTTAAACTCTGACATCCTACGCTCCCTCGTGCACTAATTTACCACCGGGGGTTTAGGTTTCTGTCACTCCCGCAACCCCACAAATAGTAAACTAAATACACAATGCATTCCCCTAGGCCCATAACGGTGAAGTATCATGTAGTCGACCTTCAAATGACACCACTAGAAGAATGACACCACAACTTAAATATCAAACCATTAAATATTACTCAACATTATTCCACTACTAACATCAAGACTTCTCCCATGTCCTCAAGAACTAAGCGAACTACTCACAAGACATCATATGGATCATGATCAGAGGTGATATAATGATGAATAACAACCTGGACATAAACTTTAATTCGCCGATAAAACTCAAAAGCATCAACCACAAGGAGTAATTAACACCGGGAGAGTTTCCCCTATGAACTAGACAAGTAGCAATCCTAGATGTTACAGCAGAACGAAGTGGAGAGGTGGAGATGATGGTGCTGGCGGTGGAGATGATGATGATCCCGATAAAGTCTTGGGCGTTGGCGGTGACGATGGCGACGATTTCCCCCTCCGAGAGGGAATTTCCCTGACAGATTTCTCCCTGCCGGAGAGCTTTTTCTCTCTCTGTAGTTTTCCGCCCCGTGGAGGCGGCGGAATATTTCTTCGTGGCTCCCCTTTGCAAATTAGGGTTAGGAGGAAGATATATGCGAAGGGGGTGAGCCAGAGGTGGGCCAGGGACGCCACACCACACCTCGGCGCCGCCCCTAGGCTGGTCGCGCCCAGGTCAGGTGTGGGCCCCTCGTGGCCCATCCTGACCTCCCCTTTTGGCTCCCACCGTTATCTCGTAGAATAGGAGTTTCTGTATTTTCTCGTGATTTTTGGAGTTTCAGAAATATAGTATCTTGACGACGCTTTTTCCAGCAGATTCCTGGCTCCGGCAGTGAAATCCCAATAATCATCAAATATGCAAAATAAGATAAAATAACATAAGTAATGTATCTTAATATGAAATATATCAATGAATACAGTAAATTATGATATAAAACAGTGATGCAAAATGGACGTATCAATCATCCTGTCGAATCCAGAGAGTCGGCATGAACGTCGTGGTAAGACAGAGGAGGCCAGTCCGGCCGACTCCAGGCAGCTCCTACCGATCAAGTGGATATATTTTACCCCTGTATTTAAAGTGGTGACCCTACTGCGTGGCGGCAAGATTCAATCTTCTAACTGATAAGATTATACGCAGACCCTCGCCATGAATGCCTCGGGGAAGAACCGAAATCATCATGAAACATCGACCTCTCACAGACCGAGTACAAGGTCCACAGCATTAAACAAAGCGCTTGCCGGCTTGCCAAACACTTCCACACACATGCTACGGCAGACAGCTCAATAGTAGCACCCATTAAGTGTGTATATAGACAGCATGTACAACACCTGAAATATTTTATATTAAAAAACAGAGGGAGTACGAAACAAAGGGACACAATTATTTACACGCACTCAAAAGATTCGCCGGCTAGAGGTTCACATTAGAATCATCAAAGTAGTAAAAAACCTAAAATTCGTAAAACATGAAATATGGCCTTGGACGATCTAAGAAGTCCCCTCGCGCTTGGCCATTTCGATTTGCTTGTCGAGGCTCTCCTGTTCGTGGGTTAAGGCTTCGTTTTGCAGGACCAATACTTTATTCCGCACGATCCCGAGCTTAATCTCGAGGTCGAAAACATTCTTCGATAGATCACTGTTGTTGACGATCATCTTCTTCAGGATCTTCGTCCTGTTTCATTGTCGTCTTCTGCGTTTTGAACAACAGCTCGCTGGCCTCAATTTCCTGGTCGAGGGTCCTTCTGGCGAGCTTCAGGGCTGCGAGTAACTCATCTATGATCTAGAGGTTCCTCATCCTAAGGCGATCACCTCAGTGTGTGACGTTGGCTCTGATTCACCGCCCCTGTACATCTGTAGTTGTAGGCATATCGATGAGCGTAAGTAAGTTAAACAAAGACAAATTGCTTAAAACGGAACTAAAGATGAGAAAGGGGATAGTGAAGTAGGAAATCACTTGGAAGCAGAGAGCGTCTCCCGTGCGTCCATTGTTGGGGGAAGAAGGAGCATGTACCGATTGATTTAGTACAGATGGAATGTAGTTAGTCAGGCGGTCATGAGGGACTAGGTGAATTTGCGTGTGCTTGCCCCTCTATTTAATCAGAGATGATAGGTGGCGGTTGCGGAGAAGCCGAGGAGTTGATTCATTCCCGTGTCGTCACTTCCCATGAAGCATCCACGTCTTTACGCCCACTACGTCCCATAACGTACTGGCGTATACGTGGAAGTCGAGGAGTTTATCCTCCCCACGGTAAATGTATGATGTGCGACGGTTTAGGTTTTACCATATCTTTTTTACCTCGACGGTTCCACTGCATTTCATCGTTTCTCCCACGTTTCACCCTTTGACTCGACGATATTAAGTCGGGTTGCGCCTATGGTTTTATAGAGGCTGGTGTGGTGTTTTCGTTTCTCAGATTAACCTTTTTTTGGGTTTTCATTTATTCTTTTGCTAATGTGTGAGGAAGATGAGGCCGGAGGGGATAGGGGTGGAAATGGCTGCTGCTACTGAGCCGTGTGTCGTAACGTGTGTAGAAGCGTCAGTGTGTATAGTACTCGGTAATAAATTGGCTGTCTCAGAAGTGTTTGGCGATTCGGCTGCGTGTAATCTTGCCGTCACGCGGTAGGGTTAGCAGTTTAAAGACAGGGGCATGATATATCCACTTGATCGGTAGGAGACGTCATCACGAGTTCATTGGTGCTTTGCTCGAATTTGTTTTTTTGGTCTAATTTGGTCTTCGGTCTTACACATGGATATTTTTATTTCTACCCGTTGATTATTAGCATTGCGTATGGCGTGACATCAAAACAGGCCTCGGGGGGGCGTGCGCCAAGGCGCACCCCTAAATCTAGTAATACATGGACCACTTACCAGCTGCATCCATGCCTAAATAATCCACTACCGAGATAACATCCGTGTCTCCCATTAGTATTAAGTTGCAAGCAACAGATTATTACATTAAGAACAGTGTGTAATGTAAACAAACACATTAGACTTAACAGACGTACCCTTAAGCTAAGTATTAGTTATTTTATCCCTAGTGGCAACGACACATCCACAACCTTAGATGTTGCTGTCACTCACCCAGATAACTGGAGCCACGAATCCACTATCGAGCATAAATACTCCCTCTTGGAGTCACAAGCATCTACTTGGCCAAAGCATCTACTAGCAACGGAGAGCATGCAAGAACATAAATAAAACGGTTGATATATTGATAAACAACTTGATCATAACATCAATATTCATTGGATCCCAGCAAACACAACATGTAGCATTACAATAATATGATCTTGATCATGTTAGGCAGCTCACAAGATCTAAACATGATAGCACAAAGTGGAGAGACAACCATCTAGCTACTGCTATGGACCCGTAGTCCAAGGATGAACTACTCACGCATCACTCCGGAGGTGGGCATGGTGATGTAGAGCCCTCCGGTGATGATCCCCCTCTCCGGCAGGGTGCCGGGAAGAGCTTCAGAACCCTCCCGAACTAGGGTTGACGACGGCGGTGGCGACGAAACTTTTCGTGGATAATTGCTCGGGTACTTAGGGTTTTTTGGAGGAGATGAATATATAGGCGAAAGGGCGGCGCGTGGGGGCACCCGAGGGCGCCACACACGGTCTCGGCGCGCCTGCCAGGGGCAGGGGGCCATGCCCAGGTCGTGTGTGGGCCCCCTGGGTCGCCTCTTCGTGCACCCTTCGGACTTCGTCTTCGTGTCGGTGAAAAACTGGGCTCCGTTGATTTTCGTCCAATTCCGAGAATATTTCCTGACTAGCTTTTCTGAAACGGAAAACACAGCAGAAAACAGGAACTGGCACTGCGGCATCTTGTTAATAGGTTAGTCCCAGAAAATGCATAAAAATGCTATGAAGTGTATATAAAACATGTAGCAATTGGTATAAAACAAACATGGAACACCAGAAATTATAGATACGTTTGAGACGTATCAGACAACGGTGGTACCGCCCGAGGTACCTCCGTTTTCAACCCTCGGGTTCGTGAAGCGGTACCATCAGCAATAGCTCACCGGTAGTACCGCCGCTACCAGCGGTGGTACCTGTGCAGCCAGCGGTAGTACCGCTCCACTGATCACCGGGTAGCATAGTGGAAATACCGCCAGGTGTTGTAGCTACACTACCAACGGTCAGCATAGTTGGGTGCTGGAGCTACTACCGGCGGTCCCAGCGGTAGTACCGTTGCAGGATTTCTTGCACAACGGCCGGATTCAAAGAGGCCCCTATATAAAGAGTTACCCTCTTCCTTGGGCATTCAAGATTCACCTACCTCTCTCCCTCCATTAACTGCAAGCGTCAACCTCCTAGATCTCCCACTCACGCCACTCAATCGCCGTGATACTTTGTGGAGTGAAGGAGGAGGTATAGATCTACATTTCCACTGAAGGAATTTCGAATCCCCCATTCAATCTTTGTGGATCTTGTTTCTCCTTGGGTTTCTTGTAAACCTAGGAGACTTTGTGAGTCTTGGAGATCAGAGCTTCGGGACATTGTTATGAGTCTCCATCTCATTGTGGAGAACCTCAACCTTGGTGTAAAGGTTTGGTCACGCCTTCAACACGATCTCATAGTGGAATGAGCCAATCCCTCACGGGTGAAGCTCATGGAGAATAGGGTGAGCACATCCATGCTATTGGAGTGCCTTGGTGGCTCCACACCCCTCCAACGTAGACGTACTTCCATTGGGAAGGAACTACGAGAAATATCTCTTCGTGTCCACCTTGCGGTTATTTCTATCCTTTACTACTTGTTTGCGTTGCGCTATATATCTTGCTTGTATCACATAGATTGATATCATCTAGTTACACATCCAGCCAACCTTGATATACACTGTCAAACCCCTAATTAAAAGAAAATGTTAAAATTTGGTAGTCGCGTATTTACCCCCTGTACTCGACCATATTGATATTTCAATGACTGATTGTAGTGTGATTATGCACAACATGATCATAGAGAATGAGCGCAATGATATGTGATGAAGCGTGACACTTTCAGCGTGAGTTGGTTCAGCCAGAAGGTGGAGTGGCATCATTTGAACAGTTTCTCGACTTCCATCATGATATATGTGATAAAGAGACCCACGTTCAACTTCAAATCGATTTGGTGGATCATATGTGGGTTCACCTAGGGAACCAATAGTTCTATAACTATTTGCCCAATTCCTTCAAGTTGTTTGCTACAAATTATTTGGTTTGCAATAAGATATTCGTTCACCTAAGGAACTATTTATTTTATTTGATTGTAAACTATTTGTATTAATTGTTTATATTATATGATGGAATGACCAAGTAAAAAATGTCCAAAATGATAAAAACAATTTTTGGACGGATTAAATGGGCCGCTCCATTGGGTGCAGTGGCCTCAGAAATGCGGACATGGGGCCTATCCGTTTGATGAACCAAACGGACAGAACTCGTGGATGTCTGTTTGGATCGTCCCGTTGAAGTTGCCCTTACCGAAGTAGGTTCAACATTCCTAGCAACGAAGGTCAGGCCTTACCTGATGAAGGTTCAAGGGAGCAACCAACAACCCCAGCGAAACACGATGCCACAGTCATCTGGAACCAGGACACATCGACCACACAAGCGAAGGGCAATTATCCTTTTTGCGGGTAATCATCCTACAACCATGCAAAATCATAACGGTAAATTCGTTTAACTCTGGGCTACACGAAAATGAAAAATCTTATGCATTCATAGTTTTGAAAATATGCGCTCTTCACTAGATCAGATCCTTACTTTTTCATGTGTAGCTTATTACAAAATATAAAGGGAGATTTAGCATGTTCGTAGAATATATATTGTTTAGTACATATGAATTGTTTCTACTTTTTTCTGAAACTTGACGATTTCGAATTTGTCACTGGAATTCAGAACCATAAATCCATACTCCCCTTGTTCTCAATTTCCTTTTGCACTGTGGCCCGCATGTAAGTACAGTAATAGATACTGTGGAGTCTGGACACTTCCTCGGTCGCCTGAGATTCTCTCGCCGCTCCTTCGCCAGACGGCCAGAGCTCCCCGATTTCCCACCCGAACCCCCTCATCGCGTCCTGCCTGGCCGCATCCTCGCCGCTGGTAGCCGTCCCGGATCTCCGCGTCCAGATCCCTGGGACACCCCCCCATCGCTGGGGCTGCCGGCGTCCTCGCCGCCGGAGCCCACTCTGTCGCCTACTCCCCTACCAGCTCTTCACCGCCGGAACCCCCTCCGTCGCGTACTACCTCCCAGCTCTTCACTCTCGGAGTCAGGTTAGCATGTCTACCTTTTCGTATTTGTCATGGATTGAGGGTTGATTTTTGTGGATCCGAAACTTCGTGCGTAAGTTGAGCCGTAGACATTTCTCTGCGTATTACTGTTTTGCTTTGTTTATGTGCTAGTGCTACTATGACGGATCATGGATGAACAAGGGCAGTGATTAAATTTTACATGTAACTGATGGGCCACATTTCAGACTTTCAGTTTGTTATTAAATGCTGCTTCACCTTTAGTTTGCGGGTTAGAACAGATTTGTATACTGGTACTTTTTCTCTACTGTTCTTCTTTGGTACTATGCTGCCAAGAACAGATTCATGCATGTACACTTGATTTTGCACACTTTCTGCTAGAAGTGATATGTTTCACTCCTTGCTAGCATTATTTTTACTTTCCTCTAAAGAGGTGGAGCAGATAATGTTTAAAATAAAGCGTTATGATGCCAATAAACAAGCATACAACATACACACTGCTTTTCTGTACGCCGATTGCTTATACCAATGCCAAGCACAATACACTGCTGTGTTTCTATTCTTTCGATGGATCATTTGGGAAGTGACAATGCCTATTGTGAGAGCAGCCAACCCCGTTGCTGTTGTGTGCACACATGTCATGTTTGTCTTAGGGGCTACAGAAATTACACACGGGAAGACCCGAAAAATAAGGGAAATGATTAAAATATATATATATCTGGACAATTATTTAGCTTAAAATCATGGTTAAGCCTGGTAGACGACATAACCTGTGAGCTGACATAACAGGAGACACATAGGTCAGTGTTAATTCAGCAACATCAAAGTTACGTTCGCGAGACCGAACCATGCCATACTGTCTGGTTTGTGATGGATGCCAAAGATATCCCTCCCTCATAGTCTTGCTCGACTCAGAAGCGGGTCAGGCAAGGTGAGCTCCGTGCTTGGAAAATGCCAATAGGAAGTTTGGACTGTCCCATACTTCAGAAGTTAAAATTAACGAAAAGGCGTCAAGATAGTATCTTAATTACTTAATGTCCATATCTACTCCCAGTTTCAACTCAACTCGATTTATATAAAAAAAACATAGATTATGCTGCCCCTTAAGTATGCAAAAAACTTGATAGCGTTCCCCTCAGGGGTATTCCAGACATCTTGGACTTCAATTAGCTCATCAGCCATACCAACGAAAAGCCAGCCCAGCCGCTTCCCTGGGTAGCCAGCAAGAAGCCTGCCAACATGCTTGTCGGATTTTCAAAAAAACATGATATGCAAGTTTGTTCTCCGTGGACTATGCTAAAGATGATATTTACTGCCTGGAGTTTGCCGTAGACTGTTATGAATTTTTTTACTAAGATTTTCAAATTTTGGGCCTGTTATAGCCAAAACTTGGGAAGAAAGCAAGGTATGATTAGGCTTCACATGGTTCTTGCTTAGAAGGCAATCAACATCATCTTCATCAGTGTAGGATGTTATGGTGAAGCTTTTTAATCAGAGTCAGCGAGCTGTAAAGAGGCTGGGAGTTGATAGGCTATAGGTGGGTGTCGTGAGATTGTGATTGGTATCTAATGATGCCATTGGTTTTCCCCGTATATGCTACCTACATTGCAGTTTCTTGTACTTATAGTTCCATGGACTGTATGACTTGAGATGAATCTTCTCATGATTCCCTAAAGGTTGGCAACTTCGATATGGTACACAAATCTGCCAAGTTAAATGCGGTTCATACTGTTCATCTTGGGAAGCCAACCGATCAATTGGATTATTTTTAGCTCCCCGCTTGAACACTCGATATATTTTTTGATCTCTTACCTTTTGGGTTGGTAGTGGGGTGGAAGTCATGTTATGAAACTTCTGTTGTTCAAGTTTGAGAATCTGGGGGTCTGGTTATATGATATGTGTTTTAGAGCAACCCAAAGGGTGCTGTAGTTTACTTTGCATGAATATCTTTCTCTTGTTCTAGGATGTGAAATACTTGCAAAGAAAGTCACTTTTGAGTTTTTCTAACCTGGTCACTTATGTAGTTCATATCGTATCTGTAAACTTATGACCTAAACACAATATTTGTTTTTGCAGGTGGATGTCCACTTGTACGTTGATTGGAGACAACTAACTTGGTTGGTCCTGAGGGCAAAGAGTTATGATCCGACCAGGTTCCAAGGATTCACAAAATTATGACAACAATAGCCAGAAAGTTTATCCTCAGCCAGTTGATGAAAATATGATTCAGAACATGGACTCAATGGATAGTATGATTGGAAGGATATTCAACAACATATCCTCTTTAAAGGCGGCATACATTAAGCTGCAGGAAGCTCACACCCCATATGACCCAGACAAGATTCAAACTGCTGATAAGCTTGTCATAGATGAGCTCACCAGGCTATCAGAACTTAAGCATAATTACAGAGAGAAAAATCCTAAACCGATAGCAGCATCACCTCAAGACTCACGCTTACTTTCTGAAATACAAGAGCAGCAGAACTTGTTAAAGACATATGAGGTAATGGTAAAGAAGTTCCAGTCCCAGATCCAGAATAGAGATACCGAGATTAGCCATCTACAGCAGCAAATCGATGAGGCCAAACATCGAAAATCAAAGCTGGAGAAGAAATTGAAACAAAGGGGCTTACTGAACAAGGAATCTGAGGAATCTGATGAAGAAGAGAACTACTTCTCCATTGAGCTGACACCAAGTTTATTTACATCTGCTGCTGATAATTCATACCAATCAATACATGATTTCTCAAAGCCCTTGATCAACATGATGAAAGCTGCTGGGTGGGATCTCGACGCTGCTGCTAACGCAATTGAACCTGATGTAGTTTACACAAGGAGAGCTCACAAGAAGTATGCATTTGAGTCCTATATTTGCCAAAGAATGTTCAGTGGTTTCCACGAAGAGAGCTTTTCCGTCAAGGCTGCTACTGCCACTGTTTCCAATGAGGCATTCTTCCACCAATTCCTTGCAGTACGAGCGATGGATCCTCTGGATGTATTGAGTCAGAACCCAGATTCAGTTTTTGGAAAATTCTGCAGAAGCAAATACCTGTTACTTGTGCACCCAAAAATGGAAGGTTCTTTCTTCGGTAACATGGATCAGAGAAACTATGTCATGAGCGGTGGCCATCCAAGGACAGCTTTCTATCAAGCATTTCTCAAGTTGGCGAAGTCCATATGGTTATTGCATAGGCTGGCGTACTCTTTCGAACCAAAGGTCAGGGTCTTCCAAGTGAAAAAGGGAAGCGAATTCTCGGAGATTCACATGGAAAGTGTTGTCAAGAACATTGTCTTGGATGAAGGTGCCGAGAGGCCTAAAGTCGGTTTGATGGTGATGCCTGGTTTCTTGATTGGGAGTAGTGTCATACAGGCTCGAGTGTACCTTTCAGATGTCAAATACGCTGACTGAAAATGTTGCAGTTGCTTGAGAAGATTCGGGGTGTTACCCTGCGAGGTCATTTAAGTGCATCTGATAAGGTTGGGACTTTCAGACTTAGTATGTCTTTCTTGTATGTGATGCTACCTAAAAGTTGTTATTCATATGAAATGTGTAGTGTGGTAGCAACACCTTTGTGAAAAACCTGAATATGCTTAGAAGACTACAATGTTTATTTCGATGTAATCATGTCCAGTGGTTGTTCTTTATATTTGTTGATTATGCGATTTGGATGTTGCAGAATGTGTGATGATTGTACAACCCTTCTCATGTTGCCACACAAGTTTCTTTTTGGTGTCTACTCCCGGTTATTGTACTATAATTTTGCTCGTGCTCTGTACTGTGTAAGTTTCACAAGTGAATAACTGAACCATTTTAGAACTAGGTGAATTACAGTTTCTCTAAAGAGCATCTGTATCCCAGAACGCTAAGATGTACATGTCAGCTTCCTCTCTATTCCTCTTCTAAGCATCCTTTGACATACCCATCTTTATAAATTTATATTAGTGATAATTTAATTAGGTTAGCACTGGGTGCTAACATAAGTGGCGGTGCTAACTTTTTTTTTGCCTTAGCATTTATTCACACATCCTTTGCCACCAGCGCATAGTCGAGTTCTCTAGCGTCTAATGGGTTTCGAGGGATAAGCATATGCTCTTGGGCACCACTCCTAAGCTTAGGCACTCCATGCCATCCTAATCGGATAAAGTACAACTGTCGAATTACTATCTTATTCTCTGCACACATATAAGGTAAGAGATATTTATCTATACCTAATAATAAAAGCATTAATGTTTCTTGTGGTACGTCATTGTAATTGCCCTTGTAGTTGTAAATAATTACGTGCCTATGCCACCGGTAAGTCAGAAAATTTTGTATGTCCGTCGCTCCCTCTCTCTCGCGAAGTCACAATCGAATCTTAAGCAGAACGAATACGTTTTCTGAATAGTAAGCTTTGAGTCCGATCGACCTGGGAAATCCTGGTTTCCTCCGTTGCGTATGTGCGTGGAGCAGAGTCCGATCTGAAGTCAAACAACATGCCTCCATCATGTTTCTATATATGTGTCGGTCCCCAGATCTTCTTGTTCGAGAGAGGATCGATTAATTGGGTCTAGCCCGAGATAGCTCTCGACACGGCGAGGCGACGACATTAGAGAAGATAATAGCTGGGGTTTCGTCGCGAAATTTTTGGCTACCCTACCCGTCATCCACCGCCTCCCATCCAATCCGATCTTCCATTACGCTCTCCATGTTCGTGTGCATACGCGAAACTCGATCCGGTCATGCAGTCCTGGATCGACAGCATGAGGGGGCCGCGTCAATGGATAACTTCGTGATATGGAGGTGGAGCACGCGGCAATGGAAGTGGAGCATGCGGTCGACGCCCTTGGCGAGGGCGGTGCTGATTCGGGACGAGGAGCTGCTGCACGGCGAGTATTGTTCGGCGTTGGCAGCCCGCATGACCACATAGTCCATGGCGAGGACGTGGTCGTCGTCCATGGTCCTGGTGCGGTTTGCTGTTCGCCCATGAGGAAGAGCCCCTCATGCATGGCGTGCTCGTCACCGGTAGCCAGCGCGACCAACACTTCTATGGCGAGGACGTACCGACGTGGTCGATGTCCATGGTCCGGGCGAGGTGAAGGACCAGGGGCAGGGAGCTTCTCCTGTTGGCACACGAGGAAGATCCGCTCATGCACAGTGTGGTTGGCGCCGGTAGCCAGCCTGGCCCACCAGATCGTCCATGGCGAGAACGTGGTCGACGTCCATAGTACAGGAGCTAGCGCTGAATCACTAGGACATACAACTGTTGCCGGTCGCGCAGGCGGAGGAGGAGCTCATGCACCGATGCATGGCGTGCTCGTCACCGGCAGCACGGTCGACCAGCCGACCAGGGCGTCCATGGCTGCCACGCGGTCCACGATGAGCTGCTGCCCTACGCTCGTGTCGAACTGTGTTGGTCGTCCATGGAGATCGGCCGTCGTTGTGTGATGCCGAAGACGTGAAGAACGATGGTGAAGACGTGCTGACCAGGGTGTGGGCGCGTGTGCAAGACCATGCCGAAGATGTGCTGAACGTCGCGTCGAGCTGGTGGCTGCCGTGCCGTGCACAGTGTCTATACAGCATATTTGATTAATCTTATTCTGACATGAAAATATAACAAGTGAATTTGCTCATGTGTGGCCGCTGCCTGCTTGTGTTGCAGGACGTTGAGCAAGTTATTGGACGGGCGTTGTAAGTATGCTTACTGAAACGATATGAAAGAATGGCTTCCTCTTTGTAGTTTCTATTCCCTTTGTAATTTTGTCTCGGTAGGGTGGTCTCATAAATTGAATTGTCTCTCTGCAGATTTTTATTTTTCATTTGGTTAAGAAGGCAATTGAATTTTATATAAGCATGTGCGAAGTTGTTTACCCTACACGCTGTATCCAGATTTAGTTCTAACAAAAGGATGACTAATATTAATATTTAAAAAGTCTAAAATATTAGAGTAAGTAGAAAATTAATTATAAAACAGTAGATCAAAGAAAACTAATTGTTTAAACTAATATTAGATCAAATAAACAAATTTTAAATAATTGTATGTACTTTTAATCTGTTGTATGAATCGTGTGCGTGTTGTACCGGTTTGGTAGTTACAAAAATTAAATAAATGCAGATTGATCGAATTTGGATAGTGATAATTTAGGTCAAGTTTCCATGACATAAAAAGTAGTAGTAGTTTATAAAATTCACTCCGTAGCAACGCACGGGCACATTTCCTAGTAAAGTACATAAATTGATATGTCTACTTCACTGTCTAATTCATATGGGCTGGAATCAGTGGCAGACCAAGAAACTTCTGGAGTCTAGACAAACGAGTTCAAGATGCCAAAATTTTGAACGAAATCCTCATAGAAAGTAAAAAAATGCATGGGTTGCGCTGGCCGCATGGGCTGGACTGGAGCCTGGAGGGATGCTGGGTCTGCCCCTGGCTGGAATGGGGATGGTCTAACACAAATAAGCACTCAATTTGAGATATTGTTGATGAAAAATTGACCATCCAGGCTCCTACTAATTGGCGCACTACAAGCACACAATCTATTCAAAACATCTAAGGCAAAAGAGAAATACAATAATAATTGAATTTTTTCGTCAATACTCAATAGAGTGAAACATAGTGGGTAGCACTCATGGTAATTGTTGGGCCCGTGTTGTTGTTAGCTGCATAATTATAGTATTATTTTCTATCACGCTTATGTCGTATTTTGATTGATAATTTGTTTGCTAAGTTGAAAATCATTTTGTGGTCTAGCACTAGAAATTACAGGGAAACTTGGTGACACACTTTTTTTTGCGAACACGCAAAAGCTTTGCGTATCACTTGTATTAGAAGAAAAGGACAGAGTCCAGAGTACAGCAATTCCGGCATCCAACGATGCGGTAACACAGCCAAACAACAGGTCCTCATAACAACTAAGTGAGGAGGTATCTCAACCTACAAACTACACTAACAACATGAGACATCGCCTAGCCTTGCCTCCATCCAAGTCGTAGCCGTTGCCAACTGCTCCCAGGGTGGACCAACACTCCAAAACTGCCCAGGCCAAAGAAACCACACACCTATGTGCCTAGAGAGAGTCGGCAGGTGAAGGGCAAGGACCCGGCTAGAACTTGTGTACCGAAACATCAGGGAGGAGCTGGCGCAGGTGTACAATGCGCCCCGGAGGTCCACGCCGTATCGACTCCGGAGCCATGCGTCGCCACACTCCAGCCGCCACATCAGAGCCACCACGTGCAGCCCAAGCAGCGCCTACAAGAGGGGAACGGCGCTGAGACGCCGCCGCTGCCCGATCCGGCAAGCCGGACCTAGGGTTTCCCCTGGTGCTCGAGGAGGAAGTCCAGCAAGGGTCATGCCAACGCCTCCAAGGAGGTAGCGGCACCCTCGGGCGTTGCCGTTGACAGCGCGGCAGCCGCCGCGCGGGGATTTCGCCCCGACCTGTAAGCAAGGACCCCCGAAGACTCCGAAGACCGCTGAAGCAGGGGCAGCCCAGAGACGGCAAAGTTGGTCGCTTGAGAAGACCACCGCGGAGACGGCAGGAGGCAGAGCCTCGAGGAGGGAGACACCGCCAACGGGTCAGCCACCGCGGGGAGCGCGTCGAGCAGATGGCGCCAAGCTGCCATCCGTGGCGCACCGCCGCCGGCTATGGCCGCCGCACACTGGCCCACAACGTCCGCCGTCTGGGATCCACCGGGGCGCGGCAAAGCAGCCACCGCTGCTTGCGAGCGAGCCCGCACGGCGTCCTCCACAAACGGCGGCCGGGAGGGGTGGGAGGAGGGAGATGGCCGGCGGGTCGGGAGGGGATGCCGTGCGCCAGCAGGCCCAGCAGGCACCCACGACTCCGTGGCGCGTCGCCGGAGCGCCGCCACCCGCGCCGCTGCACCTCAACCACCCTGGCTCGCCCCTGCCCAGCTCGGGCCCGGGAGCCGCCACCACCTCCCGCACAGCCGCAGGGCAAGGGTGGCAAGGAACCAGCCGAGTCCGGCCAGATCCGGCCGTCCCCCATCCCGCGTCGCCACCGGAGCCCGGCAGCCTCGCATCCTCCGTCGGCGCCGCCACCCGCATCCGCCATGGGAGCCGCCGAGCTCCCACCAGCCCCTCGCCCTCTTTTGGAGGAGAGGGGGCCGCCACCACCGCTCGTCACCGGCGGCAGCAGCGGCCAGAGAGAGGCGCCGGAGTTGGGTCGCCCCCGGGTCGCCCAGCCTGGACAACACGGGAGCCTCTCGTTCGGTTGGTTCACTTGGTGACACACAAATATGCGATAAGTCATAGAAGTTGAAAAGTGCGCGCCGCTAGTTCCCAAACTTGGTGACAGTAATAAGATCATAGTGTGTGCATGTCCCCTTGATCGCTAGTTGTTCCTCCTCGATCGTCCAAGTCTCGTACAATCGAAGCAATCCTATCATCCACAATGCCACACTAGCTATTCTTCATCCCCATAGCACTCGAACACTCCTTGATAAAAAAGAAGTCCTACAACTTATCGGGCCAATGAATAGTAATTTTAATAATCAAGAACTTCGAGTAGCAAGCATAAACAAAACGTATGCTCAAAAGCATCACATATCACATTGGACGATCCGCGAGTACCGCGACTCAATCAATGAGATAGTGCACCTCCTTGTGTTAGGAACTTAGGATAGCAATTGCCACAAAAAAAAGGAACTTAGGATAGCAATGATAATAGCAAGATCTCACATTTACCAATAAAGAACAAATAACAGTATCTTCAGACATGGTATCGATTTAATTGGTTCATCAGTACATAAAATCTAACTTAAATAGCAACAATATGACAGTACATATTAGTCTTCTCGCCAGCACTTTCTCCACATTTCATCTCAGTTTGATACCACAGGAGACAGGACTGACCGGAGAAACCCATCATCCCGATGGGATCATGGGAATCCCTGGAATCATCCTCAAACTTGTTGGGTACTTTTCAGAGTGCGTCTAGTTGGGCTAGGCCTTGTAACTTACCCAAAAGCCTGACATATGGGCCGCACGGTGGCGTAGATACAGCCCACTTTCAGCGTACGGGCTTCTACTTACATAATCTCCCCTTCGTTTTGGTCAATCCCATTCTCGACGGCCCTGTTCGCTTGCCAGAGAAGAGGGAGGAGAGGCTCTTGCTAGGTTTTAGCACGGCTGCGGCGGCGGGGTCCTGCCGTTGAGAGTTAGGTCGGCCGGAGCGAGCGGGATGGCCAAGGGCGACGACGCGCTGGCGCGGAAGCGCGGGAAGGTGCGCCGGAAGCGGATGCGCAGCAGCGAGAACGCCGTCTCCACGCGCGTCGCCGCCATCATCGCCTCCAAGAAGCGCCGCAAGACCGGCAAGCGACGCGGCTGCGAGGGCATGTGCTACTCCCTCCCTTGCCCCGAGGACCCCTTCAACGACCGCCACGGCAAGAAGCGCAGGACCGACGACGACGACGATGCCGCCGCCGCCGACGCCGACGCCGACCATAAGAAGAAGAGCAAGGACTCCAAGAAGCCGCCGGGGCGGGCCATGTCCGGGCCCAATGCCATACCCGTGCGGGCGAAGAAGACGGAGGAGGACCGCCTGGAGTATGACCGGCCGTCCAAGTTCTTGGTGGTCTGCCTCAACGCGATCCGGGACGCTGCGGGGGCGTCCGAGGACGACGGCGGCAGCATCCACGACACTGCCTCCTGGGGCATGGAGCTCTGGAAGTCCTGCGCGGCGTCCCCGCCGCTGGACGTGCTCGACACCAGCTACGGGTGCTCCACCCGGGAGCAGACGTCGTGGCTCGTCTCCACCGCCTGCGACATCGTCGCTAGGAAGGAGAAGCTCGGGTGGTCGTCTCTTGCCCCTTCCTGCTCTACCTCGTCCCCTCCAAGGAAAAGGCCGTGCAAGTAAGTACTAACAACTTGGTTTTTTTTTCTATTCGAACCCTTCCTTTTATTAAGATTCGAATTATTAGTACCAGGAAGTAAAGTATGGGCAAAAAATGGCAACCTCATCTAGTATTTCATTTGGTATTTCTGCACTGCTTGAACAGGTGCGCTCGATATGCAAACCTCTAAAGTCTCTTGGGATCCATTCAGTCAGCTTGCATCCTGGCGCTTCCATAGAACATCAGATTTCTGGGTATGTTGTCTTCAAACATTAGTACCATCTCCCCGCAAAAATAAAATAAGTGAATTATCAGTACCATCTACCATGTAACGATGAGATATCTTCTTTTTGAGTGTTGGCCTGTGGATACTGAGTTCCATTTGATGCAATGCTAATTTTTAAAGAATGAGTGCAATGTTAATTTAATTCGTTGTCTTGTCTTTCTATCAGGCTAAAGAGTTGTGAGCCGGAGTTTCTTATATCTACCCCTGAGAGGCTTCTTGAATTGGTTTCACTGAAGGCAATTGACATATCAAATGTATCAATGCTGGTGAGTAAATGTGCTATTTTGGTGTCATATTGATGATAAATCATATCAGTTCACTTGAATTTATCATCCTGATGTAGTGCCAGTGTTTCACTTTGAAAGTTATGTGCTTTGCAGTAGGTTTAGCAGCCATATAGTCTTAACCCAATATGAATGGGACACTGCGCAATCCCGTATGGCCAGTAATTTATGTATGCTAACATCAAGAATAACTTCATTTAACAGGTTATCGATGGACTAATGGATTTCGTGGCCCTTAGTCTCAGCACTGAACTCAGTTCTATTCGAGGTACCATATCAAGTGATGCTCAGGTTACTATCTTTGGTGGTCAGTGCGACCAGAGTGCGGCAATGGTCGCAAGCAATCTACTACGTGGAAGAATTACAAAGCTTACTACAAATGATTCAGTTACTTCTCGAAGTGAATTTGTAGCACAACATGTACACTTCTGTACTGCAGAGGAGAAGACATCAAAGGTAACTCGAATGTGCTGAGAGAGATACCTCATTCTTTCTTACTTCGGTGGATTGGTACTTTATCATGTTTCTTTCTTTGGTTGCACTTCAAGTATGCTAGTTCCTTGTACTGGAGATTATGTTGTTTAGGTGGGTCAAACAGTATGACCTGAATAGCATTTGGATCCTGCGCCCTGGTAGTTAACTACTTACATGCATGTCGTGAATTCATGGTTCATATTTTTTTCAGCTGCAGTAGTTAAGTTCCAATATGCTTCGCTGATTATTCAGGACAGTGACAAGGTACTTTTTTTTCAGGTTAAGGAAATTCTTGAGGATGTTTTAGCAAAACATGCTAGTAAGTCAGCAAAGGTTTTGCTAGTAGCTGCGAATGATCATGAAGCGAAGAAACTCTCTTCATCCCTTAAACGGGAAATTTGCACAGTGACTGATGACTCCCACGGCAGCACGTTTACCATATGCAGCAGGTGCAGTGAACCATTCCAACACATCTTTTATGACATTCCTATCTCAGAAGACAAACTGAATATGTGAACATGTGAAACATAACCAATTCTTTTTCCCCAAACTTTCACTTTGAAGCCGTATCACCATTTCATTGGGTTTTTCTTTTCAGATATTTTTACGTGCACCGTTTTTGATTGAGATAATTGTGTTGTAGCACTGTAACATTGACAACTTACCGTTTGTATCTACTTGCAGCTTGGGGCTTATCAATGTCCTTGTGAAAAGCTGGGTGAGCTTAGCAACATCAGGTGTTGAGGAATTTGAGATTGTGCTCGTTGCGGACATGCCTCCTTCATTTGACGATTATGTTGAGATCCTCACCAGGACAGCTCGTCATGTGGTTGCAGGGGAGGTGCATGCTATCTTCTCTATCAACACTGATGCTGCTCTTGCAAAGCCCTTGTCTGATGTTCTTGCAAGCTGTGGACAGAACATTCCTGAGTTGCTAACCGAGATTGCCAACTAAATTGACCAGAATTATTCCAGATAGCGACATTCTGCGTCCGCGGTTAATCATGGTGGCTCGAACAGCCGTCAAATTATTTGCCATCCACAACTCTTCCTGTCAGCAATCAATTTTGTCAGCCTCAAATCTTTTCTGTTCTTTTTTCCGTGTAATTTCATATGGATCATGTCTTTGCCTTGATGTTTAACTCCCTATTTTGAATGTGGCAAAGGCCCTTTCTGTAAGAATCGATGTGCATGCTATATTGTCTAAAGAAACAGCTGTGATGAGTTTTCATGACGAAATATAAGTTTCTGCTGGGAAAAAAGATTTTGCCATTTCGGATGTACGCATTCTGAGAGGAATGGCGTAAATATGTAAAATCCGCGTCCTATGGGTTTTTTCTTCGTGAACATCTTCGCGGGAAACTCAACCCAAACCACACATCCTTCCGGCTGACGTCCAAAACAGAGGGACCGGAAAAATCCTGCCGGTCTCCGGCTATGCTCCTCCTCGCTCCCTCCCCGCCGCCGTCGGCGGCCACCAGTAGTCGAACACGCGGCGGCAGCGCTGCCTCACGCGTTCGCTGCTCGAGCGTGCGCGAGATTGATGCGTCACCGAGCCGTGGGCCGCTGCCGCCGCTGCAGGAGGCGAAGCGGGTGGTGCTGGTGCGGCACGGGCAGAGCACCTGGAACGCGGAGGGGCGCATCCAGGGGAGCTCCGACTTCTCCGTGCTCACGCCCAAGGGAGAGTCCCAGGCCGAGACCTCCCGCCTCATGCTCCTCTCCGACTCCTTTGATGCCTGCTTCACCAGCCCGCTCGCCCGGTCCCGTCGCACTGCCGAGATCATCTGGGACAGCCGCGACAAGGCCCTCATCCCTGACTCCGACCTCCGCGAGATCGACCTCTACTCCTTCCAGGTTGGCTACTGCTCGCTTGGTGTTTGTGCAGATGCTTGGTACCCGACAGCTGCTCGTGGAAATGCCGTGCTGACGAGCTGGCGATTCTGGTCTGCAGGGACTCTTGAAGCATGAAGGGAAGGAGAAGCACGGGGCTCTGTTCCAGCAGTGGCAGAAGAATGCACCAAGCTTCTGCATCGACGGGCACTACCCAGTGAGGGAGCTCTGGGACCGTGCACAGAGCTGCTGGGAGAGGATCTTGGCACACGAGGGCAAGACGGTGCTTGTGGTTGCGCACAATGCAGTTAACCAAGCGCTCGTCGCCACCTCGTTAGGTAGGTGCTACCAGATTTTTATGTGGGTGTTGGAGTGCCAGCGGGCGTGTTCACAATTGATGTGTGGATCCTGGTGTTTGTGTTTAGGACTCGGCACAGAGTACTTTCGGACTCTGCTCCAAAGCAATTGTGGTGCTAGTGTGCTGGATTTCACCCCACAGTCTGGCAGACGCCCTCCAAGTGTGTGTCTTAACCGCTTAAATCAGGTGAGTGTAACTTTGTATGGATCAGTGAACTTTGTTTACTTTGCATTAACACGAGATACTGCTACTTTGAGATTAGCTACAATCATCCTTGGTACAGAAAAAGAAAATATTTGAGTTGCCTGCTTCATCTGTATCACTAGATTTGCTACAATCATCCTTGCCATGGAATTTATTTATTGCGCGCCTGTTTCTAGATAGTTGCACCAACACAAGTAATAGTTAATAAAATTAGGTAATTTCACTGTGCTTACCTTATTAAATGACATGGTTCAACCACTGAGCATTACTTATCTATTGTCCGTGATCTTTTCCAACTTAATATCGTGGTTTGGCAATGTTGGATTGTTGTGAGGTGTCTTCTTTATTTTCAGGTTTCTTGCTAATTAATGGAAGAATTGTTAGTGTTTGTATCACATGACAACTAGCAACTTGAGCGCATGCGTGTGACTTAATTCAATATTGTTTTAATAAGATAACCGATATGTTTGAAGATACAAGACATAAGTGAAGTAATCAAACAATGATAACATGTGCTTTAATGTTTGGCTAATGTTTGTATTTTGCGCAGACCCCGAATTCTCCTGTTTCTGCCGAAAGTTCTGCAGGTAGAAAGTCGAGTAGGAGGATCATTCTGGTCTGCCAAGGGGCTACACAGAATAGTTCTGAGGTATGGATTTTGCCTCTTGCGCATGTGTGTTAACAGAATTGCACTTGCTCTCACCTTTCGGATCAAGTCAGGAAGGCACATCAACTATTATTCTAGGATCTTATTTTCTAATTTAACTATGTAACTAGATCATTTTAAATTGAGAATATAGAGAACTGCACAATGCACCATTTGTAGTATTTTGAGTTATGTCCAGTAAAAAAGAAGTCCTGAGTGATGTATATTGTCCTTTTGAACTCCAGGGTAGTTTAGGCGGAGTAGGTTATGCACCGCTGAACATGCTTGGGGTTATACAGGTAATTCACTTTTTTGTTTGGCTTACATGACTGGTTTATTTCCCGTACAACAACTGTACTCATTTTTGGACAAATGCTTCCAGTCTCAGAAGACTGCAGAACTGCTTCTAGATCTGAAGGTGAACAGTATTGTCTGTAGCCCACAAGTTGCAGCTGTCGATACTGCAACTGCCATATGCGAGGTGAATACCTGAACTAACTGCAAGATTCAGTTAATTGCGTTCTATCTTATCTGTACCAACTTTTCACCTGCGCGTTCGTATCTGGTGGAGTTATTTGTAGGTCCAAGATGCTGCAGATTGCTTAGGTGCTGACTGTGTGCCTCGTGACGTTGAAATGAAGAATTTGCTCGGACTCGAAATCGATGATGCCTTTCAAACGATGCAAAAGGTGTGGTTATCTCCAGTTTCTTTGGTTAATGCTAAGCGTCACAGTAGCTTTACTATGAGTCCTGAAAATCCGTGTGGGCATGATGGAGGTGGTTTTGTTGCGAAGTTGAGACACCATGAATTACAGCATCCGGAGTTCGAAAACTATAACCCACATTTCAACACTCACCATACACTTCTTGTTAAATATTTCTCATGTGCATATTAGCAGGTTACTTTCGAAGTTACTTCACATTTTCGAATGAATAATAACAATCTCCTCTTCCTCTCCGCAGAGCCTTGGACAAATTGTTCAGTCTGGTTGGATGCGCGGCATGGAACGCATAAAGCTACATACGTTATGGGCTCAATCAGAGGAGGCATGGCAAGCTTTGGTAAACGAATTGCCAGACGATGATGCTGCTGAGTCAGACCGAGTCGTCGTCGCCGTCGGCCATCCCGCCATCCACCTGGCACTGATCTGCAGGTGCCTGAATCTTACAATGGAGCACATGGCGTCTTTCCATCTAGACGATGGCAGCATCAGCGTGATCGATTTCCCGGACGGGCCGAAAGGAGGAGGTATCGTCAGATGCACGAATTACACGGCCCATTTGGGAAGATGGTCGATACCCATCACGAAAACAACAGAAAACAGTGATGAATTCTGATTTTCCTTCCACTCAAACAAGGTATAGTTTCTTGGGGGTGAGTATCCTCCTTGAGGGAAATGAACTGAGCCTGTAGATAGCACACATTGATTGATGTACATAGCATCATCCACCTATCTTATATGTCAAGATCATTTTCGTTGTATTGTACATTAATATGTACCCAGCACAA
This sequence comes from Poa pratensis, assembly GCA_947311845.1. Lineage (NCBI taxonomy): Eukaryota > Viridiplantae > Streptophyta > Magnoliopsida > Poales > Poaceae > Poa > Poa pratensis. The sequence goes on from CAMZMU010000072.1 coordinate 35,844,863, forward strand.
GTTTCCAAAGAAAAATGTTACATATGTCCAGAGTGCAGTTTTGGCTCCAAGTTCATGTGCTCCTGTCTGATTACAATTTTTTTTTAAACAATTCTAAAAATACTAAAAAAAAGTTAGCAACAAACATAACCCTACATTCGATGTACGTGCATAGTTTCGTAAAGAAATGACATTTGTGATGCTCTGTGTGGATTTTTTCTCTAAGAGTATCACAAATGACATTTCTTCACGAAACTTTGGCTGTATGTACAACACTTGAATATGTTTGTTGTCAATTTTGAATCGTTTTACTATTATTTTTCGAATTTCGTAATCAGCCAGCCTCCAGGAGCTAAATTGAATTTCCACATATATCCAGCATTTATGCTATATATCGTCATGTTTTTCCAAAAGCTTCCAGTACCGTTTTGCATGGATAACTATCCTGTTGTGAGGTGTGCCCCGAACTCCCAAGTGGTCATCGCTGGAGCAAAAGTGGGCATTGGATGGTTGCAAAAGCGGTCGCCATGATCGATCTGCATGCGAGACGTGTCATCCTCCTGCCACGCGTACCTCGTCATCCTCCAGCAGCTGGGCATGGCTGCTGCAAACCCGCGAACCTGCCTAGCGCCCTAGCCTACTCTGTCCCCCTGCGTGCGCTGCTGGTGTACTCTGTGCCTCATCACCAATGGATCCAGGTCCCCACTATCCGTCCACGTATGACCAACACCCTTTCTTGCCGGCCACCGGAGAGCCCACCGGCGGCGGCGACACCCTCCTCTTCCTCGCCGTCCCGGCAGGCTGGCTCATCAGTCTGCTCGCCTTACTCGGCGAGCGCGTCATCTCCGCGGTACTCACCCTCGTGGTCCTCCCAGTCGCGGCGCTCGTGGGCGAGCTGCGCGCCGTCCAAGCGGCCGCGGCCTCCCTCGGCCGTCGCGCCGCCGTCGGCGTGCTCGCCGCCGCGTTCACCTTCGCGGCCCTGGCCGCCGTGTTCGTCGCGTCCCTGCTGCTCGGCTTCGTCCTTGTCCGGCACTGTGTCGAGGACCCGGTCACCGTGCGCCAGCCGCTCTACTTCGACTACACCGAGCCACAGCCCAGCGCCGCGGTAGCCCTCGGCGGCGCCTGGGGCGCCGTGGCGCCACTGCTGCCGGAGGGGCACTCCGTCAGGGTGTCCCTGGCATTGCTCCTGCCTGACTCAGACCACAACCGTCAGATCGGCGTCTTCCAGGTATATATATCACATCATCAATCCAACTCCAAATTTGTCAGAAATCTCCATGTTCCTTTGCAATTTGTTTCAAATTTCATCAACTTACCGTCTGAATTTGACTGATTCTTCCAGTTCACACTCACAGTCAGATGACCTTTTCCCTTTGCTTATCAGTTATCACGTATCATCATTCACAGTCATGTTCTTTTGCAGTTCCCTTGAAATTTATGAACCTGATCATTTGTATTTTACTAAACATTCCATCTAACAAACTCACATTTAGATCAAAGCAGAGGCGATCGCTCCAAGTGGAAGCGCCATCGCGTCGACCACCCAGCCATACATGCTGAGGTACAAGAGCACTCCGGTGCGGCTAGCGCAATCGGCGCTCACGATCGTGCCGCTCGTCATGGGCGTGCGCAGCGAGAGCCAGTCCGCCACACTCAAGATTCTGCAGTACAGGAAAGGCCACGGCCGCCACAAGAGAACAGGGCTCATCAGAGTTTCTCTGCAGCCAAGAGCCATGACAGTGCATCTGCCCCAGTTGTACAAAGCAGAGATCACCGTGCAGACGGCACTTCCATGGTTGAAGGCCGTTGCACGCAGCATGAAATGGACAATGTGTGTATGGGTGTCTTTCTGCGTCTACGTCGTCCTCTCTTTGCTCGCCGTTTGGTGGGTGCGGCGAGTCGCACTATCTGTTAGCGACATGAGGTTATCTGATCATCAAGTCAATAGGAAGACAATTGCTAATCTTGGTGGAAGAGATATGGGACAGAGCTCACACGATGAATTATCAAGAGGTGGTGTTGTGAAGTGGAGGGATAGGAGAGGCAAGAGGAAAGCACAAGAAGCAATGCATGACATAATGGTTGAGCTCAAGCTTGATGAGGGCTCAGCTTCTAGTGCTTCTGGGGTCGAGGCTGATGAAGTCATCAACAACGATCATGGGGAGCCTCTTACTGCTCGACTGTCGGTGCCCGAGTCCCGTTGGTTCAGTCAGAGCAGTTTGCTGTGAAGTTTATGTTGACTGTTTATCACACGTCATTTGTAGGAGATCAGAAGGGCTTCATACGGAAAGATGTATAATTCAAATAATGGCAAACATATGTATGTATGTATTAATTGATAAGCCGAGTAACATAATTTTTGCTCCTTATTCATGTTGCTCCCATGCTTTTGGTGTTCGGTTGACATATGTTTGCAGGAACTGTGTATTGTCCCCTTCATGGTTACAGATGTTGGACAGATGTGTGCATGTAGCAGCATGCTCCTATTTCAGGTTAGTCTCTCAGCAATTATGCGTCTTTGCACACTCTAGTATGGAGCTTATTTTTTTTAGACGAGTATGGAGTTTATGGCCACTTGCTTTTGTGTGATCATGTATTTTACCCTAACTTTAATTTTGCGCTTTTCTTATGTTGGCTCCTTACCTAGTTGAATCACTTCAAAACACACAAGTGTTCATGTAAATTAATTGTCAAATGTAGCTTGGGACATGAAAATGGAGAATATAATGCTGTAACTCAGATGATGTGCAGTAAGATGCTTGAAAATCCAATTCCACTTGTGTAGCTACATGAATTTTTCCAATTCGTTTAGTTTGTTGGATCATGTAATTTTGTTTGAGATTGAAATTGCCCATTTTATAGACTGGTTGTATTTCACGTCATCTGGTTCCTTCAAACATTATGATCACTGCAAACTTTCTTCAGAGATAAGTTGTATAACGATGTCAAGGACAATTTCAAAACAGGGAGCTGTATCCTTTCTTGTGGTATATAAATAAACATTTTATACCTTTTGAAATCAATATTGTTAGTTGTCTGGAGACTGGAAATTAAATATTCTGCAGAGAACTTTCTATCCTTATCATTTATAGTGCTGGACCATGTAACACATGCTTTCCCAAAACTCGTAAACATGTACCTAATGTGTCTTTTTCATTGCTTGCTAATGTCTTAAGTCTCCCTTGTAACCAAAGATCCAAATCTCATCCTTTATGCGCCAAGAGCACTCTTGTCCATCAGAGGCAAACTTGAATAGGGAATGCTTATGTGCACCACATATGCTTGTTTCCTTTAGGATACATAATCTACTATCATGGCTTACCAATGCATGCTTAAGTGCTGATTTTGCATGACAAGGAAACTGTGTGTAATTTATATGGAGCGAACCAGATTAAAGTGGTTCGTTCGTATGTATCGGTAATATTTTACTATGTAAAGTGCTCATGCATGCGATGATCTTAGTACCATGTTTTTCTTAGTGATCTCTGTTAGCCTCTGCACAACATTTGAGGTCCAATTGTTTTCGAGAACATGCACAAGGCTCTGCTTCTCAGCTTCTGGATGCATTGATAGAAAAAAGGCTCAACTGATTTGAAGTCCTTATAAATCACTACTGGGAAAAGCCCTATCAGTGGCGCACCAAAAAGGGATTCTGTGGCGCACCCCCAGAAATCCCTGGTGCGCCACAGAATCGTCGCCACAAAATTTTTATTTCTGTGGCGCACCAGGCAGATGCGCCACAGAAACCCACTTTCTGTGGCGCACCGAGCTTGGTGCGCCACAGAAATGCGGATTTCTGTGGCGCACCTGACTGGTGCGCCACAGAATTCTCAAAAAATTCAAAAGCTGCAAAAAAAAGTTTCAAAAAAAATCAGAAAAATCAAAATATGAAATAATATGAAAAATCCTATTTATTGGAATTATTTTCAAATTTTTTGAATCTTTTGAACTCTACCTTCCCGATAGGTCACCCATCCTCAAAATGCTCCAACCCTAGCACACTTAACTTCTAAGTTCCACCCACTTCGCCTACCCTTGTGCTACTCAAGTTCTTATTGATATATATATCATATGAATCCTCTTAAGTCTTGTATGTGTGCATGTTACCTATGTGTTATAAATGTGCGTTTTTAAAGTTCAGATTTTTTAAAAACTTCTAAACTTTGAAAATGATTTAAAAAGTTTCAAAAATCCAAAAAAATTCAAAAAAATTCAAAAAACTTAAAAAATCCAAAAAAGTCAAAACACTTCAAAACAAATTCAAAAAACTCAAAAAATCCAAAAAAGTCAAAACACTTTAAAAACATTCAACAATCTTCTTTGTAATATATTTCTGTGTCTTTTTTGAATTTTTGAATTTTTTTGAATTTTTTGAATTTTTTTGATTTTGCTGCGAAAAATCGTCTGTTTCAAATAACTTTTTTTTCTTTTTGAATTTGAGGAATCTGTGAATTGCTGACCGGGTAAACCCGGGTGGATTCGAACTCGGATTTTTCTCACGATTTTTTTGACATATTATTTGCGTTATTTCGACGTCGTATGCAAAAGTTATGGCCGTACAAAGATTTCTTTTTCATTTGTTGCAGAAAAGGTCAAAATTCATATTTCAAAATTTCTACACGTACTAGACACTCATACCTAGCCACATGTCAAAGGGTTTTAATTTTTGAATTTTTTTTTCATTTTTTTTAATTCCTGGAAGACTAAAAAAGGCGATCCACGGGGGGGGGGTGGGATTTGAAAAATGAGATTCTGTGGCGCACCCAGCTTGGTGCGCCACAGAATGTCAACTTTCTGTGGCGCACCTGCCTGGTGCGCCACAGAATTTTTTTTTTCAATTTTTTACCTGCCCCCTGGATAACTTTTTGTGGCGCACCTGGCCTGGTGCGCCACAGAAATGTGATTTTCTGTGGCGCACCTGGCTTGGTGCGCCACAGAAAGTCATATTTCTGTGGCGCACCTGGCCACGTGCGCCACAGAAAGTCACATTTCTGTGGCGCACCAGGCCTGGTGCGCCACAGAATTATATTTCTGTGGCGCACCAATTAGGGGTGCGCCACAGAATACAACCTACCTATAATGGTTTTCCTAGTAGTGAATCTGTGAATTTCATAGCAGCACAAATTGTTTGTCGGGAAGTGTTGAGCTCCAGACATTGACATGTCTATACCCCAGCAGTGAGTCACTGGGAAAGATTCTCTGATTTCTAGGTGTTCAATGCTAAACAAAAACCAACTAGGCTGATGGTGGAACAGAAGTTCTGATATTGATAGAAATCATATTGCTTTGAGCAGTAGCTTCTGGGACTCCTCCAACATCCAACCACATCATGGTAGGAATCTCCAACAGGAGCAACCTGCTCTCCTCCTTCCTTATGCACGTACGTATACCTCCTTCAACTGCCTTGCTTCTGTCGGTTAGTGTAACATATATCCACTCCCCAATTGCATAATATTATCTTGCCAGTTAAGTTCTATAGTGGGTCTGACACAGAAAGGCCTCTTTTGTCAACTTCTGTCTGCTGCATTTAAAAACACCTTCGTTGCCAACTTGCTTTAGTGTAACGTTCCACTAAGAAAAATTGTACTTGGGCCTTATATTCACTTCGTGCCGACTGGCCGGATGGAAATATGGTCATTTCTGTTGTGATGAAGACCCTCTTTTCTGATCTACCACAGCTGATCTGCAGTGCCAATATTTTACAGTGCTTCTAAGATCAAGTGCTACGTTTTGACCACGAGTTGTGCTCTCACCGTTCATAGTAGACTGCCTCATGACTAAATCTAGTCTATAAGAATTGTGCGTCTTGTGAGCATATTTCACATTCTAATTTATCAGATGATATTTAATGTGTAATGTACTGGATGGACTATGGGCAAGTGCAGAGTTTGCATCCGCGTTTCGGTGCGACGCATCCTATATATCAATATATGCCATGTGTTTTTGGAGAGACACTGGTCAAGTGACAAGGTAGAAATAGGTCCTTTGTCGCTCGTGTACATATTCTTCCATCTTACCTTCTACGATATTATATTTTCACTGGTTAAAGCTCAATGATTGAGAGGTTGAAACTTTCCTTTCTGCAATAAAAGAATGGAAGTAACAAGACTACAAGAGAGGATACATTAGTATTCCACTGGGATCATGTATATTCATATATGGCTATATGCATGTTGTCATGGGACCATCGAGAGTGATGCATGCATCCATTGGTCCCTCTCCCTCTCAACATTTGGTTGTTTGAGACAAGGATCTGATCGGCCTGGCCTGACATTTGTTTCACCCTGCTGTCACTCTCTGTTATTTTTATCTGACCCATGTTTGTTACTCAAACTGTGGTCACCTGATTGCATACCGTATGTGATTTTCTTTCAGAGACCACGCAGGAGAGCTGCATGTATATAATATAATATAGCCGAGCTTCATGGAGCTCGGTTTTTCGAAAAATTCAAAATAGGCATTTTTAAGTTTCAAAGAAATCGAAACTAAAATCCTAGGTGTAGATAATGTCGAACCGTACTGAGTGTACAAAATTCGTATTATTTTAGGCTAAAAAATATATAAATCTGACAAATTTTGAAGTTCTAAAAATGTAATGTTAACACATCCAGTTCCAGATCAACACATTTGTCATTTTTTCCAGCCTAAATATAACGAATTTGGGATTGATTTTTTTCACTTATAAATCATATTATTATCTACGTCTAGGCATTCGGAATTTTTTGAAACTGTAAAATAAAGTTTAAATTTTCAAATACCGAGCTCCATTCAGCCTCCAAAATGCCTCTCCCCACCATTATGTGCTTTTGAAATGACCGGTTATTTCCTATCAAATCTTCTGACATCTTTGGATTTCAGGATATTTTTCATCAAGGATATATTCTACTAACCGTGTTCCACTTGAACTGGCAAAACGTTCTTATATTAAGATGAACTGCCAAAACGTCTTACATTATGTAATTGAAAAATTCTAACAATTTTCATAATGTGCATCATTGTATAAGAAGCACAACGGCAAAGGCATACACAAAATGATCAAATATACCATGCCAAAAAGACAAAAAATATCAAACCTATCTTTATATAGTAGGTACTTGTTTTTTTTGTAGATGAAACATTTATTTTGCCAGAATTGGAGCCAGGCTCTATCCATTTATTCACTAGACCAGAAAATCGTCTCCCGCATAATCTCATACCTGACTCCCGCTGATTGCAGCACGTCTATCGCCCAGGGCATAAGGGACATGATGACTTGGCGTCATCCTCTCCTACACAGATCACCAAAATGTTGTTTTCGTGCCTATGTTCACACTTCGTTCCTGCTCAATTGTGCTTATCCTAAAAAATATATACACTAGTTTCTTAAATTGAAACATCTTAGTAGCCGGAGGAAAAGAAAGCGGCCAAAATTTTGGGAAAATCTAAGTTAACGATCAATAGGTTTAGATAAAGAATTTAGGAAGGATACTCTCGTACAACGGGTGCTATACATCCCACACGATACTTCGCATGTAATGTTACAGCCTTGCCAATAGTCTAGCGTCGTTACATCAACATGGGATTGCAAAATGGATTGAGGGAGTTGAAAAAGGCGACTTCTGCTTAGTAGGAATGAAACTTGCCTTATCTGGTATCTCCTCCAAGAAGTTGTTTTGTCAGATGATGATTGAACCGAACTGTCTAAAATCGTGGAAATTATTCAAATGTATCATCAGAATTTTGCAAAAGAAAAGCAGCGGAGGAAATGGATTGGATATGTGATCTACCAGAAATATGTTAATAGTAAAAAGAAAAGGTTTAGCCGTTTATATGATTCTCTTTTGCATACCTACATTTTCTAATATGAAGCATATCTAAATCTTTTAGGATTTTTCAATATGTACAAGTATCTTAACTCTAAACTCAAGCACCCCAGCTCTGCATTAGAAATGCACCAAAATTTGAGGCATTGTTGTGAGAAAGTATCCCGGTATAAACAAAATTACAATGAGATTTTCGTGGAAACATGATGTTATATAAACATGTGAAATTTGAAGTTCAAACTTATTATCATTTGAGAGACAGAAAAAAACTATGCGTGAATAGTTATGTTGTACTTTGTGTCACTGTTTATTGCTAAATTTTGTATCTTCATACGTTCCAAATTGCATTTGACTTTGAAGAAAATTCCACATGCTTGTAGAGCATTATCTCTCCAACATACGGGGTAAATCGATGGGTGAATATGGGTTAAATTTTTATAAAACTTTTAAATGTGTTTTGTTCACTATGTTTTCACCAGTTTCCATCCTAACTTGGTTTCTAGCAGATATTTTCTCGTTGTTGTGATTACTCTCTGTTTTGAAGGGTAGACGTTGCCAACAAATATGGCATCTTGTTGCAAACCTTTATGTAGTCGTCCAAAGGATCAATCCACAAACTCACAAGAAACAAACAATCTACAACGGGCAAAAATCTTCATCCGAAAACGTTCCTTCCCTGCTTCAAAGAGACAATGAGTAAAGTTGGATGATTGGATGAGAATTGCACTCAACACCGTTTGAAGGATCTTACACCCATGATATAGCCAGCATCCCTTGATCGGACGGTTCAGGTTTCCCCATTCATGATCGGACGGCGCAGCGCCCTTCTCCAGCACACTTAAATTAAGCACGATCGAACCCGCCTCTCACCACCGCTCCGGCAGTTGGCAGCTCCGAGTTGACCCTCGCCGACGGGTCGCCATTATGAGCTGAGAATCATTCACAGGCCACCACCGCCCCCCGCAGATCTCGTTACAATGGTGAGCGCGTCCAGTCTTCTGCTGCTGCCGTCGTCCGTGCGGGACCTCGCCTCCTGCGTCGTCGCCGACGTCGCCGCCTGCACCACCCCCGCCTCCACCCTCACTTCTTCTTCCTCCTCCGGCTCCACCTCCGCGCTCTCCGTCACGGTCTCCTACCGCGCCACCACGCTCCTCCCCGGACGGAGCTCTCCCCTGCATCTGCGCCTCACTTGGACCCGCTCGCCGCTCGGCCCCACACTCTCCTTTTCCCCCTCCGCCTCCGCCCCCGCCGTGCCACTCCGCCGGCGCAGAGGCACGCGCTCCGTCTCCCTAGACGACTTCGATGCTGGCTCCGATCAGGGGTGTAGTGCACAGGTCGTCGTGTTCTGGGACCTCACTGCGGCGCGGTACGACGCCTCCCCGGAGCCGCACTCCGGGTACTACTTCGTCGCCGTAGCCGGCGCTGCCGAGGTCGTGCTGGCCGTGGGCGACCTGGCCGCGGATTTCGTCGAGGAGAAGTTCGAGGGCCGGGTCTCCGAGGCTGCGGCGGCCTTGTCGCTCCCGGTCGAGCGCAGGGAGCGCGTCGTGGCGCCTGACCCGGCGGCGATGCACACCGCGCGGCGCGTCCGGTTCTGCGAGGGCGGGCCGGAGCACGAGGTCAGCGTGGGGTGCTCCGGTGGCGTTGGCGGGGCCGAGGAGGAGCTGTGGGTGAGCGTCGACGGGAAGCGCGCCGTTCAGGCTCGGAGGCCGCGGCTGAACTTCAGAGGCAACCAGACCGTGTTCGTCGACGGCGCGCCGGTGGACGTCATGTGGGACCTGCACGGCTGGTGGTTCCGGAAGCCGCCGGCCGGCTGCGCGGTGGTCATGCTCCGGGCGCGCAGCGCGCTAGAGAGCCGGCTGTGGCTGGAGGAGGAGGTGGCCGCCACCACGCCGGGGTTCTCGCTCGTTGTCCAGGCTTTCAAGTCCCGCCTTGATGAACTATCATCTGTCCACCGGTGATGCAGAGACTACTCATCCATTCAAAACAGAAGATGGTGAATGTGTGGAATTCAGCATACTAAGATGAGATTTTTTTCCTTCTTTTCATTGAAGGGATCAGTAAGTTTGCATACAACGAGATCATGAACATAACAGGTGACATACATTGCTGTTTGTATGTGTTGGATCCTTCTCCTAAATTTCATCTTCCATTTTTAGTGATGTATGCAAGTACAGTTAACAAAGAACATCAAAACAGTTTATACATTGTAAATGTGTATAATGACTAAGTATTTTTTAGATCCTTCTTTGTTGAACGATGAGGTGGTGTAGATATTTCTGCCATAGTTTCTGCTTGTTGCACACTTTAGTTACCTGCATCACTCCTGACCGTTCTCATGCAATGCAGCAGTAAACATTGATACATTTACAAGCCTAGAGCGTGTTTGGTGGCCATGTCCTCATATCATGGGCATGTTATCATGGTGAGAACTGAGAACAGTCATGGCATTTGACACAATGGACACTGGTCAAATGACGCTTCACTAGAAATACACTGTGTGGTGTCTGATTAAACCAGTTCCAAGTAGTAGACGCAAACAATTGCTGTTCAGGAAGAAGCTATGCACGCCTGCTTCAGTAATTGAGTGTGATCAACAATGAACTGTTTGAGTCTGATCAACAAATAATGTGGTGCTTTAAGAAGAAACCTGAATGAATTCTCATATTTACATCAGCTCCCTGAGAACTAGTAACATATAACAGCCATCCGTGCACACCCCCAAAATGTTTCTAGTTCTACAGGTCTGCTCCAACTGCGGCCCACAAAGGAACTCCAAGCAGATAGTACCTTGCAGCTTGTAGAATCCTAGCTAGGGTTACATCATGGAATGCCAACAGCACGAGGACTCTCTATGTTCAGTTTCAGTGTTTGGTCGTTAATCTCACCAGGAGAGCTAGCCTCAGATGGTGTCAGGTTGTTTCCCTGATCCCCGGATGGATGGCACACTACCTGAATCTGATTTGCCTGGGCGGGTTCGTCTGTAAGAACCTCTGGCGACGTCCTTGGCGAATGCCCTCTGGCGCCGAACAAGCAGTGGCATGGATTGGATCCAGAAACTTCAGGAGAGCATCGGGGAATTACTATCACTTCATTTGGTCGAGGCGGCACGGCGTGCTTGCTGCCAGGGTTGTCGCGAAGTGAAACTCTACAGACAGGGCATGTCACATGCTGCTTTAGCCAGAGGTCGATGCAGGCCACATGGAAATCGTGGCCGCAGTAAGGAAGAACGCGGAGAACTTCGTTATCCTCATATTCTGCGAGACACACGACACACCTGCAGACGAGGATGTAAGTGGTTCAGGATATAGGTTTTGTGTAATCAGTGGAGAATTACTCAGCAACCCCAACACAAAACAGAAAATGCAGTTCAGAATGCATCAGCTACTATTCTCCGCTTCCCTCACATTGAGCATATGCAAGAACTTAACCTACTTTATGACAGTGTTCCCATCTTTCCTCATCTTATACAGGAACACTTACATTTATGTTATTTCCAGCTACAGAATGCATAGTATGAAGCCATACATTCGGTACAGTTGGTTATTTGCAAGCAAGCTAAGAGCAACTCCGGTCGAGCAAAATTAAGATGCAGTTTTCAAAATGATATTGCGATGGCTCTCAGCTAAGCTAGAACAACCAGTAGAACTAAGGCAGCAGCCTTCACATCCAATTGATCATTTGTTATTAGACGGTAAGACAGTAAAACTGCAAGCTCATTGACCTTACGGTGCAGTAGTCAAAGTCTAGTTAAACACAGTCGTCCATATTCTGGTACTATCCTAAGTCACGAACATCCACAAGAGCAATAAAAAAAGAATCAACGTGACGTCGCTTGTTCAAGATTTGTCAGTAACACTCATCTATAGCTGTTCTTTGTCATGGAAAGATTTTCTTGAGAGGACTTAAAAGAAAACATCACTAGTATCGGCACTCCTAGTTGCAACACTGGATCCCCCAATCAACCGATCTGATCCTACCAAACAATGTGCGCGATCGATCGAGCCCTGCTACAGTTACCTCCAAATTGCCATTAGTTCTAGCGATGACGATGCAATGTTATAGCGCGGGCGCAGATTGGAACAGCGGCAGGCGAATCGCGATCGGTAGAAGCGAATCGAGGAGCACTTACATGGCGGAGGCGTCCGACGCCTCGCTGCGGGGGGAGCCGGCGGAGGAGAAGGCGCGGGTGGGGAAGGCGGCGACGGCGGCGGGGTGGAGCCCTCCCCCTCCAGCGGTGTGCCCCCGGAGGCCGGCCGGTAGGTGGGAGGGGTAGCGGGCTCTGACCACGTAGCGGGGGAGCGGCGGGGAGGGGCGTCGTCGGCGGCGGCGGCGCACGCGGCGGATGATGGTGCAGACGAGCCGGGAGCAGACGAAGACGATGAAGAGGACGCTGGCGCAGAAGCCCAGCAGCGTGAGCACCGTGCTCGACGACACCATTGGGGCGGCGGCCCCGCCGGCGCGGCTCTCTCTCCTCCCACCGCTTCCCCTGTGCTGTTCAGTTATTCGGTCCGAGAATCCGGCCGTATCGTTGGCTTACAGTTGGAGTACTTTTTTCTGCAGATATACAAGGCCAACATATACACACGCAGACCACCACATGTACAAATTCACGTAGCGTCCGCCTGTTTTCGGCAGATAAAAACGGATTTGATGTTTTAAACTAAACAATGTAAATTACTTCTACTAGCATAATACCCGTGCGCGCAACGTGTCAACAAATCACAAAGCTAAACAATCTTCAGTTTTCCCAGAGAATCAGAATTTCTTCCAATCGTGAGACGTTGGCCGCTTCCTTCTTTTTGCATCAATGGTCGGTATCAATGATTTACATTCAGTTATGCTTTCTTTGCACTTTATTAGCACTGGAGGTACAAATACTTGCACGGTGGAGCAGTTTCATACAACAACTTATAAATGTGCACAAATTGGTACAAATAGTTGCTTAGTTGTGCAAACTCATACAAATAGAGTCCGAATCGTCCACGGTGGCATCCCGCAGATTTGTATTTTTGTGAAAACCCCCTCGACAAATCTGCTTCCACGAATCGGTCCGCGTCAATGTTCAGATAGAATATTTAATGAAAAGGTACCTGTTTTCTTTTATATTCACGAATAAGTCCCGACGAGCTTATAATAGGTACTGCTAACTGATTGACAAGACGACGCAACCTGCCTTCCATCCGCGCCATCGCCGCTGCGCCGCCGTACGCGCGGAGGCCATGGCAGACGAACCCTTCTACCGCCGATACGACATGGAGGCGTCGGAGTATGGTGAGTTTTTGTGGTCGTGGCTTCCCTGTTCTTCTCCCCCGCACTGTTCTTGTTCGGCGCTGTGTTCTTCTCCGCCATGGTGACAATTAAAGATGGATTGGGACGAACTAACGTTTGGAATCGCAATGTTACTGCTTGATAAAGCTTTGACGCATGCATCCGTGGTCGATTTCGTGGTGCTTGTCGGTTTCGATCTGTGAGTTGGTGCGTTCGTCGCCCGCGGCTAGTGTGTCGAAATTAGAAGTGATTGGGTGGTTCTAGTTCGTATTCGTTTGCAGATTACTGATATATATTGTTCTAGGTAGGTTATGGACGTGGTGGACAACGATTTGGTGCTTGCCCTGTTTCGGCCAATTTTAACACTCTGACAGAAAGAAAAGGTCAAATTTTTGGATGATTTTCTGCAAATAAGGAGTTTTAGTATGATTTTTTAGTAGAGTAGTGTCAGTATGGGTTGTTTGTGTGCAAAATTTGCGGTTCATATGTATTATGAACCAGGTTGGGAGTTAAATGAATTTTTTGATGTGTGATGTTTTAACTCAAGATACAAGTTTTAAATCAATGTTATTGGTTTTTGTGCAATGTAGGTGATGATGCTGACAAGTTTACAGTCCAATTAGCTCACAATGGATTTTTCTGCGCACTGAGGGGCAATGTGGATTATGTCAGCACAACCAGCAGGCATACATTTTCAGTTATGTGGATTCGGGATTTTCTAAAGCAGCTAGGTCATCCAGATAATGGAAGGACACTGGATCCCCCAATCACCGATCTGATCCTACCAAACAATGTGCACGATCGATCGAGGCCTGCTACAGTTACCTCCAAACTGCGATTAGTTCTAGCGATGGCGACCTAATGTAATAGCGCGGGCGCAGATTGGAACAGCGGCAGGCGAATCGCGATCGGTAGAAGCGAATCGAGGAGCACTTACATGGCGGAGGCGTCCGCCGCATCGCCGCAGGGGAGTGGGCAGAGGAGAAGGCGCGGGAGGGGAAGGCGGCGACGGCGGCGGGGCGGAGTCCTCCCCCGCCAGCGGTGTGCCCCTGGAGGCCGACCGGTAAGTGGGAGGGGTAGCGCGCTCTGACCACAAAGCGGGGGAGCGGCGGGGAGGGGCGTCGGCGGCGGCGGGGCACTCGGCGGATGATGGCGCAGACGAGCCGGGAGCAGACGAAGACGATGAATAGGACGCTGGCGCAGAAGCCCAGCAGCGTGAGCACCGTGCTCGACGACACCATTGGGGCGGCGGCGCCCTCCGCGCCCCCGCCGGCGCGGCTATCTCTCTCCTCCCACCGCCTCCCCTGTGCTGTTCAGTTATTCGGTCCGAGAATCCGGCCGTATCGTTCGCTCACAGTTGGAATACCTTTTTCTATACACACTCAGACCACCCCATCTACAAATTCGCGTAGCGTCCGGCTGTTTTCAGCAAATAAAAACGGATTTGATCTTTTAAACTTTTTTTTAGATGGATCTTGTACCTTTCATGCCTTTAAAAGTGTCGCTGGTATAACTAGAATTTGTACATCCTATTATACTTTGCCATGACATATTTATCGGATCGGAGGGAGTAGCATGTACCCGTGCGTGCGATAGGTCAATTTATGATGTTTAAATGAATTTTTTGATGTGTGATGTTTTAACTCAAGATACAAGTTTTAAATCAATGTTATTGGTTTTTGTGCAATGTAGGTGATGATGCTGACAAGTTTACAGTCCAATTAGCTCACAATGGATTTTTCTGCGCCCTGAGGGGCAATGTGGATTATGTCAGCAGTACAACTGACTGGTTTGAGAACCAGCAGGCATACATTTTCAGTTATGTGGATTCGGGATTTTCTAAAGCAGCTAGGTCATCCAGATAATGGCAGGACACAGGATCCCCCAATCACCGATCTGATCCTACCAAACAATGTGCGCGATCGATCGAGGCCTGCTACAGTTACCACCAAACTGCGATTAGTTCTAGAAGTAAGGCCGTAGCCCAGCGTTAAATTAATGACGCCAATGACAGAAGATACAAAGTGCTGGACCAGCTTACAAACACCTCCACACACACAAACAAAAGATAAAGCCGAAGGCTTGTACAAGGAAACTAGTGAACGCAGAGCTACAAGCAGGCTGGGTCGGCGGCAACATGGGGCAGAAACAGACCACACTTGAAGAGTTGAAAGACGCCGACGAGGTGGAGCACACTCAGACCACGGGGCAGCGCCGCCTGGTCCTGACTTTGTCGCCAAAAGGGACCCCTATCCCGGGTCGACATGAGGCACCAGCGTCGGTGGGCAAGAGCTCACCTAGAGCTCGAGCCGTCGCACCAACGGACGCTACACCCCGCTGAGAAGAGCACAACCAGATAAGCAGACTTCGCCATCGACAAACATCACCGTCACCGCCACCAAACCACCACCGGAAGAGAGACAAACCATGGACTCCAAAAGGCGGCGCCTTCAGGAAGGAAGCGGCACCAAAGTTTCGCCGCCGCCCAGTCCAAACGGACATAGGGTTTTCACCCAGAGCGTCAGGGGAGAGGAGGGTAGTCGCGACGTCGCCTTCAAGAAGGTAACGATGCCCACGGGCGTCGCCGACGTCGGCCAAGGCAAAGCCCGGCGGATTTTCACCCCGACCTGAAACCCGTCTCCAAACCCGAGTATGGCCGGCTGCCGAGATGGCTACCGGACCACATCCACCGTTGCCACTCACCAGAAATCACGCCGCCCTCACGACCATGACCACCAGACAGCACCAGAGCCACGACCCCCGCCTCGGCATCGCGACTTCCACCACCCGGGGCCGCCGCCCCGGCATCCAACCTCCACGCACATCCTGACCCATCCAGCGGAAACAAACACTGCAGCAGCCGGAGGCAAACCGAGACCACCGCGACCACGGGCACCTCACCTTCGATCCGACCCGGCGGCAACGGCAGCCACCAGATCCATCCCGGATCCAGCGAACAACCCCCACGGTGGAGCCCCAACTCCAAATCCGGGAGCAAAGGCGGCCGCGGCCATGGCTGGCCCGAGCAGGCACAGGGCCCCTACCCTGGCCTCAAGCTCGGCGGCGCGAGCCCAACCACCTTGCTCAGGGGAGCCGCCGCCCCGAAGATAGACGAGGGCGTCGGCTAGCAGATTGGCCGTGGCCGAATCGGCCGCCGGCAGCGCTGGAGGGTCTCCAGCCTGACGCGGCCAAGCGCGAGGAGAAGCCCCGCCGCCGCCTCCACCGCGCGGGCTTCACCCGGCAGCGGCCACCGGCGGCGGCGAGGGAGAAGGACGGAGGCGGGTGAAGGGAGTTGGCGGCGCTAGGGTTCGCCTCCCGTGTCGCCCGAGGTGGACGACGCGGGGGCCAGGGGGAAAGGGAGGACCTCACATGGGGAACGTGTGTGCCCTAATGTAATAGCGCGGGCGCAGATTGGAACAACGGCATGCGAATCGCGATCGGTAGAAGCGAATCGAGGAGCACTTACATGGCGGAGGCGTCCGCCGCATCGCCGCAGGGGGAGTGGGCGGAGGAGAAGGCGTGGGTGGGGAAGGCGGCGACGGCGGCGGGGCGGAGTCCTCCCCCTCCAGCGGTGTGCCCCTGGAGGCCGACCGGTAAGTGGGAGGGGTAGCACGCTCTGACCACAAAGCGGGGGAGCGGCGGGAAGGGGCGTCGGCGGCGGCGGCGGCGCAGTCGGCGGATGATGGCGCAGACGAGCCGGGAGCAGACGAAGACGATGAATAGGACGTTGGCGCCTGGCGCAGAAGCTCAGCAGCGTGAGCACCGTGCTAGACGACACCATTGGGGCGGCGGCGCCCTCCGCGCCCCCGCCGGCGCGGCTATCTCTCTCCTCCCACTGCCTCCCCTGTGCTGTTCAGTTATTCGGTCCGAGAATCCGGCCGTATCGTTCGCTCACAGTTGGAGTACCTTTTTCTATACACACTCAGACCAACCCATCTACAAATTCACTTAGCGTCCGGCTGTTTTCGGCAAATAAAAACGGATTTGATCTTTTAAACTTTTTTTAGATGGATCTTGTACCTTTCATGCCTTTAAAAGTGTCGCTGGTATAACTAGAATTTGTACATCCTATGTTACTTTGCCATGACATATTTATCGGATCGGAGGGAGTGGCATGTACCCGTGCGTGCGACGGGTCAATTTATGACAAATATCTCTCACAAAAAGGTAAAAATAAATGAAACAACCTTCAGTTGTCCTAGAGAATCTGATTTTCTTTCAATCGTGAGACATTGCCGTTTCGTCCTTCTATTTATGATTCCGAGAAGCATTCATATTTTGCACAAAATTTAACTAGAAGTGGACATTCAATTCTATTTTTCGATGATTAGACTTTGGTATGAAATAAACCTAAATTAAGTTTCGTAACTTAAACTTTCCATGTGGCCACCAAATGTTGAAATTATTACCACAAACTATAAGAAGAAGTGGACATTCAAATCTATACTTTGATGACCAGACTATAATATGGAATAAAACTAAATTAAGTTTCATAACTTAATCTTTCCATGTGGCCGCCAAATTTTTTTTATGGCACCAATGTCAAGCACATGCAGGAAGACTAGATTAAAAACACATATTCGATGATTTTGTGGATGGTTAGCGCCCGGCCACACCGTCTAGGGCATCCTCGAGGCCGTCAGGGGAGAAGCCTTCTACAATGACGCTATGGAGGCCGGCATCATTGACATTTCGTCCGACGCCGACTTCGTCGAGGCGCCACACATAATTAGGAGGCAAAGTGTTTAGTGTACGTTTATGTCCAGCACACCTAAAAGGACACAATCTAGGGGGTCCCGAACAAATTTCGGAGCTGCCGGTGGAGATACTCTAAGGACTTCTCTTGGATTACTGCAGGACACTTGCATCAAGGACGATATCAATGATTGACATTGAGTTATGCATGCTTTGCATTTTGAGCAATGGATGTTGCTCGTTCCTGTATTGTTCGGTGGGACATTGCTCCACTATTCTGCATCAAAATATAAAATGAAATAAAAACAAAAGGAAATTAGAGAAAATAAATGAACACAAGTAAAAATAATAATACTCGGTCTTGACTTTGCCACGATTGTTAAAGCTGTCTGCGGGCTTATTTGGCGATTAGCGTTCTGAGCAGGCGGGCCTAGTTGCTCCATGACGGACCATGTACGACAGGCCCGCTGTAGCCTTACCAGGCCAAATACATCGGAGTTTGTTTTTACCCAAATGCTAAAAAATGCACGGATGCCATCGTGACTTACCGAGCAATCGCGCGCTGACCGTCCAATGGAAGTGATGGCGCCGATCCGCGACCGACCGCACGCGTTCGTTCCGACCAAAACCCACCTGCCCTCCAACGTCGCGTGCGATGCGCGTCCCGTGGATCCCACCCACAGCGCCTCTTCCTCGTTCTACAGAGAAATCGAGCAACCTCGACCCCCTTCTACTGGTCCTCACCGGCGCTCCCCTGTCTCGCCTGCGGCCAGCGCCGCTGCATCCTCGTCCGCACCTGCGCCGAGATCCGGCGCGCCCTCACCTGCGACTGCGTGGAGCTCCGCCTCGTCCTCCTCCGCGCGGGCGCCTCCTGCATCAACCACGAGCGCCGCCGCGTACGGCGTCCTCTTCCGCCCTCACGCTGAGCTCCTCCGTGCCCTCAACTGCGGCTCTGTGGAGCTCCGCCTCGTCCCCTCTCCGCACGGGTGCCTCCTGCATCGGCCACGAGCGCCACCGCGTACGGCGTCCTCGTACGCCCTCACGCTGAGCTCCTCCGTGCCCTCAACTGCGGCTGTGTGGAGCTCCGCCTCGGCCTCCTCCGTGCGGGCACCACCTGCATCGACCGCCAGCGCCGCCGGTGCTCCCTCCTCGGCGGCTGCAAGGACGATTAAGGGCGCCAGCGCTGCCTGATTTCTTGCTCCGCCTCGGCCTCCTCCGTGCGGGCACCACCTGCATCGACCGCCAGCGCCGCCGGTGCTCCCTCCTCGGCGGCTGCAAGGACGATTAAGGGCGCCAGCGCGCCCTTGTCTGCCTGATTTCTTGCCCCCCAACTACCTCCTCCGGGGCGCCAAAGATGCACCAAACGCCGGCGTGGCTCCTCGCCCTTGGCCTAGTGTGTTCAAAGTGGCCGACATTTATGGGGTCACCCAGCTCTAGTTCCCCTCGGTCAGCCGCCATGGACAAATTACCTCAAGTTGCTTCCCAGGCATCACTAAGTTGTGGGGTAATTTTACCAAGTTGTTTTCTCCGGTTTGTTCTGTTCGAATGGTGTGTCTCTATGTAAACTATGTGCAGTTCACAAAGCACAGATTTCTGTATGTTGAAAAAACATACAACCAACCTAGGTGATACTGCTGCTCGCGCCGTGGAGATACTGCTGCATAGCAGAGCAGTAGCAGAGGTGATACTGCTGCTCGCGCCATGGAGGTCCAGTAGGCCAAGGTGCCGTAGAGAGGTCGGCCACGCCCACGCCGCCCACCTCCGCAACCCACCGGAGCTGCCGGGATTCCTCTGCTCCTGCTACCGGTCCTGGCCTTGGCCATGTCGCGGAGGCGCGCACTTTCACCTGCAGGTTTGCTGCTAGGATATTTTGATCTGTGGTGTGCTACTAGCTGATTGCTGATTTATGCTAGCTGAATGCCAATGCGTGCTTGCTGATTTTTTCTGTCAATTTACAGTGTCAAAGTTTCGTGTGCAACCTTTGGATCTAGGTGTCCAACTTTAGAATATGAGGTTAGTTTTTCCCTCTAAAGTCTCCACCCAAATGCGATTTGAGTCATATGGTACATCATCGCCTTTGTCGAGTTCACCCAGGGTACCTTTTGGCTTAAAATTGTGCCCCATTTTTGTGTAATTTTCACACCGGGGGTGGGGGATGACCTGAATGGTTAGGTTCATGTTTCTTAGCCACTTTTAGTTAAGTTGCTGTCCCCATTAAAATTAAGTTGCTTACTGTTCATTATTGAGTTGTTTTTGCATATCAACGGACTAGAAGAGTTGATTTACTTCACCAGACATTCATTCAGTTGATAAGTTGCTTATCCAATTTATTAAGTTACTTTCTGTCCATTGATATGTTGCAGTGGTCGCTGCGGATTGAGCCGATCGTGGCGGCTCGACCAGGTCCGCTGTTGAGGTGAATCCAACAAGTGCTCATCACCAAGCTGCTACCTGTTGAATCTGAAGCAACCGCCTCCTTGGCAACGGCGATGGCAGTGCCCATGGCAGTCATGGTGTGCGGGGATGAATCTGAAGCTAGCCCGACCAGGTGTACTATGGCTTAAACCGCAGCTACACGATTCTGTTGACTGGCCCTTGTGACTCACTAGGTGAGGCATTGTACTGATTGCAAGTTCGTTCTGTTATAAATCAGTGTGCTCTTCCACTAAGCACTTTGGTTTCTAGCCTCCAGTTTATAGCTAAGCCGACTTTAGTGAATTGATACATCAATTGGTTTTGATGCTATTTGGGAATGCATATTCCCAACTACATTCTACTGATTTTTTACCACAAGTTGTAATACATATTCCCTTTTTTGCTGCAGCTTTTCAGCTTTACTTCAAGACATTCGTGGGTGTACAAACTACAGAGAGATGGGGGCACAGCTGCAGATATGATCTATCAGTATTAAGTACCAGACACAAGTAAGCAAGATGGACCTAGCTATCACTAATCCTGTGTGGAATAAAGTGAAAAAACCTAAACAATGATGCACGATAAGTGTTTCTTTTTGTGATACGCAACAGCCTTTTTTTTGTCAGTCATGTGTTCACATTGTTCTCTCGTATAAGTAGGACATATTATTTATCCCCGTGCAAAAAATCCCGAGAACAGTTGCTCCTGGACATGTTTACTGAGTTGTTATTTCTGTCAACTGTCAAATGTTGATCTTTGTTCAATGTTATCTACATAAGTATCAACAATACTATCTTTTCCAAATATTTTTTTTTCGCGCGAGTGGATCTAAAGGATCAGGTCAATCTAACTTAACCTGGAGCTGTAAACACCCTGAGTGTTTTCGCAATTATCTAAGTTGCAGTTTTCAGCCACTAAGTTGTAGGTTTCTCAGCACTAAGTTGTGCATCTATTTTTAAGATCTTTGGGTGGTGGTTTTTACGAGCCTATAAGTCATCATGTCCTCATTGAGTTGCTGCAGGCATTTTGCATCAACTCTTATATAGTTGGGCAGTGTCTTTCCTGAATTTTCCATTTTTTTCCGCAACACCGTTGTTCCTGGGAGTGGAGTTTAAAGGGTCTCCGAATCTAACTAAGTTGTAGCTCTAGACACCCCTAATGTTTTTTGTAACTACCTTAGTTGAAGCTTCCAGTCCACTAAGTCGCAGAGCAGTAGTCTTTAGTTTGCAGAGTATGATTACTAAATTTGCTGAGCATGGAGCACTAAATTGATGCAGGCAAACACACCACATAGGTTGCAGAGCAGTAATTTTTTCGGTTGTTGAGTATGAGTACTAAGTTTTCAGAGCACGGATTACTAAATTGACGTAGGCAAACAAACCAATAAGTTGCAGAGCAGTAGTTTTTAGGTTGCAGAATAAACATCGATTTGATTTTTCGTATGATCTGGTGTTTGTTCCCCTGCAGTAGGCGTGCTCCCATTGTTCAGCCATTTTAGTGTTGGTTGGATGTTGCACTTTAGACCCATTCCGCCAAAGATCGACCACCATGCTCACTAGATGTCGGCATGTCACGGCCCCTCTTCATCTCGCTCGATTCGTCTCTGTCGCATGCTTCACACTGTCCTGGAGCTCTGACCCTCGACAACGATATTGGAAAGTTGCTACAAAGTTGACGACCTCGGAAAGCAAGTTGGCAACGATACTGGAAAATATGGTAGACAACTAGTGGTAACAAAGTTGTTGTTGTTGTCGCGAACTTGGGGGCAGAGACCATAGCGGGGCAGTGGCCGTGTCACGAGTACGCCGACGAGGATGGTAGCTCCAGTTGCAACCCATTGGGGTTGATTGCAACTAAAACACCAGGAACATCAATTATTTGAAGAGTGCGGCAACTATATACTTGCATGCTCAGCTCAATGAGGAATACTACAACAAAAACACAACCGACATGAAACTTTTTTTTTCAAGGAGTCTACAACTTCTCTAGTTGCAACCTAGTAGGGGATGACCCCCAACCTAGTATGGGGTGACTGCAACTAAAACATCACCAACATCAACTTATTTTAAGGAGTGCAACAACTTATTTCAAGGAGTGTGACAACGGTATATGCTCCAATTGCAGCCCAATGGGGGAAAGTTGATCATTGTTGTGGCGAAGTTGCCTATTGTTGATTCTAAGTTGTATACAATTGTTCATTTTTACAATACTGTGCAGTGAAACATTGTCGCTACTAGGTTTTCTATCTCAAAAACCAAGTTGTCAACTATTTTAGAAAGTATGGTAGGCAGCTAGTAGTACAAAGTTGATTGTCTAGGTGCTCTGAAGTAGCTCACTACTGTTGCTAAGTTAGTACATCGAAGACTAAGTCGACTACAAAATAAAGAAAAGTATCTTAAGCAACTCTTAGTACGAAGTTGCTGGCCTAAAACACCAGAGTTGCTGCCAAGAAAAAAAGTTGTCGAAACATATATAAATAGGATCTACTCCCTCCGTATCAAAATATAAGTCGCACTAGTCACTTACCACACATATGTATATAGACATGTTTTAGTGCAAGATTCATGTAAGTGACTAGTGAATCTTGCACTAAAACATGTCTACATACATGTGTGTGGTAAGTGACTAGTGCGACTTATATTTTGACACGGAGGGAGTAGTTTTGAAAAGCTAATCGCAAGAAACCCAAAGGTGAAAACTAGTCGCAATTCTGATACACGATTCAAGAGTTATGGCTTTTTGAAAAGTTTCCGCCTGAAATTAAATGCACGTGCCGAAGCACTGCGTGCATGTGGGGTTGATTACGTGCATGTGGGGTTAATTAGCTAATTAATTTGGGTGATTGCTCTATTGGACTATTGAGACTCTGGCTGTCTCGCGCGGGTCGGACTTTCCTTTTTGGGCGATTGCTACGGGACGCAAACCAGCACCGGATTGCTGCCTAGATGTTGCCTCTTGTTTTTATTGATACTCCGTAGTAGAGTTTTTTTTGGAACAGACTCCGTAGTAGAGTGAACGGAGCTATGCGCAACAAGCACGGGGTACGGAATGGCCGGCCGGCCGCTTTTGGGTCGAGACGAGGTATAGTAAAATGTAAGCTCTGTCAGCAATCTCAAATGGTATGAGGTATAGTAAAAGGGACGCGGCTTGCCTGTTCCGCGCCGGTGCTCCCATCCATGTTCCCCTACCATCGAACGGCTGCGTTTCTTTCGCCTTTTTTCCCCTTTCTAAGCGCGTTTTTTCCTCTAATACGAGCTAATACGATCCCCTCCGTAATATACACCCTCTAATTGCCAAAACACATGAACTCAACCGGTCTCTAGCCGCGGTCCCGGGCTCTCTCCCCGACGGCAGCTATCCCGTCGCCCTCCCTTACTGCCAACTTGCCTACGCGTAGCCGTAGCGGGTCGGCGCTGCGACGAGTCCCCATGAACGAGGCGAACCTTGGATGCTCTACGAGCACGGCAGTCTCGTCGGGTTTGACGGTCGCGGACCCGATGGTGGACGCACTAGGACGACAGGACCCAGAGGCAGCAGATAAGCAATGGAGGCACCGCACCGGCATGCATCGTCCATTCGACCATTCGTCCCTGTAGTTATCGCGTGTTGGATCTCTCTTGGCAGCAAATTTCTCATATAGAAGGTCATAATTGATCTCCGCCTGGTTGAGCAATGGCATCCTAACGGGAGCTTCTCCACCACATGAGCACAATAAGAATGTCAGCCGGCCATACCCGTGGTTGACGATGAGAAAGCCCTCCCGCTCGGCGCACGTAGCAGCACGGGCGGCAGAGTCGGCTCCAGTCTCCAATAGAAGGTGCGCGGTTGGAGTTCTTTGGTTCTGTGCCGGCATGAGGAGATGATGTGCGTGTATCGCGGGAGGGGTAAGTATTAAGAACTGTATTGTTAAATTTTTTCGACCAGAAAATAACGAGCGAAGGGCGAAAGAAACGGAACCGTTCGATGGTAGAGGAACACGGATGGGCACACGGCCGCATCCTATAGTAAGGGCCTTTTGCTTCATAGGAATTGGACAAACGTAAAAATAGAATGCCATGATACGTGGGATCCACACGAAAAACTTAGAAATTTTCTATGGAGTTGGATATAAGTCATAAGTAGTTATCATAAACTCATAGAATTTTTTTCATGAGACCATTCAATCGAAATTTTTGAGGATTCATTGAACCAAATGGACACCTTATAATTTTTTCCTATAGATTGGCATCCTATATGAAATTCCTTCCAAAATTCTTTGAACCAAATGGACACCTTATAGATTTTTCCTATAGATAGGCATCCTATATGAAATTCGTTTCAAAATTCTTTGAACCAAAGAGGCCGGTTGTATCTATCGGGGATGTGGAGACGAGGAGCCGCATGTGGAGTCGGATTTGCGTTTTACGACCGGCCGCTTTTGGGTTCAGATTTCCCAATCAGGGTCGTGCATCGTCGCAGCGTTCCACTAGATAACACCCCGCGCGTTGCCGCGGGAACTTTTGGAAATAGATTATTGGACAGTAGGAATTTTGAAATATCATACAAATAATGTAGCATAAACCTGAGTGTTTTTAGAAAGATTAAGAACTTTGGATATTATGGTAAAAAACAGGGTTTATCAAGTTAAATATATTCGACAAAAATCAATTGGTCAACATTGATTTAGAGCAATATATTTGATTTGTAACAATTTGGTACATTGTAAAAGGACATGTTAAAGTAGGTTGGAACTTGGAAGCAACATGAATACTGGTACGACGCGTACTAAGAGTTACAGTGCTGAACTCTTATTTTTGTATGCAACATGTGTCCTTCTATCCTTCTCTGCTATTGATTAATAGTAGTCGGAGCTTGTCCTACATAGAAAAATGATCAATAGATGTACAAAGCCATCGGCAGTGGATGGAAGCTACATAAACTGAGTATAAGCATCAGGTGACTAATTAGAAGCAAAGCATAGCTGAAAACTGAGAACATATAAGACGTACGAAATATATTTTCTTTTGTACTACAGGAGCATGTCCATGTCAGTACGTTACTACATATAATTGACAGATTACTGTCACCACATACTCCTTGCACTCTGGCACCTTACAACAAAAGTTGAGTATAAGACGTACGAAATATATTTTCTTTTGTACTACAGGAGCATGTCCATGTCAGTACGTTACTAGATATAATTGACAGACTACTGTCACCACATACTCCTTGCACCTTCTGGCACCTTACAACAAAAGTTTAGTTCCAAATCCCATGAGAAATTTGAACGCATTCTCAGCAGAAAAATCAATTCTGCTCCTGATCTTGCAACGACAGACTGCAAAAATATGAGGTCAATCGAGACGTCACAGCAGTAAATCATAAAACCTTACATTAATGGTGGTAGATGATTTTGCTCAGAAATATAAGGCATATCGATTTTTTTACGAACTGTCTGGAGCTTTATTCCCTGTATGTTCAGAAATCAGATGAAAGGGCAGCAAGTTCCGTGGGACAATTGAGTGTTATTCTTAATGTCCTCTCTAATGCATGCTCATATACGGTGCTTTTCTCTGTGTCCTATATTCTTCCTGCTTATGATTAATTACAACTGAAAACAATTGTTGCAGGTGAAAGTCAGTGGTTTTGTACCCTAGCATTGCTATAAGAAAATTTATATCCTAAGTTGCCATCAATCACCACTGCTATTTTGATTTACTTTCCAACTTGCTGAAATGAGTTATTTTTTATCTTGAAGAAAAAGTGTGACTTACAGTGGTCTCAAAGAAAAAGGAGAAGTAGAAGCATAGAACTGCGAAGTAGCAAACTGCTCTCAAAGAATTTCCGACTCGGTGTTTTGATTCTGTAGGATTGCTTTTTAGATAATATAGGAGACTGGGAGGTTCCATTCATTGGTCTTTGAGTGGCATTTCCTTGGGAGTGAACTGCAGTAAATTTCACAGTTTAACCCGCTGGTTAATTTGTCTTAATACCTTACATTAATGGTGGTAGATGATTTTGCTCTTCACAACGCTTCTGTAACTTCTTTTTAGTCAAGATGTCTTTATTCTGTTCATTGTTGTGAGGCGAAGGACTATCAGAAATTTCTCGTGGTAATATAGAAAAATGCAGGAAAAAAATATTTGCCCTGTAGGAGTAGAATTTTTGAATATTTTGCTGAATGCGCAACAATTTATTTAAACTGGGAACTTCAAATGCATGTTCAACATTTCTGTAGAATAGAGGTGTAAGGCTTTTGCTTATCCAGGTTCAGTTTTACTCCAGAAATCAACAAGTTGCTTGCAAAATTAAGAGTATAGAGAAGCATCATTTAGTTCCTATTTCCATTTGAGCTTGTTCACGTAAATTAGATGAGTTTTCTACGGCACGTTCATTTGCCAAATTCAGAGCACAATTCCTGCATGTTCACTTGCAAAATTCAAGTTGAGTGTTGGCCTTCTTCAAATGGATTGTTTTCTAATGCTTCAGGTTGATTATTGCATTCTTGTTCTTCAGGTTCAGTGTTGCACAGGTGCTCCAAATCAAAGTGCTGATGAGCTGGATACTAGCGATTTGCTAGGGGATGAGGCCATGGACGACTCCCACAATAGGTACTGTATTCATTCTCTTCCTGAATACATGCTCGGCTTCGTTGTGATTGGGAGCCTAGGACTACTTGATTGTTTCCTTCAAATCTGTAGAAGTAGATCTGCGTGTGAGTTTTATGGTTATTGTCATACATGAATACATGTTGTGGCTACCTCATGTTGAGATAAAGTGAGCTACAGAATTGTTTTACGAGATCCTTCACGGATATGTTTGCAGTGATATTTCCCTAAAAAATGTAACAAAGAGTTACCTGCTCATTTATCTTTATTTAATCTATTACTTGCAGCTTTGAAAAACCACCAGCAGTTAATATTTGCGATTTTGCTTGCAATCTGCAGTTGGTCCTATTGAGGAAGCGCACCTGATATGCAGTTCTCCTATCCTGGGCTCATTTCATCATTAAATACGGTTTCGTTTCAGTTTCTCATGGTCCCAATGGAAGCTTGAACAACCCGTCGATTGGTTTATCAAACAGTTCCAGAGGGAAAAAAAGACAGGTGCTGTTTCGATTGCATAGATGACTAGAGAAATGTCTGTGAAATGCTTTATCAACTGCTGATCTTGCACAGATGACTAGAGAAATGTCTGTGAAAACTGCACTGTTGATCCCAAGTTTTGTCATTTTTATGCAAAATTACCTTAGACACATTACAATCTGATGGCAGAGATATTTACTATGACAATAGAAAATGTCCTTTGGTGACCTCTTGTCAATGCCTGATAGGATAGCGTGTCCTAAATGGAGTCCTCTGGATGTTGGTGTGATGTTGAAGAATATATTGGACAGGCCTCACTAGGGTTATTTCCAGAGACCATGTTTGCAATGCTATCCTTGCTGCCACCATAGCCATTCCAAGATGCAATGGACCTAAAGAAGCTGAAGCTACAGCCGTCCTCCCTCCCAACTAAACACGCGTTGACATTGTCCATGTCAGCCATGTAATTTCTGATACCATGTAATTTAGTACAACTTTTACCATGTAATTCCTAACTTCGTACAACTTTTACATAAAATAAAAAAATTCCTTCTAAGAAGGTGTGAGCTATATTTACTTCACCAAATGTTCATGAATTTTATCACGCCATTGCTGTTAAAATGTCCTTATGGATGAGGATATTATGCAATCATATAATTATAAAATATAAGTGAGTTCTTTGCTCTCCAAGTTTGTGGCTTACTATGAAATCTGATGAGACATGTCTGAGACTGATTTGTTGTCAATATTATGGTCAGTACTTTTTGTATTCCACTCTGGATTATTAAATTCTTTATTGGTAATGTTAGGAGATGGCTTTCCTTATAGTTCTATCGGCGACTATATTCATACTTCAATAAATTCAAGGCATATATAGAAATAAATTCAAGCCCGATACGGGTAGATTACGTTGGATCAGATCGGCGACATGGACAGATGGATCAAGCCAGCGGAGAGGACATAACATGTCAGCCACGGACACCAGACAAGAAGGGCAAATAATAATGTGACTCATAAAAAGTGTCGACGGTGAAAAAAATCCTCACAACAGGCACAACGAGAGGAGTTGGCCAAACCCTAACGAGCATTCTCCTTAGACTTGAGGGGTATCCATGGCAGTGGCATGAGATTCGCAGATATCAAACCCTAACATGCAATCTCGGTAGACCTGAGGGGTATCCATTGCAGTGGCATGAGAGTCGCGCAAATCTCAAACGCAGCATGAGAGTCGCGCAAATCTCAAACGCAGAAAACAACATTTGTACAAAACACATAAATTTTATGGCTAAAATACGGTCTCGCTTCCGGCATCTATCCATGTCGCTGATTTGATCCAACCTAACTTGAGACTCCACAAAATATTTGTTGTCAAGTTTAAATCCACTATTGGTTCACAAATTATCAATGATATCCGCATGATAGCCGTGACAACAATATACGTAAAATATATAAAACTTAAGGATATATTACAGTCTTGCTTTCCTCACCTACGCCAGTGGCCTAACAGATAATCATATAATCAATCAATTACTATAGACATATATACGATAAATAAAAAAACACGTGCCACTAACAGACATATATGGAATTAGCACACTACTTTGTGACGCTATAGCTACACTATAAATATGTGTAAGATGGAGCATGGAAGTTAGATCTTCAGGGTTGATTTAATTGTTCCAAATTATCGGAATATGAAAATGGTTTTGTATTACTAATAATTTTAGATCAATATATTTGATTTCCACATCAATTCCATGTTTTAACAAATGCAAATTTTGCAGTGAGAAAGAGGTATCCACTAAAAAACTATTGACTCAAGATATATAAACTTAAGGCTACATTACAGTGTCACCTTCGATACCTGCACCAGGGCCGCAGCCGGTCATCTAAACAATTGACCTAAATATATTAAACTTAAGGCGACCCTACAGTATTGATTTCGCCACCTGCGCCAGTGGCGCAACCGGTCATCTAGTAAGAAATAAAAATGGGCAAAACGCAGGGCAGATGGGCCATGTGTGGCCTTGTGGGCTGTGGCAGTCCGTCCGGCCACCAAACAGGGTCAGAAATAAACGTGATAGAGCTAGACTAAAAGATGAGGTGGACGCTAAACTGTAACGGATGAAGTGATGAAGTGGACCAATTAGATGGTTGATTAGGTGGACAACTTGCATGTTAAGAGAAATACCCTTAGTGGGTTGATCCCATTTATATATTATAGATATCAAGTATCCATCACTAAAAAGCTACTGTACAACTGTTCTGTGGTTGTATCTATGTGGAGACGACGAGAGCCCCATGTGGAGCCCCATGTTGACGCGCTGCATCGCACTTTACGCTGGTGAGAGAGACGCGGTTGCCAGTCGGCCACGGGAATCAACTTCGTGCGCGTGGATTTTCTACTTCCAGTTGTATCCAGTACAGTACCTATCTGCTATCTGGCTACCGAACGTACGCCAACCTCGTTTAGTTTAGTTTGTCTGACGCAAAACGACGGAACACAAGTTACCGAGGGAATTGCACAAACCACCACTTATTGGTTTGGGGTTTGTTGCACAAAACACTTACTTCTTCCGTTCACAAAAGGATGTCTCAACCTAGTTCAAATTTGCATGTATCTAGACATGATTTGATGTGTAGATACATGTAAATTTGAGCTAGATTGAGACATCTTTTTGTGAATGGAGGGAGTACTACTGGGGTAATCAGTTGTACGTAGGTCTAGTCTAATGTTTATCTTTGTTAACCATGATTGCTAACAAGTGAGTCCCGACTGTAAGTGCCCGTGTCGCCAAAAAAATCGTCACGTCAGCAGCGGGTTAAGAAAAATAAATAGTTTGCTTAATTCTAACAATCTCTCTCATCAGACTCGAGCGGAGCAAACCGACCTCGCTCAAAGGGAATTCTAACAATCGTCATCTGCTCGCCAGTTTTTTTGGGATCTGCTTAATCCTAAGTGAACCCAAGCCGAACCATCTCTCTCATCAGACTCGAGCGGAGGAAACCAATCTCGCTCGAAGGGAATTCTAACAATCGTCATCTGCTCGCTAGTTTTTTCGGATCTGCTTAATTCTAAGTGAACCCAAGCCGAACCATCTCTCTCATCAGACTCGAGTGGAGCAGCCCGACCTCGCTCAAAGAGAAGGCGACAACGACAATCCTAGCGGTTGCAAAGTGTTCGCTAGTGAAGGACCCCGATGACAATTGATATCTACCATGTTTTGGTGCTATTTGTCTTATTATAAAAATATTGTGGATAATTAATGTATCTTATTAGATTAGATTGGTGTAGCCATTTTATACTTTTGACATGAAAGGTTCTGATGTAATCATACATGTACGTAACCAGTAATGGATTTGGAATCCCTCAAATAAAAATAATGAATTTGGAAAGTTTTTACTCATTAGATCACATTTTAGCGAGATAATGACAGTTTAATTGGCCCATTCAAAGATTATTGGTCTTGACCTACTTACTCATGTGGCCGATTTTGTTTGCCACACGTGCACTTACAGTTGGGATCCAAATGTCAACAATCATGGTTAACAAAGATAAATGCTAAATTAGACCTATATGCATCTGACTAGGAAAACATGCCCGTGCGTTGCAACGGGAGAAAAAAATGTAAATTGCTAGAATATGTTGCGCAACGGTTTAGCATTCCAGTGTCACCATGGAAGAGATGAGATGCATTATAGTTTACCTTGCTGCGGTCCACCAAGATAATTGCTCGCCGGTCGTCCATATGACGATGTCGCAAGCCTTGCATCTCGAATAGAATATGTAGCACAAGTGCACAATCCTTTACTGCCAGTGTCCATGGAAATCTGCAACCCGTCCATGGTGTTTGGTTGTAGAGCGGTGTTGGAGTTGGCGCCATTGGCGGCCTCGTCGACCATCAGCCGGTTGGCTACAAGAAAGAGTTGCATGATGGTGTTGACGTCATTGATGGCCTCGTCGACCATCAGCCTGTTCGGCTAGAAAGAGCTGCATGATGGTGTTGGCGTCATTGATGCCCTCGTCGACCATCAGCCGGTTCGGCTTCAAGAAAGAGCTGCATGATGGTGTTGCCGTCATTGATGCCCTCGTCGACCATCAGTTGATTTTGCTGCCGTGGTCGTTCGATCTCGTTATATTTGGTGATGAAAGAAGTTGCCGGGTGGTAGGTACTTGACCTGGAACTCGTACAGTAGAGGAGCCGAACAGCATAAAAGGAATTTAAGCTAGCACTGCGATGCCATGCAACGATCTAAGTACTGTGCCAAAATGCATTTATAGAGTTGGCTAAACACAATGTGTACCAAGGTTAAGTGGTGTTTTCGGTGCATGCATGCAATGCAAGGAGTACGACGCTGCTTGTAAATTATTTTTTTTCTGAGACAACGCTGCGTGAAGATACGGAGGCGTGCAACCAAACTGGGCGATGGATCTCTTGACTGGGTCGGCCCATGCCAACGATCGATCGAACACACCCCTCGAAAACAAAAACAAAAACCACGCGGTGTACAAATACGAAACGGACACGAACACAACAATTGAGTCCACGCAAACCTGGCAACGTACCGAACGAACCCATCGACTGAACGCGACGTACGAAACCAAAACCAAGGAAGCCTTGCTTCCTTTATTATTAGGTAAAGATTGCCCCAATAATAGGTGTTCTTCGCAACAAACCTAAAAAATAAGTGTTTTGCTTAACAATAGCACCAATAGGTGGTGGTTTGTGCATTTCCCTCTGCTCATGCATGCTCTCACACGGACCACATATCAGTTCTGATGTACAGATACATATGCCATCGTTCTCCGGAAAGCTATTTACGGATCGGTCTAATTTGAAATAGTATTAGCTTGCTTGGCCGTTGGCCGGCCCATAGGATAGGATGCTGACGAAGCTGTACTAAGTCGGCATGCCGATCGGCCAGGCGAGTTTCGTGACTCCGTTGCCGCGAGCGCGGAGAAATGTATGTGCACGTGCGTTTTATAGTTTTGTTAGTCGGCTGGTGGCTAGCTAACTAACGACAACCTTTGCTAGTTCGGCCTCGTTTGTCCGAACGTACACACCGCCAACCGGCCGCCGCAAGCGGACAAGAGACTTGTGCACGAGTTCCTTGTTCTCACGGATCCTGCTACAGACAAATCGATTCTGGTAATTTGGTACTCACTCCGTTCACAAAATGATGTCTCAACCTAATCTAAATTTATATGTATCTATACACTAAATAATGTCTATATATATGTGTAAATTTGGACTAGGTTGAGACATCTTTTATGTATGAAGGGAGTAGCATTTCAGATTCACCCATCACTGTAGCAAAAGATGGCTGATTCATTGTTCGCCATTTTCAACTGCTTTTCGGTATGAACCAAAAATACACCGGCCACATGTCTGCTGAGATCGATGCATGTAGGTACGAAGAAATACAAGACAAGGTCCATACATATGGGATCAGCCAGAATTTAACAATGTGACACCTAAGAGCATCTTCAGTGGCACCCTCCAAATTCGTGTCCGGCAGTACTAATTGTTAACCCAATTGAGGTGTCGGACATGTGTCCAGTCAAATGGAGGGTGCTGCCCCACATCAGCGCACTTCAAAGGCCTGCCCACCAAACGGCCCGAGATTTCGACCCAGCTATAAACACCTTGTGGGCGTAAAAATGGAAATCAAATTTTGACTCAAACTTATACAAATTTAAATCCTACGGCGCCTACGCGGCGGCGCCACCTCTGCAGCGGGCGCTGGCACCGCGTAGGCACGTGCTGCAGTTTCGGCTGCTGCGTTTTTTGCCAGGGCGGCCTCAAACTCGCCTCTAATGGTGCGGCCGTGCTCTGACCAGAACCTCGCCCGCTACTCGTCGTTCTCGTTCGGCGGTGGTTACTCGCCGTTGAAACGGTAGAGCGCCTTCTGCCGCCCCTCGCTTGAGTACGTGATCCAGTATGGGATGTGGGAGAACGGGTCGCTGGCCTTGGGGACAGGCGCCACCGGCACTCACCCAAGCTTAGGGAAAATCCGTTAGGCAACTTTGCCTTCGACGGGCACATGATGCCGTGCTCGGCGAACACTTTGGCCTCGTGCCAGTTCAGCCTCCTCCTGTTCACGTCCATGGTGGCGGGACACGCTAGGCGAGAGAATGGGGAAGAAGGGCGAGGGGGATGAAGGCTAGCAGCAAGACGGGAGCGTTTATATAGACAGGTGCTGCCGCCGGCGCTTGGGAAGCCGGGATCACTGCATCGTTGACCGTCTCGAATGGCGACGTCGTTTAAAGCTGGCCCCAGCGCTTGGGAATCCAGGATCACTGCACATCACTGCATCGTTGGCCGTCTCGAACCGATACAAAAAAATTCTTGATTCAAACTTAAACTAAAACGATATAAATTTAAACTAAAACGATACAAACTTAAACTAACGCTAGAACTAAACCAAAATCTAAACGCCGATGCTCGGGCCAGCCTTGTCGTCGTGTGCGGCCTTCTAGCTCTGGTTCTGGCTCTGGGCTAAGCGAGAGCGCACACGCCTCTCCTGCCGGAGCGCGCTCGCCGCCCGGCGCATGTCATCCCGCTCTGCTGCTGCCGTCTCGCTCGCACGAGCCTGCCTCACCGCTCACGCCTGGTTCAGCTTCTCGTGGGCCGCCCGCTCGGCGAGCATCTGGGAGGCCGCATGCTCCAGCTCCTCCGCCTTGGCCATGAGCAGCTGCTGGCTCGGGCTGGACCGCCTGGGCGTTGAGCTGCGGGTACGCCTCTCGCTCGGCGGCCATGAAGGCATGGCAACACGCATCCCGTTCCGCGCTCTCGATGGAGGCCTGCATGATGGCTGCCTCTTCTGTGTCGCCAGCCGCCTCGTAGCCGAGTCTGAGCTAGTGGCTTGCCTGCTCGTTGCGCCAGCTGGCGAACGAGTTGGCGGCAACCACCTGGTCTGGCCGCAGCGGTGGAGGCATCTCCTGCTCCAGGGGCGGCACCTCCACCAGCTCCTCCGGCGGCTCCTTCTTGGGGTACGACACCTCCTCCTCCGGCTTCTGCTCCTCCTGCTCGTCCACGTCCACGTCGTCCACCTCCACGCAATCGAACGCTGGTTGGTCGGCGGCTGCTGTGGGGTGAGTCTCCTGTGTCGTGGGGTGAGCACGACGTGCTACCTGGGTGAGGGTGACCCATGAGGTTGCGAGGCGGCGAGTCATGGTGTTGTTTGGGCTATGGCGAGCGTCAGTGGCGGTGTGGTGAAATGGCTGCACGGCGGGGGGCCTCTTTATAGCCGCCGAAGCTCGAGGCGGAAAACAGAGGCGGGAAGCGGTGGCGCTGGGCGGGAAGCGCAGGGTGGGTGAGCACGCGTCGTGTAACACCCCAAAAATTCATACTAATTTTAGTGGTGTTTTCCGACACCTGAAAAACTTTTTCCTCTTATCCTAAATATTTCTTCAAATCTTTTGAGGATGATTTGACTTGGGAATTGCTCCCTCAAGAATTTCCCCAGTGATCCACGAACCACTCCATCAGCCGTGATAATTTTGGTGCTTAGGTTTTCCCTCGAAAACCCTAGCCCTAATTATCAAACCTTTTAAACCCTTTTCTCCACCTACCAAAGGGAAGCCTATTTCCATAGCTGGAAAAATTCCACTAGAAATACCAGAGGACTCCCATATTCATATAAAGAAAATCCATGCAAAAACATGCATACTTCAATGCTATATTTCCAAGTTGGGCACTATTTTCCAAAATGCCATTTCTGATCCAGAGATGTTTGAGTCAAGCTATGCATCTCCAAAAATTCTGATAAATTCAGGGGATTAATATTTTTGCATTCCCTGCACTTCATCTTTTGGAGACAACCCCATTTGAGCAACTTCTGGCCTACTTTCTTTGTAAGGCCCTTTTCATGCCTTTTTGAGATCTTCAAGCAAACCTATACCTAGACAAATCCTATGACCATGAGACTTGGTCATATTGACCACATGGTCCATAGACACACATATCCAGAAAATCACCCCAAGTTGAAGTGTGAAAAATCACTTTGCCATGACCATGCCATTGTGTCCATTTTTGGACATCTTGACGAAACCCAATTTACTAGTACCCATTTGAGCCCAAACTTCTTGGACACCCTCCTCGTATCAAACCTAGGCAGGGTGAAATTTTCGGATTTTTCTGAGATGTGCAAGGCCCATGTCATTTCATCAAGCACCTTCGGTGCCTTTGGTTTTCTGAAAATCTTACTTTACAAAGTTTGGAATCCTTGAGTGATTCTTTATTTAATGGGTTGCTCTCGTCGTTACAAACCCAGTGGTGGAAACCGTTGTCCGTTTGGCGCCCCGATTCACCGGGAACGCGACGATGCCGCTCGCGTCGCGCTCTAGACGCACGCTTTGGCATGACCTAACTCGCATAGCTTAAACCTGTTTAGCCTAACCGCCGTCATAGTGCAGCCTCGTGCGACACTGTGCGTCCAGGACAACAGCCTCACCCCCCTCCTCGTTCTTATCCTCCCGGGGGAGGAGAAATATCTGGAGGCAACCATCCCTCTGTGTAAAGCCACCCCAAGCAGCCCCGAGCAAACCCGAGCCACAACAACGCACTCCCTCCCTTCCCCTGGCTCTCTCTGGTTTGCTCAAGGGCAGGGCTGCTCTTGGTGGAAAACCACCGAGGTGGACACCGTCGATCTACGAACCGAGCAAGCTCACCGCAGCGCCGCTGCTCGTCCAAACCAGCAGGGTAGCCTCCCCTTGTCCCTACACACCCATCCCCACCCTCGGTCCATCCTAGAACCAATGGAGGAGAGATCAGCGAGCTGCCGCCATGGCCGTGCTGGCCGAGTGATGGCCCTTCACGTAGTTACCCCACAATGGCGCCAGAAAACAGTTGCTAGCCCTTCGCGTGGTTACCTGCGTGAAAAGTAAATGGGTTAGGTTGAGACTCTAAGTGCAGAGTGTGTAGTAAGTGGAAGACGTGTTTTCCCCACGAGGGTGACTCGAGGGTTTAATATCGAACTCTCGGCAAATCAGTAGTGAAGATTTATCTTCCTATCCTTCTTTTGGTTACCTACAAAACAAAGTAAATGTTTTGGTCCTCAACCTCACCTAGTGGTTGTCAAGCACAAGGTGTGAGAATGATATCAAGATAATATGCAATGCAAACAAGAAATAAATATGCAATGGTGGTAAATAAATATGCAAGGATGGTGGTAGCAATGATAAATGATATTTTTGGGTTGTTTATAATGAATGCAAGATGTAAAAGTGTTTTTGTATTTTCGGATTTTTAAATGGCAAAAAATGGTAAAGTGGTAAAAGTTGTTGGAAAGGTGTTTCTTATGATTAAAAATGGACCGGGTTCATGGTTTCACAAATGCACTCTCTCTTTAATTAAGTGGTAGACAATGGAACACTAGAGTTGACATATGAGATTGCAAACAACAG
Source organism: Poa pratensis (assembly GCA_947311845.1). Taxonomy (NCBI): domain Eukaryota; kingdom Viridiplantae; phylum Streptophyta; class Magnoliopsida; order Poales; family Poaceae; genus Poa; species Poa pratensis. Next base: position 35,881,495 of record CAMZMU010000072.1, read on the forward strand.
TTTAATGACAAGTTATAATTATATGGGCATCACGTCCTAACATAGAGACCTTTTGGTTATTAGTCTCTCTTATACTCCACCAAGATGCGAACTAAATCATAACACCTCGGTAATTAAGATAACTCAGAGTATAGCAATAAGTATCATGACATGAAGTTAAAATAAGAACATGCTAGATCTAGTCATGGAGTAGTGGCAATGGTCACACCCACATCTCCGGTAGCATGGTATTTCTTTTTATCCCTAGTGAGGCAACAAAGTAAGGTAAAACACCCAAGTGGATCGCAGAACTTTCTCTCACGTTCACTGCACTAGCCACCCCCCGTTACTCCAACTAATGCACACGTTCCCGCTCACACGCTCTCATAAACATGCTTGATCATAACAAGTAAATAAGAACGGGGAACATAATATGCATCTAGTTTCATAACTGAAACAAAACCATTGCAATCTCAAACATATATTAACTCATAAAGAGATCCACCACAAAGGTATTACATAGATGACCGTAATCATATTCAGCAGCTCATATGGTACTAATTAGTGAAGCTCGAGAGAGAGAGATACATAAGTTATTTCCACAAACCCATAGTCCACAGGTGGACTACTCCCTCTTCATCATGGAGACGGTGGAGAAGTCGTTGGAGAAGATGGAGACCACGTCGGCAGCGCCCCGCCGGAGTTTTCCCCCTCCAATCTGCAGCTCCAGGTCTCCGTTTCGGTGTTTCTGTGTTTCTGCGGCGCTCATTCCAGAGAACGTCGGGGTTAATTTTTATAGGCGTTTTTAGGTCAAAACGGAGTCGGTGGAGGAAAGATCGACGGCAACGGAGCCTCGAGGGCCAAAGTGGGGGGTCCCACACGGCCAGGTACTTGGGCCGCGTGGGCCCACTCATCTGGGCCCTCGGGCCTCCTCTTGTTTGCTTCTTTCGCTCCCAGGTCTTGTTCCTTCCAAAAAATGATGCTCGTAAATTTCCAGGTCATTTGGACGTCGTTTGGTTCCGTGAAACATTAAAGGAAAGAAATAGGGTTTTCTACCTGCGCAGGGTTAATTCCATAAAAAATAGGAAACATATTAAATATTCCCAAAATCATTATAAAACAGTGATATAACCCTTATATGATGCAAATATGACTGAAATATAAGTAGAAATAATGCAAAGTTCATGTATGCATTTTACATGCATCAACAACCCAAGCTTAACCTATACTCGTCCTCGAGTATGAAGGTGATAAAACTAACATGGACTTTGCAATTTTAATACTATCAATGGATATCAAAGATGATTACTATTGCTACATAGAGTAAAATGATTCATTCTTAAAAGGAGTAGCAATATGCAAGATAGTTTACGAAGTGATATCAAGTATTCAATGCAAGGATGTTCAATGATAATTCACAAAGTGTAACATAGGAGAAAAAGTACTATGGACCACATGTATGCATAATAATAAGTAAGAACATCCTACAATGGTCATAGAGTACTAGTGAAAATCTGAATATAAAAGGTAGACACTTTGGAAAGATATATATATGAGTAGAGGTAAAGCATGAATAAATTTCATCTATCTTCTGAACTTCTCTACTTAAGTCAATGATTGTAATACGGTAATCCTTGGTGTCAAGCTCTCATTCCCCTATCATAGCATCTTGAATGATTAAGTTTAAAGTGAAAGCAATAAGAGTAGTGTGCTTGACAAATTACAGGTTGAAAGTCTCATGCCCCTTGAATACAAGTACCTACTCCATGTGTTACTCAACTTTAGAAAACAAAGCAAGTTCAAGTTAAATATCATTGTAAGTAATAATGGTATCATTAAGAGCGTCAACTGGGGTACCTCTTGTCCCAGGATATGGAACAAGCCCATATCAAAATGACAAGACAAACAAACATAATGAACAATCTCAACACCCTTTTATTAACCATTGGATAGCTTTTTATTGTAAGGTGTATCACAGAAGGTTCACCATAGCATGTAAATAAATTTCTGCGGTGACCCAGCACACCACTGCATGTTGTAGTGTACAAGTCGTTGATGTAACACGCACGGAAGGACCTCTCCGCAAATATTACAACCCTCAGAGTAGTACAACAGAAACATAGCTGGTCCAAGGTAACACTATAGGATTACAACACTATTCAATACAAAATCTTGAGACCCTCCTTTTATATTGAAGCAAGTCTCTTGCAAATGAAATACAGAAAGATCCAAATCGTAACTCTAAGCTGGATATCAGCTCTAGCTCTAATTCCTGATCCACTACTGCTGTTGTCACATCCCTAATCTATTCCATCTGGAATATATTTATCCAGAGTTGTCTTCTCCATTAACAATGTGGTCGTCATGTACGTCATTGCGCTGGTGTCGTTGCTCCTCCATTGGCACTGTTGTCGTCGTTCTTCTGTTGACGAAGTAGCACTTGGCTTCTTCCAGCTTCACCAGGTAGGCTTGATTCCTTGTTGAAGACCTTCTCGACGTCGTGATAATTATCTGTCAACTCCTTTGCTGGCTCCAAAAATCTAAGCAGGGGGTCAACGGGGAAAGGGTAAGCAACTCGAGCGTTACTTAGCAAGTTCAATAATATAGGAAAGAGTTTTTGTTTTGAATGCACTAGCTACTGCCATGACCAACGGTCATAAGCATAATGCATGTTTTGGAAAACATTTCTTCAAAGGTCAAGTTTTATTTCAGAAAACTATGCTCACAGTCTCCACGGGTCTTTAGTCATCACTTGGGATGCCTTTCCCGCAGCGTTCTGTAGTTCCTTCCGGAACACGGATGTGACGGTCACAATTTCTTGTTGTTGAATCTGCAGAGCTGCGTAACTTTACCCATGAGAGAAACCCAGCCTTGTTGCCTTTCCGGGCGTACTTTCCCGTCCATACTTCCATGGTATGGGGCCAGGTGTGAGTCCAAAGCCAATCACCGCCCTCTCCGCACAACACATATCCGCCCATTGTGGCGCGGCCGGTAACAAAGACCGCTATCCCGCCACCCCTCCCGAGCTTCTATTCCAATCACCCCGTCAGGTGGGAAGGTCACGCGCTTCCACGCTGTTGGCCGCCGCAACGGACACAACCAGGTAATAGCCTGCCGAGGATATGTGAACGAGAGAAGATACGGCAGACTTTTACCGTCCATAGCAGATCTCATGGTAAACGCTTCAATACGGCGCAAGGATCACTGTGACATTGGTAATTAATCCTAGGTATATACTTTCCCGTACAATGGAACCTCCACCACAACATCAAACCGTGGTTCCATTGCCAGCCAAACAATATATATAGCAATTCACATCATTCGAAAATAGTTTTTCTTTTTCAATGCAATGATAATAATACGTTTTTGAAAATAGTTTTTATAAAATAGTTCAATAAGGATATGCAAGAATGAACTTGCCTGTGGTAGAAATGGCCGTTCAACTCTTCGGGGTTCTAGGGTTTGCGGTAAAACCCCGAGTTCTGAAAATAGCAAAGTAATCCTGATAAGGACTACTGAAAATCTAGCAGCATGCTATTATGCATAATCATGATATGCATCGTCACCCCAAAATTCCCAAGTTGGATTTAAGACTTTTCGAGTGTTTGGAGTTTTTAATTATTTAAAGAGTTTGACAACAATTTTCATGAGGAATAAATTTAAAGTGATTAAATTTAAATAGCTCAATATAATTGAACTTCAAGACTTTATTTTCCCATATTATTTTATTTTAAGAAAATAGTTTTGAAAAAGAATTTCAAGTCATTTCCACTTAAGGATCTTGAATTTTTCATCCACAAAATGTTTTTCAAAACTTCAAATAAAACTTACATAAAAATTCCTCATATTTTGTAGAGTATGTTGCATATTTTTAGTTGATTTTTGTGTATTTGAATTTGGTGCAAAAATTCATTTAAGTTTGAATATTTTTGATTTAGGATGAGTAACAGGATAGTCTTGGTATAGTTCAAATATTATTTTGAACTTAGTATTTATTTTCCCAGATTATTTTTCTTGAGAAAATAATTTTTAGAAATTATTCCAAAGAATAATCCACTTAAGGATCTTTGGATTTTTAATCAAAGAAATAATTTTCAAAAATTCCTGTTAGTATTTTATTTAAATATCTTATTTTCTGCTAATATTTGTAGATATTTTTAAAGTATTTTTAGGAATTTATTTGAATTTTAAATTGAGTTTTGAAGTTTGAAATTTATAAATTTTGAAATTTTTGCAAATAAATCCCTGGTCGAACCAGGTCAAAGGAGTGGCTCGGGTCCGGTCAACCGACCGAGCCGCACCTTCTCTCTCCTTCTCTCGCACGAACTCGTGCCCGTGCTCGACTCGCATGGCGACCGAGTCGCCCTCGCCGTCGCCACCTTGCTCCGGCCGACTCCGGCCATCTCCGCCGCCGCCGTCTGGGGCAAAATACTCCCCGACTCCGCTCTACCACTAGGCCCGAGCGATTGGAGCTTCGTTTCCTCTAGCCGCCGTGCGCTGCCTAACCCTAGGGTTAGGGTTTCGGTGCACCGGCGCTGCTCGCCGCTCCCTACTGCTCGCCTCCCCTCGTGCTCACCATGGCAGGTGCAGAGCTTGACCTCTGTGCCGCCGTGGTGCGGTGGTGCTGGTTCCACGACCTCTGTGTGCCCCCTCCAACGGTTGCGCGAGCACTGCCTCGCCGCCGTGGAGCTACGGCCATGGACGCACGGTAAGATCCTTTTCCTCCCTCTCTTCTCCTTCTCCTAGTACCTCTACTCGATCTAGATGCTTCTGGACTTCGGATTAAACATATGTTCCTCTGTTGGTTAGGTTCTTGATGAACAGATGATGATTTCTTGATGCTTTACTCATTTATGTGCACTGTCTACCTACTGTGTATCAAGAATGAGATGAATGGTGTAGATCTAGCATGATTAGATCCTTCCATTACCTCTGGAATTGTTGTTGGGAGCATTTCTTGCTCACAGAGGAAGAAAATCTTTTTAGAACATTACTTCTGAGCTAGAACTTGTACTGTATGATCTAGCTGTGATGAAAAATTACTTTAAGCATGATTTAGACAAGTTTTGCTTGCTGTGATGCCTCCTTGTAGAGTTACACAGCAGCTTTCTTGTTTAAAGATGATTTTAATGCTTTCCTGTGCTTCTTCTAAGTGTACAGATGTGCAAAGCACAGTTAATCCAGCTCTGCTGGTTCACTGCCTGTGTATTTTGAAAATAAGAACAGATACTATACTGCTGCCTTTTTCCCTTTGTCCCTGTATGCTCAAACAAAAGCTAAATCAATCAACTGCACTTCCTTTCTTCTCTCTTTCCTATTTTTGCATAGAACAGATATTCTCTGCCTTGCACAATTTCTCTACAGCACCTTACCTTGCTTAGCAAGGTTCTGTTAAGAACAGATGCTGAATAATTCTCTCTAGCATGGTTCTGTCAATTACAGAACCTGCTGGTCTCTCTCTAGCTTTTCAAAATCAACCTGCTGTTGCTGAGCAGCTTGTTCTTCTGGAAAATGATGATAACCTGCGTCTTGTGGAATTTGCCTCCTCCTCCTCGCTGCTTCAAAGTTCCTAGAGTGTATTTAGCTAGCTGAAATGGCTTGTGGTGGATGGATTAGGTGATCTCCATGAGTAGTGCTTGGTTGTGCTTGTTCTTGTGGAAGAACAGATAGAAATGGGTGTGCTGATGGTTGTATAATGTGTGAGTTGTGGTTGCTGTGAATTGTGTGTGCTGCTGGCTGCTTCTTGAAAATGTCTTTGTGGCAAATGAATTTGCTAGGATGGTTGTGGTGCTGTTTATAAACTACTGGCTGGTTGTTGTGGTGGTGACACACAACTAGGTGACTCCTCATTTGCATTGGTGAGTAAGGTGCTTGGTTGTCAAGCCCTTATGCATAGGCATTACTTAGGGTTCAAGTAATGTGAGATATTTTGCTTGTGGATAACTCTCCTATGTGGCAAGCTTATCCATTCAAGCTTTCCATTACTTGGGGTTCAAGTAAACTTAGATATTTTCTTGTGGATAGAGATGGCTAGTCATTGGTCTTATCTCCTTGTTGAATTTATTTTTGAAGACAAGTGGCAATTGTTACTAGATGGACTTGTGGGCTCATTCTCTTATGTGGGCTTTGTGCAATTATATGGGCTTGAGAATAAATTTGTGTAGCTTTAATGATTTAGCTAGTGGCTTTAGAAATATAAGTAGTGATGTTCAAATGGCTTTACAAATTATTTGTGTGCCTTTAATCTGATCATTTGCTTGGTTGAACAGGGATAAATTAGCTGTGTTCAATAGCTTTATGCATGCAATAGAAATCTGTTAACAAGGTAGCTAATCTTGTTACCAAACTGCTTTTACATAACACAAAACTTGTGAATCCAGGTGGCTTATTGGATGGATTTGATCATCTGATCCTTTATTTTGGTGGAACTTGAATGAATGTGTACAGAGGTGCAAAAGTGACCCCTTCTATCTTCCTAGGCTTGTCCTAGTGGAAAGGTAGCTGGATTAGGTTGCTTTTGCATTATTTTCTATGCCATTTCATTTGCTTTCTGCCATACTTGCTAGAATTTTAATAAGAACAGAACTACAGCCTATGATGCAAAAGTCTGAGGCAATGGTCCTGTGTAAGAACAATACTTGCATTTGGCTTTTAAGTTCTCGAGGATGATCTTGCATAGCACCTCTATGCATGGCTGAGAGAAAAATCCTTCTCAAAAATCCATTTGTTAAATTGTCCTTCTTCCTCTGTTATTTTCTTTCTTGTATTGTTTAATTTGCAGGAAAGAAGAATAAGAAGATTGAGATGATGAGATGATCAAGGTCATATGAGAAGATCAAGATTTAGTGTTTGGATTCTTTTTATTCATTTGTAATTTTCTTTTCTTTTAGATGAGATATGTACTTATTCGATAAAGATGTAATATTAATTATTCTTTCATTTTGATCCTGTAAAGTTTGATCTGGTAGAATATTTCCATTTTATGTACCTTATTGAACTATGGACTATCAAGTCCTTTGTATTTGAGATAAGTGTAAAATTGGAAGATAAAATGTGTGTAAGGTAAGATGATGAATTGAGATGATGATTTGATTCTTATGTGATGATATTTGTATGAATGGTGTAGTGAGATGATAATGGATATAGAGTGATGTTGTATGATGAAGTGTTCAAGTGATTTGGTTTATAACTTATATTATTATCTAATTGTGTTCAAAAGTGTCGAGAATTAGGAAAGGTCATGTCCAATTCTGGAGTGCCTCGACATATACTGTTAGTTTCTAGTTAGTTATAAAGATCATGTCGAAGTTTATCGTACTCAGCGCGATGATCTAAACCCTAACTCATCGAGTCGAGAGAAACATCAATCACTTTGCATCGTTTAATTTAACGCGCCAAAATTTCCCGCATTTTCAGATGCATGCTATGCAAATGCACAAATTCTATTTCTACCCTTTTGACTCTCTAAACCCTGGGGTATTACATTCTCTCCCCCTTAAACTAAACTTCGTCCCAAAGTTTAGATTCTCTCGCGTAGAGTAAGGTAGAAAGAACTTCTGCAGATATTGATTCTCTCAAATTCCTTCCTGACGTGGACGTAGATTTAGGTGATCCCTTGTCCAAAATCCTTATGTCCATCCTCCATGGATCCATACTATCCATTTGTCGACTTTCGTCGCTTCTCCACTGGATTCCAATGATTTTACTACCTTTTCATGACTCTTGGATTATCCATTTCAGACATCCTTGAATTACTCTGGCTTTATACCCCTATGTCGAAGATCCTTTCTACATCCTTGTATGATCTCCAGGTGGTGCCCTTCCTTATAATCATGAGCCTAATAAGACCTCACTTCTGATGGTAAGGCTCATCTTCTTTTGCTCGAGAATATGGGCTAACTATTCTTAACATGTCTTATAGAATATAATTTGCTCTTTGTAATTTGCTTCCTCCAAATGTAGTAGACACCTTTGTCTATCCAACTTTGATTACTCTATCTTCTCTTCAATCAATTGTAATCAGGGGTACAAACCTTCTGGCATCAATCCCCTCGGATCCTGGTCTCGATCAAATTCAACGGGAATAAGTATCTAGACTTCCTCATCCATGAACTCTGGTCTCTTTTGTTCACTCTACTTTAGATCATTTAGTCATAGCTCCTATGACCACTAAATCCCTTAAAATTTTCATCCTTCAAATCTCCACTTTCTATTTGGCTTCAAAATCTGGTAAAGATTTCCCGTACCAAAGAACTTTTAGAGCACTAATAACCAATTCAATCTTGTCTCAATCAATGTCTTCCTTTTGAATTTCATGTCATCTTCTGCCAAGTACTTTCCAATACACTTGTTCACTCTCCCCCTTGGAATTCCCTAAGACTTCCCCCGCTCTGACCTTCTATCAGTCGGGCTTCATTCAGTTAGTTTCATCCGGTCAACTCCATTCAATCAAGCTTCGCAATCCTTCTTTCAGTTCAAACTTGCACTATATCTGCTTCACGGTCTCACAAAGAACACGTGGTATATCCACAATGTTGTGAATCCCCAGTATTGTCCTCCGGTAAATAGCTACGGACTAACACGAGGTTTCCAACAGTTTCCCGAAGAATACATGGTATGTCCACCATATTGTGAACAACCAAAGTAATCCTCCGATAAATTGGATCCCTACTATAGCTAGAATTCCAGTTGGCTTATCCGATGGTCTCAAGAAAAGAATTGCACACCTAAATTTGTGCATTGGATGCTATCTTAACTTCAAGCTTGAATAGGATGTTGGTCATCAAGGTAAAGTTTAGCTGACGTATCATTTCCTTCCTTTCTGATGTTTCAGACTAATTCCAAACAATTGCGATTTGTTTGACCATGTAACTCGCCTTGATTGCGTCTTCCATCATCCGAGTGGTTAGCTCAAAGATGTCAGTCCTCCGGATAATGCATCTTTTTCCATCGTTGCTCCAAATATGGACAGTAACTTTGGTACTTTGGCCTCATATGTTTGAGGTTCGTACATCCAATTTGGTATACCTTCTTGGCTTGACGTCAATCCATGACAAAACAAACTCTTCTCCCAAGGTTCTCATGTTCTCTTGAACATTAAACTCTGTAGTTGCACTTCTTTGACATGGTTGATATGTCATCTCTACATATCGACGCGCTTCCATCCAACTACTTCACTTCCGTCATGCCTTTCTAACTTATCATCATTTGTCTGATGACTTTCTCATCCACTCCTTCTAGTAATCTGCTTGTGTATCCAACACAAATTCTCCTTATATATATATCCAAGTTCTAATCACAAACTCTTGTTTGGCGGTTAATTTTACCGCTTCCATCTCTAGTAATGCCTCTCAATAGACGATCAACTTCTCCTTTATTCCATTAGAACTGGAAATATCCATGTTATGCTAGTATTCATACTCCTTTGTCATCAACCTTATAATACTCTTATACACATAAGTGTTGCTAAACTTCTTCTGAAACTCAATCCAAGTATTATCAATATCTCTGTATTACTCCAACATTAATCTCTTCCACCAAGTTATGACAACCTCATATGTATCCTCCATATTTTCCTTCTTGATCTTGGACTTCCATGGATAAACTTCATGCCTTAATATGCAAAAACTTCATAACTTTCCTTCTTGGACATGTCTCCTCATGTGATTTTTCTGGCATCATCCTCAATAGATCAATTTGTCCAACTTGTGGTGATACTCTTACTTGAACTTACTTCATTCCTCCTCCAGGTGCTGGTAAAACATGTCTCCAGATCCAAATATGACGTGACACTCTCCACATTCCATATTCGTAGCTTTATTGACTTCTGTCTTCTGGACTTCCTTCTCTTCATGAGCTTTCTTTGCTGCCTCATCTTGTTAGTAACTCGTCTCTTCCTCACACGAATACTATCTACCTCTAGATCAGTAACATTTAAGAAAAGAACTTAATGTGACAATCATGCCATTGTACATCAAATCCTAACTTCATGTACCAACCTAGTCAATCAAAAATCCAATAAGATCCAATAAATCCGAATGCAGTTATATAGCAAACATGCAACATAAGCCCGTAAAGTAAATAGTATTTTGAGTAAAACATCTCAAAAGTACCCAGGCTTAGATGCTACACACTACAAGATAGGTTTATATCACCTTATAGTCCTATTCTAACAACCTTTTGACTCAGTAGTTACCCCAATTGCCCATTTGCAATGGAATAGTGTTAAGACAAAGTACTCGAAGAGTAGTTGTGGTCTGGTTTGGTTACGTCCAGAACTAAACTTCATGTAGATTGAATCCGCCATTTGGCTTGAACAAACGTCTCTTGACATCTCTGGATCCTTCATGTACTTGCTGATTGTACACCATAAGTAGTATTGTAGCTTCCTTCATTGCTTATGGCGTCTCCTATTTCCTTTACGGCTCTATACTATACTAAGGTTAATCTCCTTAGAAATAAAACTTTAGGGTATTGGGCATCCTCTCAAAATACTGTACTTGATTAGCTTGAATCTTCACCATCATCAGACTTCTCTCGTCTTCCTGCCTTCACAAACTTACGATAGGTTCTACTTCATCATATGTCCTCACATATAGGATGGTTTTATCAATGATACCACATAGGTAACACTGACTTGGATATAACTCTATTGGAATACCAGCTGGTAGATCATAATTTTAAACTTGTCATACCAAGTTGAGAAAATTGAGATAGATAAGTACTATACCTATATCAGAATAGTCAAGAAGATTTACTCTAGTCGAGTAAGAAAAATCTATACAAGTATAATAGTAGTATTCTCAAGTGAATAACCATCATAATTGTAGAAAGATATGGTTTAGATAAGATAACTTCCTATAGTCTTACCAACCTACAAGTCTCCTAAAAGGGTTTTAATCCTAAGGTCGTTTTGCTCTGATACCATCTGCGGTGACCCAGCACACCACTGCATGTTGTAGTGTACAAGTCGTTGATGTAACACGCACGGAAGGACCTATCCGCAAATATTACATCCCTCAGAGTAGTACAACAGAAACATAGCTGGTCCAAGGTAACACTATAGGATTACAACACTATTCAATACAAAATCTTGAGACCCTCCTTTTATATTGAAGCAAGTCTCTTGCAAATGAAATACAGAAAGATCCAAATCGTAACTCTAAGCTGGATATCAGCTCTAGCTCTAATTCCTGATCCACTACTGCTGTTGTCACAGCCCTAATCTATTCCATCTGGAATATCTTTATCCAGAGTTGTACTCCTCTTTCCAATAGGCGTTGTCTTCTCCATTAACAATGTGGTCATCATGTACGTCATTGCACTGGTGTCGTTGCTCCTCCATTGGCACTGTTGTCGTCGTTCTTCTGTTGACGAAGTAGCACTTGGCTTCTTCCAGCTTCACCAGGTAGGCTTGATTCCTTGTTGAAGACCTTCTCGACGTCGTGATAATTATCTGTCAACTCCTTTGCTGGCTCCAAAAATCTAAGCAGGGGGTCAACGGGGAAAGGGTAAGCAACTCGAGCGTTACTTAGCAAGTTCAATAATATAGGAAAGAGTTTTTGTTTTGAATGCACTAGCTACTGCCATGACCAACGGTCATAAGCATAATGCATGTTTTGGAAAACATTTCTTCAAAGGTCAAGTTTTATTTCAGAAAACTATGCTCACAGTCTCCACGGGTCTTTAGTCATCACTTGGGATGCCTTTCCCGCAGCGTTCTGTAGTTCCTTCCGAGAACACGGATGTGACGGTCACAATTTCTTGTTGTTGACTCTGTAGAGCTGCGTAACTTTACCCATGAGAGAAACCCAGCCTTGTTGCCTTTCCGGGCGTACTTTCCCGTCCATACTTCCATGGTATGGGGCCAGGTGTGAGTCCAAAGCCAATCACCGCCCTCTCCGCACAACACATATCCGCCCAATTGTGGCGCGGCCGGTAACAAAGACCGCTATCCCGCCACCCCTCCCAAGCTTCTATTCCAATCACCCCGTCAGGTGGGAAGGTCACGCGCTTCCACGCTGTTGGCCGACGCAACGGACACAACCAGGTAATAGCCTGCCGAGGATATGTGAACGAGAGAAGATACGTCTGACTTTTACCATCCATAGCAGATCTCATGGTAAACGCGTCAATATGGCGCAAGGATCACTGTGACATTGGTAATTAATCCTAGGTATATACTTTCCCGTACAATGGAACCTCCACCACAACATCAAACCGTGGTTCCATTGCCAGCCAAACAATATATATAGCAATTCACATCATTCGAAAATAGTTTTTCTTTTTCAATGCAATGATAATAATACGTTTTTGAAAATAGTTTTTATAAAATAGTTCAATAAGGATATGCCAGAATGAACTTGCCTGTGGTAGAAATGGCCGTTCAATCCTTCGGGGTTCTAGGGTTTGCGATAAAACCCCGAGCTCTGAAAATAGCAATGTAATCCTGATAAGGACTACTGAAAATACTAGCAGCATGCTATTATGCATAATCATGATATGCATCGTCACCCCAAAATTCCCAAGTTGCGAATTTAAGACTTTTCGAGTGTTTTTGGAGTTTTTAATTATTTAAAGAGTTTGACAACAATTTTCATGAGGAATAAATTTAAAGTGATTAAATTTAAATAACTCAATATAATTGAACTTCAAGACTTTATTTTCCCATATTATTTTATTTTAAGAAAATAGTGTTGAAAAAGAATTTCAAGTCATTTCCACTTAAGGATCCTTGAATTTTTCATCTACAAAATGTTTTTCAAAACTTCAAATAAAACTTACATAAAAATTCCTCATATTTTGTAGAGTATGTTGCATATTTTTAGTTGATTTTTGTGTATTTGAATTTGGTGCAAAAATTCATTTAAGTTTGAATATTTTTGATTTAGGATGAGGAACAGGATAGTCTTGGTATAGTTCAAATATTATTTTGAACTTAGTATTTATTTTTCCCAGATTATTTTTCTTGAGAAAATAATTTTTAGAAATTATTCCAAAGAATAATCCACTTAAGGATCTTTGGATTTTTAATCAAAGAAATAATTTTCAAAAATTCCTGTTAGTATTTTATTTAAATATCTTATTTTCTGCTAAAATTTGTACATATTTTTAAAGTATTATTAGGAATTTATTTGAATTTTAAATTGAGTTTTGAAGTTTGAAATTTATAAATTTTGAAATTTTTGCAAATAAGTCCCTGGTCGAACCAGGTCAAAGGTGTGCCCCCTCCAACGGTTGCGCGAGCACTGCCTCACCGCCGTGGAGCTACGGCCATGGACGCACGGTAAGATCCTTTTCCTCCCTCTCTTCTCCTTCTCCTAGTACCTCTACTCGATCTAGATGCTTCTGGACTTCGGATTAAACATATGTTCCTCTGTTGGTTAGGTTCTTGATGAGCATATGATGATTTCTTGATGCTTTTCTCATTTATGTGCACTGGCTACCTACAGTGTATCAAGAATGAGATGAATGGTGTAGATCTAGCATGATTAGATCCTTCCATTACCTCTGGAATTGTTGTTGGGAGCATTTCTTGCTCACAGAGTAATAAAATCTTTTTAGAACATTACTTCTGAGCTAGAACCTGTACTGTATGATCTAGCTGTGATGAAAAATTACTTTAAGCATGATTTAGACAAGTTTTGCTTGCTGTGATGCCTCCTTGTAGAGTTACACAGCAGCTTTCTTGTTTAAAGTTGATTTTAATGCTTTCCTGTGCTTCTTCTAAGTGTATAGATGTGCAAAGCACAGTTAATCCAGCTCTGCTGGTTCACTGCCTGGTGTATTTTGAAAATAAGAACAGATACTATACTGCTGCCTTTTTCCCTGTATGCTCAAACAAAAGCTAAATCAATCAACTGCACTTCCTTTCTTCTCTCTTTTCTATTTTTTGCATAGAACAGATATTCTCTGCCTTGCACAATTTCTCTACAGCACCTTACCTTGCTTAGCAAGGTTCTGTTAAGAACAGATGCTGAATAATTCTCTCTAGCATGGTTCTGTCAATTACAGAACCTGCTGGTCTCTCTCTAGCTTTTCAAAATCAACCTGCTATTGCTGAGCAGCTTGTTCTTCTGGAAAATGATGATAACCTGCGTCTTGTGGAATTTGCTTCCTCCTCCTCGCTGCTTCAAAGTTCCTAGAGTGTATTTAGCAAGCTGAAATGGGTTGTGGTGGATGGATTAGGTGATCTCCATGAGTAGTGCTTGGTTGTGCTTGTTCTTGTGGAAGAACAGATAGAAATGGGTGTGCTGATGGTTGTATAATGTGTGAGTTGTGGTTGCTGTGAATTGTGTGTGCTCCTGGCTGCTTCTTGAAAATGTCTTTGTGGCAACTGAATTTGATAGGATGGTTGTGGTACTGTTTATAAACTACTGGCTGGTTGTTGTGGTGGTGACACACAACTAGGTGACTTCTCATTTGCATTGGTGAGTAAGGTGCTTGGTTGTCAAGCCCTTATGCATAGGCATTACTTAGGGTTCAAGTAATGTGAGATATTGTGCTTGTGGATAACTCTCCTATGTGGCAAGCTTATCCATTCAAGCTTTTCATTACTTGGGGTTCAAGTAAACTTAGATATTTTCTTGTGGATAGAGATAGCTAGTCATTGGTCTTATCTCCTTGTTGAATTTATTTTTGAACAAGACAAGGGGCAATTGTTACTAGATGGACTTGTGGGCTCATTCTCTTATGTGGGCTTTGTGCAATTATATGGGCTTGAGAATAAATTTGTGTAGCTTTAATGATTTAGCTAGTGGCTTTAGAAATATAAGTAGTGATGTTCAAATGGCTTTACAAATTATTTGTGTGCCTTTAATCTGATCATTTGCTTGGTTGAACAGGGATGAATTAGCTGTGTTCAATAGCTTTATGCATGCAATAGAAATCTGTTAACAAGGTAGCTAATCTTGTTACCAAACTGCATTTACATAACACAAAACTTGTGAATCCAGGTGGCTTATTGGATGCATTTGATCATCTGATCCTTTATTTCGGTGGAACTTGAATGAATGTGTATAGAGGTGCAAAAGTGACCCCTTCTATCTTCCTAGGCTTGTCCTTGTGGAAAGGTAGCTGGATTAGGTTGCTTTTGCATTATTTTCTATGCCATTTCATTTCTTTCTGCCATACTTGCTAGACATTTTAATAAGACCAGACACTACAACCTATGATGCAAAAGTCTGAGGCAATGGTCCTGTGTAAGAACAGATACTTGCATTTGGCTTTTAAGTTCTCGAGGATGATCTTGCATAGCACCTCTATGCATGGCTGAGTGAAAAATCCTTCTCAAAAATCCATTTGTTAAATTGTCCTTCTTCCTCTGTTATTTTCTTTCTTGTATTGTTTAATTTGCAGGAAAGAAGAATAAGAAGATTGAGATGATGAGATGATCAAGGTCATATGAGAAGATCAAGATTTAGTGTTAGGATTCTTTTTATTCATTTGTAATTTTCTTTTCTTTTAGATGAGATATGTACTTATTCGATAAAGATGTAATATTAATTATTCTTTCATTTTGATCCTGTAAAGTTTGATCTTGTAGAATATTTCCATTTTATGTACCTTATTGAACTATGGACTATCAAGTCCTTTGTATTTGAGATAAGTGTAAAATTGGAAGATAAAATGTGTGTAAGGTAAGATGATGAATTGAGATGATGATTTGATTCTTATGTGATGATATTTGTATGAATGGTGTAGTGAGATGATAATGGATATAGAGTGATGTTGTATGATGAAGTGTTCAAGTGATTTGGTTTATAGCTTATATTATTATCTAATTGTGTTCAAAAGTGTCGAGAATTAGGAAAGGTCATGTCCAATTCTGGAGTGCCTCGACATATACTGTTAGTTTCTAGTTAGTTATAAAGATCATGTCGAAGTTTATCGTACTCAGCGCGATGATCTAAACCCTAACTCATCGAGTCGAGAGAAACATCGATCACTTTGCATCGTTTAATTTAACGCGCCCAAAATTTCCCGCATTTTCAGATGCATGCTATGCAAATGCACAAATTCTATTTCTACCCTTTTGACTCTCTAAACCCTGGGGTATTACAATTTCCACCATGAATGATGCATGGCTTAGATTAGCGGCCCAGGCGTCTCTCTAACCATTTATACAAACTCATTTAAACTCACTTCATTTCCCATTTATTTCACCCATGGTAAGCATCCATAAACAAAAGTACATGATATCAACTAAATGAGATGATGTGCAATGTTGAAAGCTTGCCATGTGACAGCACATATGGCTAACTCTCAACCAAAGACATTTGTCAAGTCCACAACTTCATAATTTTAATCACAATGGGTCATATTTATTTATGCAATGAAAGTAAAGTGTGCATCAAGTTCGCGAGAGCTATATAACCAACTTTTCCCACAACAATTAACAACATAAGCATTTTCATTCAGAGGTATAGATAACTCAAATATCATGATAAACATACTCGGAATAGCATAAAGCTAATAGGTAGATATGGTGGACTCACTGGAAAAACTTTGGTTGAAGGTGTTGGAAACAAGTTTTTGCTTGTTGGAATTTTTGGGCTAGCAAGAGGGAGAAAGTTGACCATCTAAATGCATGCATGAGTGTCCATAGAACTAACTAATCCATGTTAAAACAAGGTAGAATAACATTTAGCATCAAAACATGAATAAAAGATAGCTCTTGATAAAATATTTGCAAATTATTACTCATTAACAAGCTCATGAATCATGCAATTATATGTATCTTTTAAAATTAACTTCAACATCCCTTTTCCCAATCTTATAATAGCATCCAACATAATTCAACCCAAATTTCCAGTAGCTCTCTCATATATAAATGATAGTGTGGTGGTCTCACAAAATAAAAATCTAACTAAACAAACAAAAAGACGCTCCAAGTTTATGCGATAAAGTGTTTCGATCGAAAAACAGAAGTTAGACGTGTGCAAACCGAGAGTGTGTAGGTCCAGTGGGGTTGTCTTCACATCCCCAAGCTTATGGTCTTCACCATCCTTGGATAGCTCTTGGTGCATCTCCTCTAATCCCTGTGAAAAAACTTCAAAACACCGTTTCTCCCATTTCTTTTTCTGTGGGGCACATTAGTAGTGATAAACAAATAGATTTCTTGCTGCATATAATCCTTAGACAAAAATTCATATGAATGTCCAGAAATGTATAATGTTGTATGCCTACTCATAAACTCAATTGGATCAAAAAGATTCAAGTTAAAAGTTCTAAGCATGCATCAAACAAAATGGGACAGAATCTGTCCAGAAAAAAGCAGCAGCTAAACGTATTTTTCTACCCTACTTAACTTTGTCGGAAAATTCCGAAAAATTCATGCATACAGAGGATGAAAAGTTGCTACTACAGTTTAAATATGAGCTCATTCGGAGTTACAGAATAAGAATTAAAAATCATACCGTGCACAGATTCGTGCAGGAATAATATCTCCGAACGCTATAAGCAACTTCTTCATACCAAAATGAGTAAAACTTGGCACTTTATTAAAAATTCCAGAAACTAAACTAAACACTAAGTCTCTTGTTACAGCAAGAGGACACAAAGAAAATCACAAATAAAAACAACCGGGTTGCCTCCCGTAAAGCGCTTTCTTTATAGCCATATAGCTAGGCTTCTTACTTGATGTTTATTGTGGACGAAGCTCATGAGGGAGCTTGAATGATGTGCCCTCTTCCTTGGGAAGTGTTCCATACATTTTTGTGTGGAAACTGAAACTTCACATTCCCTTCTTTTGAATCAATGATAGCACCTGTAGTACGAAGAAAAGGTCTTCCAAGAATAATTGGACTAGAGGTTTTATTCCCCATATCCATGATTAGAAAATCAACAGGCACAAATGTCATATGTAACTCTACCAAAACATCACTTACTTTTCCTAAAGCATGTTTAATGGAATCATCAGCAAGTGCAAGTTCAATAGAGCATTTTTCAAGATTTTTCAATTCAAGTACTTCATATAGTTCTTTAGATAAAACAGAGACACTAGATCCTAGATCAAGTATAGCATGGTGTGTCTCTTTTCCAATGGTTACTAGGACTTTGGGAATCCATACATCCCCAAGCTTAGGTGGTATCATAGCCTCTTGGTTGTACCTAGCAATCTTTTCTTTTAACACATGATTAGCAATATAAGAACCAAAACCAGCTTGGTTAACATTAATAGAAGGATCACTTGCAAATTTTTGTAAGATAGATATTAATTCATGCAAGCTACAATTCTCTAAGTCAAGCAATGGTTCCTTTACTTCACTAAGCATTTTAACTTCTTCAACTTTCTTTCTTTCACAACCATAATAGTTTCCTTAGCAATTCTCTCTTGCTCATGAATATGTTCCCAAGATTTATTTATAACCTCTTGACAATATTTAATTGTTTCCTCATGTTTTTGAGCTATAATGGTGTTCTTTAATGAGGAAACTTCCTTAGTGAGCTGATCTACCCTTTCAAACAAAGAGTCTTGTTTTTCAAACTTAGATATAAATTCCTTATTAAGCTCCTTTTGAGTAGATATAAATGATCTAATGGTGTTTTCCAAATCACTAGAAACATTACCACTAGTAGTATATTTGTTTGGCACATATGGGGGTTTATTATAAGAGTTATAATTGTTGTTACCATACCCATTATTACCATAGTTCCTAATGAAGTTGACATCAATATTTTCAGGATTATTACCAACTAGTTCTTGCAAAGGCACATTTTCAATATTTTGTTTATTAATGAAAGCAAGAATAGTATCCATTTTAGATGACAAATCATTTGTTTCTTCTATGGAGTTCACTTTCTTAGAAGGATTAGGTGCTCTATCAGTATGCCATTGACTATAGTTTTGCAAAATGCTTTCCAATATGTTCTTAGCTTCTACTATAGTTTTTCCCATAAAAGCACCTCCAGCAGCAGAATCAAGAATATTTCTAGACATGTAATTTAGACCATTGTAAAAAGAGTGTAATATGGTCCATTCGTTGACCCCATGTGATGGACAAGTTCTAAGCATAAGTTTAATCCTATCCCAAGCCATAGCAACATGTTCATTTTCATTTTGCCTAAAAGAAAGAATGTTGTTTCTATTTTGCAAAATTTTAACAGGAGGATAGTATTTCTTAATGAAAGCTTCTTTTAAATCATCCCAAGTTTTAATGCTATCAATAGGTAATGAATGCAGCCACTCTTTAGCTTTTCCTCTAAGTGAGAAAGGAAATAACTTCAGTTTTAGAATATCACTTTCCACATTTTTAAATTTTGCATGTCACATATTTCAACAAAATCATGAAGATGCATAGAGGCATCCTCCATAGCACTACCGCCAAATTGTTCCCTAGTTATCAAGTTCAACAAACTAGGACTTACTTCATAACTCTCAGCATTTATCTTAGGTGTGGCAATGGGCCTAGCAATAAATTGATCATTTGGAGTGTTTGTGTAATCACACAACTTAGTTCTTTCTCCCATTTTAGCAAGTTTTTATGTGTTTTTTAATTTTTTATGCAAAACTGAAAATAAATATGCAAACCGAAATAACAAATGCAAGACAATGACAAAACAAGATAAATTGCTTTGAAGGTAAAGATGGATAAGATGATGCTCACGTAGGTGCAACCTCCCCAAGCTTAGGTGTTAGCACAAGTTGGTGATGAAGTTGACTTGGTGAGATATCCTTGGATAAACCTTTCAGCAATGATTCCCCGGCAACGGCGCCAGAAAACAGTCTTGATGGCCCTTCACGTAGTTACCCCACAATGGCGCCAGAAAACAGTTGCTAGCCCTTCGCGTGGTTACCTGCGTGAAAAGTAAATGGGTTAGGTTGAGACTCCAAGTGCAGAGTGTGTAGTAAGTGGAAGACGTGTTTTCCCCACGAGGGTGACTCGAGGGTTTAATATCGAACTCTCGGGAATCAGTAGTGAAGATTTATCTTCCTATCCTTCTTTTGGTTACCTACAAAACAAAGTAAATGTTTTGGTCCTCAACCTCACCTAGTGGTTGTCAAGCACAAGGTGTGAGAATGATATCAAGATAATATGCAATGCAAACAAGAAATAAATATGCAATGGTGGTAAACAAACCCATAGTCCAGAGGTGGACTACTCCCTCTTCATCATGGAGACGGTGGAGAAGTCGTTGGAGTAGATGGAGACCACGCCAGCAGCACCCCGCCGGAGTTTTCCCCCTCCAATCTGCAGCTCCAGGTCTCTGTTTCGGTGTTTCTGTGTTTCTGCGGCGCTCCTTCCAGAGAACGTCGGGGGATAATTTTTATAGGCATTTTTAGGTCAAAACGGAGTCGGTGGAGGAAAGATCGACGGCAATGGAGCCTCGAGGGCCAAAGTGGGGGGTCCCACGCGGCCAGGTACTTGGGCCGCATGGGCCCACTCATCTGGGGCCTCGGGCCTCCTCTTGTTTGCTTCTTTCGCTCCTAGGTCTTGTTCCTTCCAAAAAATGATGCTCGTAAATTTCCAGGTCATTTGGACGTCGTTTGGGTCCCTGAAACATTAAAGGAAAGAAATAGGGTTTTCTGCCTGCGCAGGGTTAATTCCATAAAAAATAGGAAACATATTAAATATTCCCAAAATCATTATAAAACAGTGATATAACCCTTATATGATGCAAATATGACTGGAATATAAGTAGAAATAATGCAAAGTTCATGTATGCATTTTACATGCATCACCGAGCTGGCCGAGCTCGAGGGCGACACGACCCCGGCCTCCCGCAGCCACCCAGGACCCCTCCCCGGGCGCGGCGCTGCCCCACGGCCACGCCGCCGTCCTCGGCTTGCCTCGCCGGGCTGCCGGACGCCGGCGGCAACCTCTCCCCGAGCCGCCCGTGCGGCGGAGCCGTCGTGCTCACGCGCGACGCGAGGGGAGCACCCCCGCCGCCGTCTCCGCCTCCCCTGGACGCGGCACATCACCGCCTTCCCTTCCCCGCCTCTGGCTGGTGCCCCGGTTCACCCAGCCGCCGGCGCCGGCGAGCGCCCGAGCCACCCGTGCACTCCTTCGCGCGAAGGAGACGAAGAACAGTGAACCGATCGTTCACTTTGGGCTAGTACAAAACGTATTCCCGTGTTTATGTTTTCCCTGCGCGAAGGCGTATTCCGCGGAAATTCGCGACCAGCCCAGTTCAAAGCAGCCCGCTCTGTTTTTTTCTCTGGTGAGCAGCAAATAGGTATCTGTCGCACGTCCGTATCTTTTGAACCGTAGCTCCGATTGGAGTGATTCAAATTTCAAAATTCCTCTTTTGAAAGGATCTGTCCAGTGGGATAGGTTTTACATTTTTGTAAAATACTTGTATACTCAGCACCCTTGTATGCATGCATAGGGTATCCCGCGGTACCGGCAAACCGAGACCCTAAACCGTGACGTTCGTGACCCTCCAAGCCAAACGGTGTCGATCTTCGAAGGCAAGCTAACCCCTTGCTATGAGCAGTCCCGCAATGTTGTTTGTTTATTTGCTTATTGCCATGCCGAGTGTTTATATTTGTCTGCGTACTGTATATATTATGTCGGTCTGTTATTGTTTGTATTCAATATGTTACTTGGAATATTGCTCCTACCATGTTGCATATCACGTTGCATGTTTATTTATCGCACTTGCTTGCGTTACCAAACACACATCATTCTTGAGATAATGGACTGGGGGAACCGCCGCCGTCGATAGAATGGTGGAGTGATGTACCTCACTAAAACATTAACGTCGATCTGCGATGGCGCTGGTCGGAGGTATCTCCGCCACTGTCACCCGATCGACGCTAGCCAACTGTGGTAACTTTTGTAGTCAAACGAGATGGCGCTGATCGGAGGTAGCTCCGCCACAGTCGTCCGATTGACGCTATTTTCTTTTGTAGTCAAACGAGATGGCGCTGGTCGGAGGTAGCTCCGCCACAGTCGTCCGATTGACGCTTTTTTGTTGTATTGATCTGTGATGGAGCCCTAGTCACCCGGTCAATACAAACTATTTTTGCTTGAAATATTATGTTGCTAATGTCTTGTCGTTTGATGATATATTATTATGATATTGTGGTTGTTGTGTTAACGTTGGACTAATCCTCGGTTGTTTGGACTTGTGAATGATGAAACCGGATTAAATGAAACACCCCTCCAAACAACGATAGGGTCAGTCCATAGTGCCACTAATCTGAACTTTGAAAGCAGGACCATCGTCGTCTCATGGAGGACCGTGACCTAGTAGGTTGTTAAGCCCCTTTTGTGCCATCCATTGGGCGCAGTCGTTCGGTTGTGCTGTACGAGGGAAGTGGTCGACAGGCACGGGTTCGACTGTGATAGGGAGTCCGGAGCAAGGCACACCCGGTCACGCCGGGGGATGTGCCGGATTCACCTGCCCGTTGTACCATGCGTATAGGGTGGTGCAGGAGAGTGTCTTAGCAAGTGGACGGTCATGTAAGTGTATTTTGCTTAGTCGGACTTTGGCGTGACAACCTGAAGTACAGGCTGAGTAAGGTGCATTTTGATAGTTGAGAACGCAACCTCTCGAGAGTGTCAACCTAGCAAGCTAGGCTTGTTCCTGGGATATGGAACAACAGTTCAGTGTCGGTCACACTGTGTGTTTTTGTCGTGTCAGGAGGTTAAACTTAAAATCTGTTTGAAAGAATTGATGAACAACCTGACCTCACTCATTAAACAATAAGATGATGCAGGGAACGTTACTTGAGATGACAAATATGATAAGGCCAGTGGGCCTAGCAGTGTTGACAGATGTCATGAGCCTTGTGATGCCAGAGGCCAGTGGGCCTAGCCGTGATAACATGAGTTGTTGTGTTACTTGGTACCAACTGGTACACTCGTTTACTCGTTACAGGTAATCTCTTTGTATGATTGCCGGTGCACGATCCAACCCCACCTGGCTTGGACTCTGCACTGGTGATACCCCGTTGGTTGCTTATGCTAAGTTTTGCCTGTGATGCCTTGTTACATTTATGTTATACTGGATATTGGTCTACCTAGAGTAGACACTTGCCATGTTGTAGGATTTTATTTCCCATATATATCCTGTTGCATGATTGTTGGATTGTTCGTGTCAAGTGGTTAATATTCTTGCGAGTACGTCATTGTACTCACGTTGGCTATTCAAATGGCTAGATTTTGGCGAGAATTCATCTTCTATCTTAGCAAGGATGTGGAGCAAGAGCGTGCTAGGATCAGTAGCCCAGCCAGATGCCTGTGGAATGGAGCCGCTCCAAGTCGTTGCCTTAGCCGTCTTCCGCTGCCAGTTAAACTCTGTCCTAAGTCATGCTTGGCTTGATATTTTGTCATGCCTTGATGGCCTTGTAAACCATTGTAGCACTTCTTGTGTCTGATTGTGTAATGATTTTCATTATGTTGCACTATCGTGACTGCGGCCAGATATCTTGGGCTGGCGCACGGGGCGACCGCCTCTCTGGTGATATGTGCCAGGGAGAGGTGTCACACGTCACGTCGGAGTTAATGCCGGCGACACGAACGAGACACGTGTACGTCACACCGGTTATGACCGGCCACAGTAAAACGGACAAGGCGCCACGAATATCCGACTTTATCATCAACGACGTGCAGCCAGCCCTAAAAAGAAGACAAAACCGAACAAAAGCGAGACAACAGCACGGAGGTAACAAAGAAAATCGAGCAGTACTAACATTAATCATACACCGTCGTTGATCCATGACTATGAACCTATTTTTTCTATTTTGAACCATAACTTAAAATAGTCATTGAGTTTCCGAAATAATTCACCCAACCTATCTATTATATAATTAAAACACAAGACAATCAATGGTTAAGATTTGTTACGCAAAATCAAATAAAGACCAACGGCCAAGATTATCACTTCGTAATTTCCGGTCGGTAGGAGTGCTAGATATACGCATACACAGTGTCCTTCTTCTTCACGTCTAGAAATTACAGCCCATCACGGTGTTACCAAAAGGAAAGGAAAAGCAAAACATTCCTCCATGGGAGAGAATCGGCATCTTAATTCTACACATATATGCGACCATCGCATCTAGGAGGGGGACGGAACAGACAGGGAACCAGGCGATCTGCCGTCTCGGCTGGCAGCAGACGGGCCGAGCACTCGACCGGCGACGTCGCCTACAGCAGTTTGCTTCGCTCTGTCGTCGTCGACAAGGTGTCAGCCACGCCGACGAGATGGAGGGCCGCACTCTTCCGTCCAATACTCACAGGAGGCACCGGAAAGAAGGAGCACTCATCATGCATCGGCTCGAGCATTGGTTTCTACACGGTCCAGATCGCCAGATCGGAAAGTCCCTGCATGAAGCAACAGCCCAGCTACGCTCGGAACGGGATGATCTAACACCGGCAAGGTTGGTACATGCTCTCGCTGGAGAAGCAGGATGGAAAGCATAAAGCATGGCCTGGCTTACGATCTTCTAAGTTTTCTTAACTATCAGTTTGTCGTGTACAAATGTTTACGCGTCTGCACTCTGCAGGATATGCGCATTGAATTGAACACCGGCAAGTTGATGTAGTTCACTCATTGAAATTGTTGTTCTACAGTTCAGGAATTCATAGATTTGTTATGGATATAAAAAAACGACGTCCACGTACTGACGTACATGCACTCTTTGAAGCTGATTGTGATCCGTTGCAGGCTGCAAGTAAAGCTAGCTTCATGGGTGTCATCTTCTCTTCAGATTAACCTGGTAATTAGCCAAGCACCCGCACCTGCAGCGGTACCCCTAACCCCTTACTGTAGTCTGATTATGCTCTAGATTTACAGTACAGGAATCCATACATATGCCCTATTCACAGATGTTTGTGACCCGCAACAGGTTTGGATTCGTTGTTTTGCTGATGTTTTGAAACTATACATATTTGCCTTACACATTCTAGGTTGTGTTCTTAAAATATTTTGTCTTCATCTGCATTGTATGAGATGAATTTGGAAACTATGCACAGATCGATTCATTACGTGCGCTCACTCCTGATATGGTTGAAGCTCCAGATCATTATTGCAGGAATTAGTGGAGTGGTCACGAGAGATTGGACAATGAAGAAAAGATTAGCAGTATGCTTTTTTCAAATCTGCGTCTCTTCCTGAACTTGACATAAATCATGAAAGGATCAGCCATGGAAATACTGCTGTTCCACCTTTTTGGTTCCAAGTATATATAAGTTTATGATTTTTTGTAAAACGAGCTTACCAAGTACTTTTAATCAGTGCAGAAATTAAAGTTTTCCGGTATTACTGATGCTAATGGCCAGTACTAACTGATTTTTTTTCTAGGGAGTATTTAAACAAACGAATACATCTGTATTTGATTTCACTACTTCGATAGGAAGTCCGAGATATGCATGCGTAATTAAAAGTGAAGAATGCAGCGGGACGACAGGGCGCCATGTGAGAAGGAAGGCAGAGCGATTCCAAATTGAACTCAAGGTAAACTCTATGCAATTTTGTTAGAAGGAGCAGATCCAGCGACTCTGGCTATTTGGACTGGGCACTCAGCGGATTTTTTAAAGTGAGACCATAGAAACCTTCTTTGTCCCGTAATGCTTAGAGGCCGGCGATCCAAATCGAAGACATGCCGAGCGAAGGCACCTACCTAGCGAGTGAATCCGAACTGCGGGACGCCGCCGGCTGCCGACCTGGTGTCTCCGGCGACCACAAGACGGAGCGCACACACATGAAGGAGCTTCGCCTCCAGGGGTTCCGGCACTTCGTAGTCCAGATGCAACATCGACCGGTCGGACATTTTTAGATTCATTGAACACCGTCGTAGAAGGATTAAATCTTCACCAAGGCTACAGGTGAGACATTATTGGGCCAGCTACATGGCACAATATGTTTTGGACAATTTTAATGAATATATACGGATAACTACACTGTCTTGCTGTCCAAGTGATTAATGCTACTTGCTATGTAGTCAATAATAAAATTGCAGTGCGGTCGATGAAAAATGTTAGTGGAGATTGCATGAATATTGTACAAGACATTGTGTCACAGCAGTGGAACATGGGGTTCCCTTGATGCTGCCAAAGTGGGTCCTCCGCTGGGACCCACCAAGAAGATGGACAAGGCAAGGAGTCAAGTACAGCAGATGGGTTAGCCCATCTGCCTCAAGGACACCCGACAAGTTCGACAACAAGTCTCTGCGGCTAAGGACCAGGTGACCTTCCGGGTCACCCCCTCGCCCGGAGAACCAGGCAAGACACCTGCGGATCCGTGCTCCCGGCAGGAGGCTAGGCGCGCCCCCGGGTATCCGTCCGTACCATCGAGAGGATAAGATCGCCAGCTCGCCGGAAGCTGGTGGAAGACTTGGGCGCCAAGATGAAGGCCGCGCTCTGGTGACGTTGCCACGAGCGTAGTTGGTAGGGCAGACAGGCTTTGTTCGTCCCACCTTTTCCAAGGGCGGACGACCATGCCGCCGTCCTCAGAACGCTTGGAGGAGAGAGTGCCACGTCTCCTCCAAGGACCGCCGAGGGGTTTTTCCCGCCAAGACCCCTCACACCTCTCGCGTGCCCATGTCGGATCCCCTTAGCCTATAAAAGGAGGACCATGGCACCGAAGAGAGAGGACGGAAACGAGATAGAAGCAAGCTAGAGCTCAGGCAAGACTAGACTAGGGTTCGGAAGGTAGAGAGAGAGGTGATCTCCCCAGGGCAGGATCTGCTCTTCGTCTACCTCCGGCCGAAACTCTGCCGGGTTCACCCCAGAACACCCTTGTACACCCACCATGATGAACCTCTCAATCCAGACATGCAGGAATAGGGCTTTTATCTCTCCCTCCTGAACCTGGTAACTCTGTGTGTCCTGCTGTGTTGTTTGATCTCTCCCTCTCGACGAAGAACTTGGTGTCCTTGCTCCCGGGTAAGACGTCTTCCAGCCTCCTTCGCGCCCCGTGCCGAACCTAAAAAGGGGGTATCATCTACTCCCGGTGTCCGTCATCCGAGACACGACATCTGGCGCGCCAGGTAGGGGTGCAAGCGCTGGATTCGTTTTCTTCTTCATCGACCTCAAGTTCATCGTCAAGTTCTGCGTCGAGCTTCTCGTCCGTGACAAGATCTGCTTCAAGACCCCCGGCGCCTTCGGAGCAGCATTAGTTTCGGCTCTCACAGGCGAGGCGCCGAATCCGACGGCCAAGATGACAAAGAAGAGAAAGGCTAAGGCAGCCATGGAGTTTCTGCAGTATCCAGGGCTCGTTTTCGTCCTAGGGGAGCCCTCGTCAACCTCCGCCACCAAGGGTCGGGACTTTGGAGTGCAGTTTGTACGACCAGCGGCGTATATCAGTCCTTTAATCAGTGAGGAAAGGCCTCAGGAAACGCCATGAGCATCGATGTACCTTCCCCCTCGTGGACGCACGAGGAAAGGGAGGAACTCTGCTCCGACGTGACACCTGCAGTGCAGCCTCTGAAAGGCGAGGGCCCAGATCAGAGCACGGATGATGATCCTCACCTAGAAGATCCTCTCATCTACGTGCCCCAAGAGCTCAAGATTCCTCTGCGCAAAGATGGCCAGCCCGGAGTGTGGTGCATGTACCACAGATCTGATAGACACAGTTTGGAAGAATGCCGCCAGTTCAACGATATTCAGTTAAAGCAGAAGAACGGGGAGTGCTATGCCTGCGGCGAGCCAGGACATATCTGCAGAGATTGCCCCTTCACCAAGAAACCAAAGAAAACCAAGGCCAATCCCGGCGCTCCACAGAAGGGAAAGTCTTTCCGAACCTTCGCTAATGCCTCTACTCAGACTGAAGAGCGTGAAGAGCCAAGCCCAACCCAACGGACACAAGATTGTCAAAGATTAACTGCTGCCAGTTGGGACCAAACTTTCGTCTGCAATTCTGACGAAGGAGAATGGGAACTCCCGGGTCATATAGTGACAATACACCCGGGACCGAGTGGACCTCCCCAGAAGTACTGGATCGCGAAGTGGTTAGCTTCCAGTCCTCAGAAGTAAACAGCATCCGGGTCTCCGGACCGGCATTTCTATCATGCCAGCCAGTTGCCGGATCACCAAGAAGGTGAGCTCCGGGTTTTGCAGTAAGAGGGTCTCCGGACCGGCATTTCTATCATGCCAGCCAGTTGCCGGATCACCAAGAAGGTGGCCTCCGGGGTCTCCGGACCGGCGTCAGCCAGCCAGTTGTGCCTTCGAGCGGCATGCAAGGACCAGTCCCCGCAAGGGTGTATTGGGCCCTTGGGTATATTTCGGCACGGAAGCCCTGTTCCCGCCAAGAATTGTGGGGCAGGGCAGAATTATGTCTGAAAAACGACATAGAAGACCCGCCACGGCGGCAGCGCGACGAAGTAATTGCCGGAATATACCGAAAGGAGGTCAAATGCGAGCTAAGTATAAACGCGCTCGCGCGGGCTTTTTCCCGTTTGCATCGGTTTTATACACTTTGGCTAAAGCGAAAGCGGGCGTAATCTTGGGGTAGCGCCTCCGCGACAATACTGTCAGTTTCCCTCGGGCAGTGGAGTCGTGGGCTGAGGTCCGTACGGTCAAGACCGGTGGGTCCCTGGGGGGTTGCGCCCTGTGTCAGCAATTCAGAACAGTCTGATTGCTCACGGCTGGTTAGCGCTCGCGCCCTTGGACCCTTCCCGAGTGCGTTAAGCCCCCACGAGTGCAATAAAACTCATGTAAATCGGGAAAAAGTTATTTACATTCCAAGTACAAAGTTCATAAGCCTTTCGGCGGTACAATTGCAAAAGCTTGGTTCACGGCCTTTGGTATTGTCCTGTCCTTTGCAGGACCTTACAGGTTTACGGGTTGTCTTCACGGGAAAGACGCCCCAGGATCTCGTCCACTTGGCCAGCAGCGTTAGGAGGAGTCGGCATCCCGGGTCCCAGCCTCTCCAACTCGGACAGCAGCGAAAGCTGCGGGTGCTGCTGGTGGAGGGCCACGACTATGCGGGTGATGGCCTGCCGGATCGCCTGCTCTCCTTCCGGGAAAGGGGCTCTGCTTGTCGCTCCCGGACACCCCTAACCAGCGTCGCCACGTACTCCAAGAACACATAATAATGCATGAAGGTGCGAGAATGGTCAGCTTTGAGGGTGGGCGGAGAAGACACCCCCAAATCAGTGAACTCTTTCACAATCCTCGAGGACCACGTGTACATCTTGAGCAAGATGTTGTGATCCTCGCGACGGTGAAGCTGGAACTGGTGTTTTTCCTTCTCCAGCGCGCTTTGGTCTCCGCCAGCTCGGCTTGAACCGCCTTAAGCTGGGTAGACTTCTGCTCGTGCTGATCCCAGGCAATTTGCGCCTGTGACTTAGACGCTTCCATTGCCTCGCGGCCTGCTGCCAGTTCTTCGGCCTCAGCCTTCCGGGTAGCTCTCGCCCGAGCTGCGGCTTCGTCCCTGAATGCCACCGCCTCCTTCAGGCGCTGGATCTGCTTCTCCAGCTCTGCCCGATCCGCAAGCGCACCTCCTTGGTCTTCCCCACTGCGAGCAAAGGCCTCCCGCTGCACAGCTATGGTGTGGGCGCTGGACTTTACCTGCCGCCTGAGATCCTCCCTCTCATCCCGGATCCGCTGGGATTCCTGTCTTGCTTGCCGAAGGCGCTTTCGCTCATGCTCAAGATCTCCAGCCAGCCGCCTGAGACGCCTGTCCTGGGATTCGATAATCCTGTCTTTGGCTCGCAAGGCCTCCACGTTTTCTAGCTCAACTTCCTGTCGGGTCCACCCTGCCGCGTTTTCCATCCCCTGCTCCAGGCGGACCTCGTCTTGGAAGGATTTCAGTTGCAACTGCTCCAAGGCTTCGAACTGGGCTTGTTCCTGCTCCTCGAAGTCGCCAAGACGCTGCTGTAGCTCCCACTCTTCGCGAGCTATTCTAAGCTCGCGGGCATGGAGCATCTCCTCGTCCGCAGCTATCCTCGCCTCTCGAGCACGCAAATCCTCCCCGTCACCAGAAGCAGCCTCCGATCGCCTCTCTATCTCGGCGCGAGCAAAGGCAAGGAACTCCCCAGCGCCGGGGAAAGCCCTCGAGAAGCCGGCTTCCCGTGTACCTTCCCTTGACGGGAGAGAAGTTCCACGCGAGGATTGACCGGTCTCAATCCTGCGTTCTAGACGAGATTCCGGGGGCTCCACGTCGAGCCTGCTCCCGGGAGAACCCGCCGCCTCAAGTTCTGCGTCAACAAGCGGCAAGTCAGTCTTCAAGGGCCGTACCACGGCCGCGAAAGGACCATGTCCAGAGCTTCGGGAGGACGTACCCGGAAGCAACGAGGAGCTCGCTGGCGGTCCCGCCGGGGAAGTCATCTCTTGAGTTCGGGGAAGGGGGTCCACGCCGCCATCTCCCTCTTTTCCTGGACGTCACGCTGTAAAGACGGAGTTTCGACAGGAGCCGGGGGCTCCTCCGTGACCGCGACAGAGCTCTCTGCGGTCTCCCCAGCTTCAACGTCGTCTTCGACCCGGCGGCATTTCCTGGAACTTCCGAGTTCCGGGGATTTACGAAGAAAACAAGGCATCACGTCATTGAAGCGTCAGGCAAAGATTCGTCGCCGGGTCGCAAGGACTCTAACTTAATCTCGAGTCCGCTTGGCTCCGGGGACGCTCCAGCTCCTTCCACTCAAAGCACCGGAAGGGATCGGAAACGAAGGCTCTCCTCGGCGCCAACGTCCGCTAGGAGCGGAGGAGGGAGAGCTTCGGAGTCATCTCCCGACTCTGGCTCGTCAAGTGGGTTTGGGTGCGCTGGCTGCTCCGGGAGCATTTCCACCGCTGCACCCTCGACCCTCGTCCGGACCTCCCTCGCCTCTCGGGGAGAGGCAAGGTCCGCATACCCGGCAGGCTCGTCCGGAGCAAGTTCTCCCTCAGCTTCGTTGTCGGATAGCTCAGGACCTTCTGGGGAAACGTCTCCGCCAAACAAGTCAGCAGCTGTAGAAGACCCTTGACCCGGCGCGATCTTCTGCGCTGGAACCGGAAGGGGATCCAGGAATTCAGTGCCAGCAATCCCAAATGCGTTGCATGCCGGCATGCGGGTCCGGGCAACCGCAGCACCTGAGCCATCAAAGAGGGGAAGCACTCCTGGCGGAAGATGAAAAGGAACACCCGGAAGCAGAAAGAGCATCTTGCTTGACCATTCTTTCCACTGTAAGAGGAATCCAATCCTCGGCTGAACCTCCCACAGCGGCTGTGACCTGTGCTGCAGCGGGGCGATTCCTCTTCGGATGAAGTCACCCACAATGGCGGAGCATGTCAGCTTTTGGTCGCGGAGCTCGGTTAGTCTTTCAATGATTGGGGTAAGAGCTGGATCCTGGGAGCTTCTGTCTTTGGAATTGGCCAAACGCTCCGTAGGAAAGGTTGGCGTCAGGAGGTGGGGATTGAAGCCTCCCACTGAAATGAAGTACCAGTTGTGTCTCCACTCTCCCCAGTCCGGTTTAAGCTTCACAACTGGGTATTGGTGCGCCGACGACTTCCTGAGGCGAAAGGTAACCCCGCCGGCTATCCACTTCGACCTTCCTAGGCGGGGAACAAAGAAGTGGCGGAACAAGGCCACCGAAGGCGTTACCCCGATGAATGCCTCGCACACATAGGCAAAGGAGGCCAGAATCAACACCGCATTCGGATGCAAATGAAGCATATGCAGTCCGAACGCCTCCAGGACGGCGAGGAAAAACGATGAAAAGGGGGGCAATAGCCCCATCACCGAGAAGTTGTGGAAGATGACCACTTCATCTTCTCCCTGAAGACCTTCTCCAGGACGGATTACACTTGTTCTCCACCACGGAATTCCAAAGCTATTGCGCGGCGAGCAGGATCCACCTTCTTCTCATCAGCATACGCGCTCGGAGAGAACACAGCCTGCATCACCCTCTTCGGGGGAGGCACGGCGGCGGCGCGAGAGGCTTCAATCGCCGCTTTCTCTGCTACGGATTGCTTCACTTTCCGCACTCCTCCCCTCTCGCGCCTGGGCGCCATGAGCGGCAGAAGAGTGGACTGTCTGAAGTAAGGTCCAGGCGGCCGGAGGAAGAGGGCGGCGCTCGGCGAAGAGGAAGGGTCGGATTCCGGTGGCGGCGACTTGGGGATTTCGGAAGATTTGGGGAACAACTGCCGCAGCACTGCGAGGTGTGACTCATAAGGCTTCCCACGCGTCACGTCGCGACCCCATTACTCCGACTGACGCGGGGATCGAGGGGGCGTTCCGCTTCAAGCGCTCCCTCCCGTTGGATTCAAGATAGACGTTGGCCGTCCGTGCGAACCGCAACGTTCGCCACGACCAAGTCCAAGAGAAACTCGGGGGCTCATCTCTACTTCGCCCTGGCGAGCCCCAGGCAAAGCAGGCAAGGCACCGGGTACCCACTTTGGCCAACTCTTTGGCCATAGCCCCGGCAGCAACTGAAGCAAGAGCCGCCGGGACCATGCCCGGGGGCTACTGTCGCAGCAGTGGAACATGGGGTTCCCCTGATGCTGCCAAAGTGGGTCCTCCGCTGGGGCCCACCAAGAAGATGGACAAGGCAAGGAGTCAAGTACAGCAGATGGGTTAGCCCATCTGCCTCAAGGACACCCGACAAGTTCGACAACAAGTCTCTGCGGCTAAGGACCAGGTGACCTTCCGGGTCACCCCTCGCCCGGAGAACCAGGCAAGACACCCGTGGGTCCGTGCTCCCGGCAGGAGGCCAAGCGCGCCCCCGGGTATCCGTCCGTACCATCGAGAGGAAAGATCGCCAGCTCGCTGGAAGCTGGTCGAAGACTTGGGCGCCAAGATGAAGGCCGCGCCCTGGTGACGTTGCCGCGAGCGTACTTGGTAGGGCGGACAGGCTTTGTCCGTCCCACCTTTTCCAAGGGCGGACGACCACGCCGCCCTCCTCAGAACGCTTGGAGGAGAGAGTGCCACGTCTCCTCCAAGGACCACCGAGGGGTTTTTCCCCCAAGACCCCTCACACCTCTCGCGTGCCCATGTCGGATCCCCTTAGCCTATAAAAGGAGGACCATGGCACCGAAGAGAGAAGGACGAAAACGAGATAGAAGCAAGCTAGAGCTCAGGCAAGACTAGACTAGGGTTCGGAAGGTAGAGAAAGAGGTGATCTCCCCAGGGCAGGATCTGCTCTTCGTCTTCCTCCGGCCGAAACTCTGCCGGGTTCACCCCAGAACACCCTTGTACACCCTACCATGATGAACCTCTCAATCCAGACATGCAGGAGTAGGGCTTTTAGCCTCTGGGCGGCCTGAACCTGGGTAACTCTGTGTGTCCTGCTGTGTTGTTTGATCTCTCCCTCTCGACGAAGAACTTGGCGTCCTTGCTCCCGGGTAAGACGTCTTCCAGCCTCCTTCGCGCCCCGTGCCGAACCTAAAAAGGGGGTATCATCTACTCCCGGTGTCCGTCATCCGAGACACGACACATTGAATGTTGGATTTATTTATTTTTCTATCTCAGAATGTTAACGAAAGCCATCAACAAATCATATGAAGTGGAAGAGAGAAAAGTAAAAGCTAGGAGAAGAGAGAGGGCTACAAGTTGTGACCACAATGGCATTGAACTTTGTTGTCATTTACAAGGATGTGTGCTCAACAATTACATTTCATAAAAAAAATGACAATGGTAAATAATGTTTTTGCCAACTTATGTTGTGCGTAGTCCTTCGTGTTCAGTTTGTAATATTTCAATTTGGGTTGCCCTCGATTGCATTCTGGAAGAACACTGTATTGATGTTTATTAATCAATAAAGTGACGATATTATGCAGAATAAGACATGCACATGTTGGCTAGAATTATTTATTTTACATATGGGTTATATGTAGTTCTTTTAATAATGCAAAAGGAAGAGATATAAAAATGTAGATAGATAGATATACAAATAGATGGATATAAGCAAAGAGAGGGGGACAAGCGGCTTCATAAAAAAGCTTCTGCCAAAACATAATATGAACATTCTTTCATGGACATATTCAAGCAACACTATTTTCTATGATTTTAAATAACTATAATACCACAAAATATCTTATCATTATAATTTTTCAATGTGTTAGATAATCAACAAACCAAGTGAAGGACAAAAGATAAGTCTAGCCGCGCAAAAGCGCGGGTGATGGCGTGTAGTTGATGGGAAAATATTCTGCAGGAAGCTTCGTATCTTCCCTACAACGGCGCCAGAAAGCACTCTTGATGGCCCTTCACGTAGTTACCTGCGTGAAAAAAAATATGGGTTAGGTTGAGACTCCAAGTGCAGAGTGTGTAGTAAGTGGAAGACGTGTTTTCCCCACGAGGGGTGACTCGAGGGTTTAATATCGAACTCTCGGGGAATCAGTAGTGAAGATTTATCTTTCCTATCCTTCTTTTGGTTACCTACAAAACAAAGTAAATGTTTTGGTCCTCAACCTCACCTAGTGGTTGTCAAGCACAAGGTGTGAGAATGATATCAAGATAATATGCAATGCAAACAAGAAATAAATATGCAATGGTGGTAAATAAATATGCAAGGATGGTGGTAGCAATGATAAATGATATTTTTGGGTTTTATATTATGAATGCACAATGTAAAAGTGTTTTTGTATTTTCGGATTTTTAAATGGCAGAAAATGGAAAAGTGGTAAAAGTTGCTGGAAAGGTGTTTCTTATGATTAAAAATGAACCAGGGTTCATGGTTTCATAAATGCACTCTCTCTTTAATAAAGTGGTAGACAATGGAACACTAGAGTTGACATATGAGATTGCAACACAACAGTTTAATGACAAGCTATAATTATATGGGCATCACGTCCTAACATAGAGACCTTTTGGTTATTAGTCTCTCTTATACTCCACCAAGATGCGAACTAAATCATAACACCTCAGTAATTAAGATAACTCAGAGTATAGCAATAAGTATCATGACATGAAGTTAAAACAAGAACATGCTAGATCTAGTCATGGAGTAGTGGCAATGGTCACACCCACATCTTCGGTAGCATGGTATTTATTTTTATCCCTAGTGAGGCAACAAAGTAAGGTAAAACACCCAAGTGGATCGCAAAACTTTCTCTCACGTTCACTGCACTAGCCACCTCCCGTTACTCCAACTAATGCACACGTTCCCCCTCACGCGCTTTCATAAACATGCTTGATCATGACAAGTAAATAAGAACGGGGTACATAATATGCATCTACTTTCATAACTGAAACAAAAAGATTGCAATCTCAAACATATATTAACTCATAAAAGATCCACCACAAAGGTATTACATAGATGACCGTAATCATGTTCAACAGCTCATACGGTACTAATTAGTGAAGCTCGAGAGAGAGAGATACATAAGTTACTTTCACAAACCCATAGTCCAGAGGTGGACTACTCCCTCTTCATCATGGAAACGGTGGAGAAGTCGTTGGAGAAGATGGAGACCACTCCGGCAGCGCCCCGCCGGAGTTTTCCCCCTCCGATCTACAACTCCAGGTCTCTGTTTCGGTGTTTCTGTGTTTCTGCGGCGCTCCTTCCAGAGAACGTTGGGGGACTATTTTTATAGGCGGTTTTATGTCAAAACCGAGTCGGTGGAGGAAAGATCGACGACAACGGAGCTCCGTGGGCCAAAAGGGGGGGGGGTCCCACGCGGCCGATGTACTTGGCCGTGTGGGCCCACTCATCTGGGCCCTCGGGCCTCCGCTTGTTTGCTTCCTTCGCTCCACGCTTTGTTCCTTCCAAAAACTGATGCTCGTAAATTTTTAGGTCATTTGGACGTCGTTTGGGTCCCTGAAACATTAAAATATAGAAATAGGGTTTTCTGCCTGCGCAGGGTTAATTCCATAAAAATAGGAAAATCATGAAATATTCCAAAAAACATTATAAAACAGTGATATAACCCTTATATGATTCCAATATGACTGGAATATAAGTAAAATAATGCAAAGTTCATGTATGCATTTTACATGCATCAGCGGGCCACCCTGCTAGTTTCAATAATTTTAAAAGTAACATACATCACATAATTGCATCATGCAGATTGTATCTCTTAGATAGAATATTTGCATTGGATGCATATCTTCCGGATAGTATCACCTAATCATATATTCGCATGATCATATTTTTTATATGGGACCACACAATCATATCATCCAGATATGATCACAAAATAATATTTTTGACATTAATTTTCCTTTAGGCATGATCATCTGTGGCTATAAGAGATGGCACAGACTATTTGGATGTGTAGTAATTTTGTGGTCACTTAAATTCCTTTGGGACTTCATATTCCTTGAGACATGGGAGTCCTCAAGATTCCAATCTTTCTATGCTTGATATTTCTCATGCTACTCATCTTGGCTCCTGGTAAGTCTTTTTTTCAAATTTTAATAGAAGAACCAAGGAACTTCCTCAATGCATTCTCGATGCATTTGCTAGTCATATGTGAAATAAATATTCCATGCCACCTATTCATACTCCATGCCGCCTATTTATATCTTATTTCCTTGTAGTACACTCTAGAATTTGGTGTTTTCATATGCCATATTGTGTTTTTTGTTTTGTAGACTCTGAAGCCGGGGTTTGCAAAGAGACCAACAAGACCTATACCACTGTTCATTGCTCGGATGATCCCTGTGTTGAGGCTTGCCACAAGGAGGGATTTACTGATGGGGAATGTTTCATAATCATCTTTGTCGTGGGTTTGTCACGTCAGATGTCATGGATGACTTCGTAGGTGTGGGATTACCCGAGTCAATCGTCTCCGAGCTTGGGATCGCAAGAACAAAGATCAACACAGATTTACCCAGGTTCGGCCCTCAATGTGAAGTAAAGACCTACTTCCTGCCTACCCTAGATTGGTATTGATATGATATATGAGGTGTTACAGTGGAGGCGATCCGATCTTGGTACTCGCCGTATGAACTAGGGTTTGAGGGCTTGACCTCGTCTAAGTCCTGCGAGTCCTCTTTATATACACAGAGACTCACCAGGTTACAAAGGAAACTTCCTCCACGAGGAATTTATCTACTGGAACCTACTTGGAGACTAATTAGTCCTCACGTCTTCGAGGATATGTCTTCTAGATTCTTCTCCTTGTGGCGGTGCGATATTGGGCTTGCATTCATGTAGGCCTTTGTTCGTGCGAGTAAAGTAGGTCGCACTTATCAATATGGGCCACGAGTTATTCCACAAAGTATTCCCCCGACATTAGCCCCCAAGATTGGTTAGGACTTTCACGGTGAGGACCTTCTGGTTACTTGAAATGGTTGTTGAGCCGCACTGTGAACGTTCTGGCCAATCTCTGACTGATGCGATTCAAAGCTGCGATTCATTTGTGCAACTCATTCCGCCCGTATGGAATATTCTGTTTCCTTCAATTGCGAACCGTTCCTCATTCTGCGGGCGCAAATTGTTCCGTTGATTTCGGGCACCCCAGTTATAAGCTGTGGCAGCCTAGGTCAATATTCACTTGCCTCTACTTTCACCTCATTCCTAGCTGTGCCGCCTTCTTCCTCAACCGAGCTTAGCCCCCGATCGAATCTCCTCTCGCAATGGCGCCTAAGGCAAAGCCGTCCGAGGATAAGCGCAAGATCTCCTGCAACTGGGAAGGATCCTGGGTGACGGAGGAGGTCCTTGCGGATCTTGCCGTCAAGGGTTTCTTGCCGCCGAAGGAGGACAACGTCTAGCGGGCGCCAGGTAACGAAATCGAGCCGCGCCCCAAGCCCAACAAACTAGTGATGTTCGTGGAACACGTGGAGCGTGGATTCACGCCACCCGGCTCCCTCTTCTTCCGCAATCTGATGCAACGCCTAGGCCTTCGTCTTCACGACATCGGGCCTAACTCAATGCTCCAAGTGAGCAATTATCATGTACTGTGTGAGGACTACCTTGGTGTAGCCCCCAACATTGATCTGTGGCTGGCCTCTTTTTCTTGCAACAGCCAACTTACTTCCAAAGGTGGCGCCTATGTTCAGGTTGGCGCCATCTCCCTGCAACGCCACAGAAATTATGTTCTTCCCAAGCTAGCCCTGGCGAATCGGCCTAGGGCTTGGCAAAAATCTTTCTTCTACTGCCAAGACACTTCGCCGGAGGGCGAAACTCGCCTCCCCTCCTGGTCCAATACCACCTTCGTGCCTACTGAGGCACTGAAGTCCAAACCTCGGGATGCCGCCACATCCTTTATCAACGAGTCACTGATCAAGGTACGTGCCCTGATCGGTCATGGCCTTACTGGCCTTGATCTTTTCTCCAGCTGGACGAAGTGGCGTATCCAACCAGTGAGTCCCCGGCAGCGGTCCTTTCTCGAGTGCTCTGGCACTTGTGCTGATGTTGATCGCATCCGAGCTGCTGACTGGGAACCTGAGGAGTGGGTGGAATTCGTCACCCGTGTGATCAAGGAGAAAAATGTCTCCTTTGACAAGGTGGGGCTTGCCCCTTTTAGTGCTAATAACAAGCCCATCGAGGTAACTTTTCTTCTCTAGACCTTTGTCTTTGTGGCAGAATTGCGTTCCTTTTTATACTAAAATCTACCTTTTTCTGGATCAGGCTGATGAGAACTATTGGTCGCTTCCAGCGACTGATGTAGGCACTGCTGCTCCCAAGCGTGCCACAAGGAAGAAACTGCTGCCCGCTTTAGAGGGCAGTGAG
Organism: Poa pratensis; assembly: GCA_947311845.1. NCBI lineage: Eukaryota > Viridiplantae > Streptophyta > Magnoliopsida > Poales > Poaceae > Poa > Poa pratensis. The sequence continues at coordinate 35,919,956 of CAMZMU010000072.1, forward strand.
ATTGCTGATGTTCCATCTGTTGCTACTGCGACTTCAGATGGTGAGGACACTAAGCTGGAGGAAGACGACAGTCCTGCGCCAGCCGCGAGTCCTCCTGCTGCGGCCGGCCCAACTCCCCGCAGGGCCTCAAAGAGGCTATCCCGAGAGGAGTGATGTCTACGCACGCTTCTATTCTTGTAGACAGTGTTGGGCCTCCAAGTGCAGAGGTTTGTAGAACAGCAGCAAGTTTCCCTTAAGTGAATCACCCAAGGTTTATCTAACTCAGGGAGGTAGAGGTCAAAGATATCCCTCTCAAGCAACCCTGCAATTAAGATACAAGAAGTCTCTTGCGTCCCCAACACACCCAATACACTTGTTAGGTGTATAGGTGCACTAGTACGGCGAAGAGATATTAAAATACAAGTAATATGGATGATTATAAGTGGTAATTGCAATCTGAAATAAAATGGCAGCAAGTAAACATGTATCAGAACTGGTTGTAAACGTTGTTTCAATGCTTGGAATCAAGGCCTAGGGATCATACTTTTCACTAGTGGACACTCTCAACAATAATAATATAATTGAATACATAGATATTTCCTCTTCACTATGCTATAACGAATTATTCTCTCATTGGATAACGAACACCAATCCACTGTGTAGGGCTGCAAGAGCACACCTCAAGGTTGTATTCCACATCTAGGGAACCCCAATGTCACTATGAGCGCCCCAAAATAGAACTAAACAAACACCACAATATCATAGAGACATCCAACACAAAGTATAACTCATGGTAAGTATTCCTGTAATCTTTAGCCTAAGAATCACACACAGTGCGCACACTGTCAACTTCGCACCATGGGACAAAGGTGATTCTGGAGTTTACATTAATAAGACCACTTTGAGTAGCATAATCATAAGGTAATGAAGAGTAACATCTATGGATTCAACTAGATTACAAAGCTCATGATCACATAAGGATCACATCATGGGAGAGAGATAAACCACATAGCTACCGGTAGAGCCCTCAGCCCCGATGAAGAACTACTCCCTCCTCATCATGGGAGGCAGCAACGGTGATGAAGATGGCGGTGGCGTCGATGGAGATGGCTCCGGGGGCAATTCCCCGTCCCTGCAGGGTGCCGAAACAGAGACTTCTGTCCCCCCGAATTAGGGTTTTTGGTGGCGGTGGAGCTACGGAACTCTTCTGGAGAAATTGTCCATTCTTTTAGGGTTTGCACCGCGGAGGAAATATATAGTCCAAAGGGCGTCGCGAGGCGGTGACCGAGGCGGCCACACCACACCACGGCGCGGCCCCCCTCTAGCCGCGTGGGCCCATGGTGTGGGGGCTGTGTGCCTCCCCTGAATTGTGCTTCTGGCTCCCGGAGTCTTCTGTCGTTTTAGAATTTCTGTAATTTTTTCAGATTTTTCTGAGCACTTTCATTTTGGACCTTTTCTGCCATGCACAGACATAATAAACAGAAACTGGCACTGTGGCATCTTGTTAATAGGTTAGTCCAATAAATGTCATAATATGATATAAAGTGCATATAAAACATGTGATATTGATATAGAACAAGCATGGAACATCAAAAATTATAGATAGGTGGCGCCTATGTTTAGGTCGGCGCCATCTCCCTGCAACGCCACAAAAATTATGTTCTTCCCAACCTAGCCCAGGCGAATCGGCCCAGGGCTTGGCAAAAATCTTTCTTCTACTGTCAAGACACTTCGCCGGAGGCCGAAACTCGCCTCCCCTCCTGGTCCAATACCACCTTCGTGCCTACTGAGGCACTGAAGTCCAAACCTCGGGATGCCGCCACATCCTTTATCAACGAGTCACTGATCAAGGTACGTGCCCTGATCGGTCATGGCCTTACTGGCCTTGATCTTCTCTCTAGCTAGACGAAGTGGCGTATCCAACCTGTGAGTCCCCGGCAGCGGTCCTTTCTCGAGTGCTCTGGCACTTGTGCTGATGTTGATCGCATCCGAGCTGCTGACTGGGAACCTGAGGAGTGGGTGGAATTCGTCACCCGTGTGATGAAGGAGAAAAATGTATCCTTTGACAAGGTGGGGCTTGCCCCTTTTAGTGCTAATAACAAGCCATTCGAGGTAACTTTTCTTCTCTAGACCTTTGTCTTTGTGGCAGAATTGCATTCCTTTTTTATACTAAAATCTACCTTTTTCTGGATCAGGCTGATGAGAACTATTGGTTGCTTCCGGCAACTGATGTAGGCACTGCTGCTCCCAAGCGTGCCACAAGGAAGAAACTGCTGCCTGCTTTAGTGGGCAGTGAAATTGCTGATGTTCCATCTGTTGCTACTGCGGCTTCAGATGGTGAGGACATTGAGCTGGAGGAAGACGACAGTCCTGCGCCAGCCACGAGTCCTCCTGCTGCGGCCGGCCCAACTCCCCGCAAGGCCTCAAAGAGGCTATCCCGAGAGGAGCCAGAGCTTAACGCTCTAGAAAATCCCGAGGCCGCCAAGCGTCGCAGGCCTGCTGTGGGCGCGACTCCTTCTGCTACCAAGCGTGTGTTTAGAGCCACTGCTCGGCTGAAGAAGACATGGGACCCAATTCTGGTAACTCTCACTGCCTTGGCATCCTGACTGCACATTATTTTCCTTCCTTTTATTAACACATAGACCTCTGATTGTAGATTCAGGGTTCCAGGGTATGTCGTCGCCGTCAAGTGACGGCCTTATGGCCTCCGTTGCCATTGATCTGTTTCTTCTTTGATGCAAAGGGGAACTTGATACTTCTTGTAGTTGTTATCTTTTGTAGTAACCGCTCGCAAATTATTGCAAACTTCTCCATTGCCATTGATCTGTTTGATCTTCTACCTTGTAGGAGGAATTATACGCCGTTACTGCGGAGAAACATGCCTTGGAGAAGCAATTGCGGGAGGCTCCCTCTGAACTTGAGAGTCTGCACGAGCTCCTTTGCTAACGCGATGCTAAATTGAAGAAAAAAGACGCCAGGATTAGCGATCTTACTGATGAGAGCTATAAACTGTCTGAACAGGCCAATGCCACTGAGCTGCGGCTTAAAGAGGTTGAAAAGAAATCCCAGGAAAGGACGCCATTACTCTAGCCAATGAGGACACGCGGCTAAAGGCTGTTGAGATTGGTCTCCTTGAGAGGAAATTGGCGAAAATATCTGACGCCCATAACCTTGTTCATGCCAAAGTCTGTATCATGACTCAAGAGTTGACTGGTACGTTTTGCAATTCACAGCTGCACTTTTTCTTGGTCACCTGCTTTTGTATGTAGTTGTGCTAACTGATAGCTGCCATGTTGCAGGTGAGGATGCGGCATTGCAGCGTGGTAGTACACAGGAGCAGCTGGAATATATCCGCGAGTTTGCGCGGAAGACTTGCGAGGCCATGAAGCAATTATCTGCTTGCCTCCTGCCAACCAAATCTGTCCCTGCTGATGCTGAAGGACTGTTGAAGAGGCTGCTTAAGGCGCCTCAATACTTTTTGGGCTGGAAGGAATCCTCAGCTCGCTCCGGCGTGGCTCACGTTCTTGCATTGGCCAAGACGTATGATCCGTCATTTGATGTTGCCAAGGTTGCGAAAGGCAGGCCTCCGAAGAAGACAGATGGCACCATTTTGACGCCCTTGGAGTACGCGGCGACGTGGAAGAGCATGCGCGGTCATGCGACTGAGCTCGTGGACGGAGTGGACCTGGCGACCTATCTGGGAAAATATCATTCAGATGGGAAGAGATTTGAGAGGTTACCCACTGCGTCGACCAGTTTGGTGATCCCACAAGAAAAGAACTCCTCTCCAGGTGTTTCCAGCTCTGTAGCCCCCAAGCTGTGACTGATAAGCCTTCCAACGAGCCTGCGGCTGCTCCTTCTGTCAAGCTTGGTAAGCCGCTGTTCCTCCTTCCCATAAGCCAAAAGCTGGGCAAAAGTGAAGAAAAACAATGATATGGTGAACTTAGCCCTTAGTGGCTTGTAATAATTGTTGGAATAATTATGTGTCAGAGACAATGTTATGATTGTTAAGTACTCTTAGCAGTACGGGTTTTGACCAATAGGCTGGTCCTTATGATTTGTCTCGATTGTTCCTTACTTAGGCCCTTGCGCGGCTCAGTATTTCCTAGGGTAAAATGCGTGTTCAGGGTCGAGAGCGGCCATGATAGGCGATCAAGCTCGATTGACACCGCACCCCCAGTACTTAGGCTGCATAATGCAAGTCGCATCCAAGTGAAGGCTGAGTATAATCACGATAAATGCCACTCGTTTGGCGATTCCAAGGTAATAGGTCGCGCTCATAAAGCTGCTGCACCCCAAGGAACCAATGATTAGAAAATAAAAGACTCACAACTCAATTGGTAATTTGAGGCAAAACGACAACCGCCTACATAGTAGGGGTGCCGGCTTTATTTCAGAATCATTATATGATACATAGGGTCCGTCGCGCCTAGGTGGCGACCAGATGTGATACAGATGGGGTTGGATCGCGCCTAGGTGGCGATCCCTTGTGATACATGGGGTCGGTCGCGCCTAGGTGGCGACCAGATGTGATACAGGTGGGGTCGGTCGCGCCTAGGTGGCGACCAGAGTTTTGATGCATAGGTTACGGCCGTGCCTAGGTGGCGGCTGGTTTTTGATACATGGGTTGATCGCGCCTAGGTGGCGATCAGATTTACGGCCTCGCCTGGGTGGCGGCCAGTTTTTTATGCATATGGTACGGTCGCGCCTAGGTGGCGACCAGTATTGAACTTTGAGCCCTGAGTGGCCAGCTTGGTACTGTGAACCCTTGGTGGTTCTGTTGCGGTCGCTGATGGCGACTCGCGATGTTTGGGATATACCCTTATTGCCGATGGCCTGTAGCTCTTACTTTCCTCGCCTCCCTTGCGGCTGTAATCTGAAGCCGCAGGTCGGGCAGGTGCCTTTTGGCCTCCACGATGTCATCAAAATTTTGCTGCGGTTCGCGAACGGGCACGCTCTCTGCGACGCAAGCAGCTCTAGCCATGGCCCTGTCGCCTTCTTCGCATTCTTGTGCTATCTTTTTATCGCCATTGATAGTAATGACTCCCTTGGGACCTAGCATCTCTAAATTTAGGTACACGTAGCATGGCCTAGCCATGAATTTTGCCAACGCTTCTCTGCCGAACAGCGCGTGATATGGGCTCTGGAAGTCTACAACTTCGAACCAGATGTACTCGCTTCTGAAGTTGCTTTGCGTCCCGAAGGCGACTTCCAGGTTGATTCGCCCTAATGGTTGGGCTGATACGCCTGGCACGACACCGTGGAATGTTGTCCTGGACGGATGCAGCTGCTTTTCTTGGAGATTCATTCTCTTGAAAGTCTCATAGTATAATATGTTGATGCTGCTGCCTCCATCCATCAGTACTTTGCTTAATTTGTATCCTGCGACTTGAGGGGCGACCACAAGCGCGAGCTTGCCTCCTTCGTTTATTTCTCCGGGGTGATCTTCGCGGCTCCAAACTACTGGCTGCTCGGACCACTTCAGCCATTGTGGTATGGCTGGCACTACGGCGTTAACAGCTTGGTTGCGTCGTCACAGTTTTTGCTCCCCCCTTGAGGTATTAACCACAATTGTGTGATATTGACCCAGCTGTTTTGGGAACTGCGGCTGGTCTGGCTGTGGGTTTGGGGCAGCATTGTTGTTGCCTCCGCCGTGGTTGCCTCCCTCATTGTTCTGATGGTTGTTATTCCGATTGAGTGGCTGCTCATCCTTCCACTTTTTTTAATGATAGCACTGCGCCTTTGTGTGGTTGGGTGGTTTTCCATCCTTTCCCACATGGATGTCACAGGGGCGGTTGAAAACCTCTTCCGGGTTAACTGGGTGGAAATTTCTTCCTCTGCCGCTGCTTTGCTTGTAACGAGTGTTCGTGTTTGCGACTAATCCCGAGTTTCCTTCATCGCTCTTGCGCTTGTTATAACTCGCATTACTATTGCTAGCTTGCTGCTGTTGAGGCTTGCTGCTGCTCTTTTTTCCTTTGCCAGCAGTTTCCTCTTCTTCTCCGTCAGATGCATCCTTGGTCTTATCCGAGCTGGCGTACTTGTTAGCCGCTGCCATCACCTCGCTAAGGCTCTTGACTTTGTCCTTCATGCGACCTAGTTTATGGACCAGCGGCTCGAACTTGCAATTTTTCTCCATAACCAGGACAGCTGAGCTTGGAGGTATATTATCCGAGGAGTGTATAATTTCTGCCACCCTCCTCATCCAGTGGCGACTCGACTCGCCTTCCTTCTGCACGCAGCGCTCAAGATCTTCTATACTGCAGAGTCGCTTGCATGTTCCTTGGAAATTCTTGACGAAAGCTTCCTACATCTCGTCCCAAGAGTTTATTGAATTTGGTGGCAAGTTCTGTAACCAGATGTGGGCTACGCCTTCTAACATCATATTTAAGTACCGGGCACAGATCTCTTCGGATGCGTTGAGTATGCTCATGCCCATCTCATAGTTGTTGAGCCAAGTGACTCGATCCATGCTTGCGTTGTAATTTGCGACCTTGCGAGGTCCTTTAAAGTCTGCAGGAAACAGTTCAAACCTAATCCGCTCATTGAAACAGACTGGGCCTTTGAGTTGTGACGATAAGTTGGACGGAGCTGCCTCCCTGCCGGATTGACCACCGTATGAAGCTGCACAACTTCTGCGAGTTGGACTTGCTGTGGTTGATTTTGCACCGCCGGCTGGTTTTCTCTTTGTCGCCTCGCTGAACTTGAAGTCGCGACTTGCGGCGACTCAGCATGGATGCTTCTTTCCGCCGTGACTCTACTGTTATAGGGATTGGCGTGCAGCCGTCCCGCATGTTCAGACATTGACGAGGGGTAGACTCATCAAGACCCATGGTTAAGGTCCCTAGGTTATGAATATGGGGGAGAGAACGTGGTAGAGCTGGAAGTATCGTCGGCTGACAAGCAGGGCAAAGATTTTACCCAGGTTCAGGGCCCTCGTGTGGAGGTAACACCCCTACGTCCTGCCTGTCTGTTATTGCTTTGTGAATATGATGGTTACAAGAGTCCCGGCGAGATGTCGATCTCGCTAGGGTTTTGGTGGCTCTGAAAGTACGTGGTCTGGTTCGATGGCCCTCCCAGTCCTTAAATAATAGGCTGGGTCTCGGGTGTTCGTAACCGACTCGATTTACAAGTAAGGAAACTCTAAACCGACTATTGCTTCGCCAAACTTGGAGGATACTCCATCTTCGTGGGCCTCCCTTCATGGGCTTCATGTAGGCTCTGATAGTTGGGCCTAGTCGATACGTGCACCAGGTACCCTCATGGTAGGGTACCCGATAGGCATACCCATGTCAGTAGCCCCCGAGTACTTGTCTGATTCGAAGAGTCGGGCATGGACTCATACATCATGCATTATATTTTTACATCTGTATTTAGAATTCTTATGAAATAGCACATGTTGGCTATGTCGAGTGTTTCATCGACTATGAGTTTTTGCTTATGATAGTCAAGGGATATTAGCTTAGCAGGCCCGGCACACACGACGGATCGGGGCCAGTTAACTACCATTTGTGGCAAAACCATACTAGCTTTCAATCAAACTCGAGTCCCCGGACTCGAATCTGGAACAAACTGGACAGACTCGAAACGGCCGTTGAGGTCTTACGGAATCGAACTGCAGTATAATTTTGAATCAACCCAACGCGTCCGTCGGGGATAATTCATCATGTCTGCTGACACGGAAAATTTAAGGATAACGCTGCTGGAGCGGTCCTTAGCCCAGCTCGACTGATCGGGGGTCTTACCTTTGCACTATGCATGCAGCATCCAAGGATCGTCGGATCAACTCGGGAATATTTTGAGTGTGATTTTGCTTATGAACTTAGTCGAATGTTTCGTCGACTGACACTTTTGCCATTATTCTATCGGGTGCGCGACAGCGCTCCCGATGGGAGTAGCCCCCGAGATTGTGCTTTATTGCTTGCAATGGAGGATAATCTCAAAATCTTTTACCCTGCACATTTTAGTCAAAGAAATTTTTTGATACGCTCCCGATGGGAGTACGATGCTGCAGTCGAAAGAATTTCGACTGGCCTCTATGACCTTTGCTAAAAACCAACCGAGACTTATGCGAGAGACCACCCGAAGATATCATCGAGTGACTTTTATGCCAGTTGTGAAAGAGAGAACAACGTCAGCAATGACGCATTTTGCGACTGCTATCTCTGACAAGCGGTGGCGTGCTTGGAGAGGCTTTGATAAGACGTGACCCTTTTTGTGGGCCCGTTTTGCAGAGCTGACCAGGGATGACGCCGCGTGGACTTGATTTGACCGTTCTGGCGCGATTTTCACGGGGCGTGATGATGGTTTCCTGGATTCTCGTGCGTAGTGGGCGGAGTGGCCGGCGACGGTTGCTCTCCGTGGCTGCCACGTGTATGGCCAGATTTCGCGCGGAGCGTATGCTTTGTTTTGACGGTTGCGATCGTTTTGCGATCTGTGGTAAATAGGGAGACGGCGCTGGCAGAATTTTTTACTTGCCATTTGCCTCTTTGCGCCGCCCCTCGTCTCATCTTCTCCTCGCGCCCACCTCCATTGCTCTGCGCCCAAGCTCTCTTCTCCACCCTCTCCATCGTTGCAATGGCGAAAGGTGGAGGCTCCAAGCGTGGTGCCGCCGCCGCTGCCGCGACCGATGCGGCCAAGGGCAAGAAGACTGTGGCGGGTACATCTGCGTCCGCCGCGCTGAAGAAGGGCAGCGGGGACTGGGCGAAGTCCACCGTCAAGGACGCCCATCTGCTCAAGCTCCGCGAGCAGGGATATCTGCCTCCCGCGGAGCAACTCGCCGTCCGCGCTCCATCGCCCAAGGAGGTATGCCCCGAACCACGCGCCAACGAGCGCGTTTGCTTTGCGGAGTTTGTGTCCAGGGGCTTCTCGCTTCCCCTCCACGACTTTGTTCGTGGCCTCCTTTATGCCTACGGGGTGCAGATCCACGATCTCACCCCGAACGGTATTATGCATATTGCGTGCTTTATCACGCTATGCGAGTGCTTCCTTGGCGTCGCACCCAGCTGGGCGCTATGGAAGACCATATTCATGGTGCGACCCAACAGAGGAGGTGGTCGCACCTACCCCGTGGGCGGCTGCGGCATCCAGGTGCGCAGCGACACCCGCTATTTCCGCCTGAAGACCGTCGACTCCGCGCAAGGCTGGAGGAAAGGGTGGTTTTATGCGAGTGTCGAGCAAGACGGAGTCGCCACCTTCTCGACTGCGGCTTACGTCAGGACCAAGGCGTGGGATCACCAGCTCTCAGCCGAAGAAATGGAGGAAGCACGCCCTTTGCTGACTCGAATCGACGGACTGCTGGACAAGGTCACAGGCATTCATTTGATGCCACCTTTGTGAAGAGGCGGGTGTGGCCACTCCGTGCCCGAGCGCACCCCATGTGGGAGTTGAGGGCGCGAGTGACTCCACTCGGATGAGCCCAGAGGAACTGTCAAGGAACGAGCTTGTGACGCACGTGCGCCACATCACCAGCCTGACGACAGCCGACCCTTGCAACATCGATTGTCCCGTTACGCCATACGGGACGGAAAACCCTTTGCTTGAGGTATGTCTGTAGTTTAATAGTTTGCCACTCGTAGTTTCTACGATATGTGTTTTTTGATTCTGACTTTGCAATTTGTGATGTATGCTATGCAGGGTCACTCGACTGCTGCCTCCCTTCCTCCTCTGCCTGAAAATGGCGAGACTGAAGAAACACAGGCACAGGTGGTGGACCCGAAAGGGGATCAGTCGCCCATCCCTTCTGCCACCACTTCACATGTGGAGGAGGTCGAGGAGGAAGCAGCAGAAGAGGTCCAATCTGAAGACAAGGCCACCTCTGACCAAGAAGTCGATACCGCGCCACCGAAGCGGCGTCGACTGGCCAAGAAGGCGCCTTCTGCTGTGAGTTCACCCGCGAGGGGCAGGGCTTGGAGGATGACGAGGAATCAGGCTCACCACCTGTTTTCCAAGCCGCTCCTTTGCGTGCGTGCTCAACAAGCTCAACTCTTCCTCTTCAGTCGAGTGGTACCCCAGCCTTTGGGGGACCAATTTTTGGCGACTCCGAAGATGAGGAAGATGAGGAGCACAGGTATGTGTTTTTTGAGTATGATATGAGAATTTTGTGCTGTCACATATTTGTGCTGACCGTCTTTTTGCTTTGTTGTGTTGCCACAGCGCTGAAAACAATCAGCCTGGGACTCCTCCAGTCGAGAATGTTCCAACCCTGGAGCACTCGAATTCTGCACCGACTGGAAACGAGGCTGCCCAGCCAATGGCCACTGATGCTGTCTGAACAGCCAAGGCGGCAACTCCAGATGTCGGGACATCAGTCGCGGCTCCTGAGCCGTGGATGAACCACGTAAGTAGCTTTTTGCTTGACCCGTTTAGTTAGGTCTGTGAGAGTTTGAATTTTTGCTGAATTCGTGCTGCAGCCCTTCTACCACACCTTGGCAGATTCGCCAAGGCTTATGTCCAGGTGGAGCAGGAGAGGGACACCATGCGCGCCGAGCTAGAGCGGCTCAGTCGTGAGTTCTCCTTTTTGCTTTTGTTTTGCGAATTTCTTTTTGCAATGCTTGATTTTGTCGAGTATTGAATGCACGTGATTTTGCTGGGCCAGGCGAGAAGAAGGAGCTGGAAGATGCACTCGCCGCGCAGCGCGAAGAGTCGAAGAAAGAGCTGGCTGCCGCCACCAACTCAGCCGCTGCACGCGAGCGAGGATATGCTGACCAGCTCGCGGCACTCGCGCAGGCCATGGGAGGTGAGTAATCTTTTCTCCTTTTGATATGACGATATAACTGTCGAGTGTCAAAATGACTTTTGCCTTTTTGAATTGTGCAGAAGCTGTTGGCGCACCGGCCTCTGCGGACGTGGCGAGTGACGATCTTTCGCTGGAACAGGCTGTGGGCGGCTTAGGCGCCTATGCAACCAGGCGAAAGAGCACTCGCCAAATCGACGAGCACACTTGGCGCTGTATACAAGGTGGTGTTCCCGACTGGCGTAGTGCCGTCGACGGTGGATGACTTCGCCGACGTGTTTGGCCCCGGGACGTCCACCATGGCGGGTTTCGCTCGCGCCAACACGGTACGCGGATCCGAGTCCACCATCAAGCTTCTTATGGGACATGGGATAGATTGCGACTATGAGGCAGCACTGTCTGCGTTCCCTCGGAAGCCAGATGGGAAGCCCATTTCTCTGAAGGGGGTGAGCGGAGCCGCCGCGCGACTGGCCGAGGTTTTTATGACACCATGGAGCGCCGGGCACTCGAGACTGCCAATCGTCTGCTTAGGAAATCGAATCTTAGGTTTAGGGTAGCTGTACCCTTTTGTTTTATGCCTTGTAATGATACCTTCTGAACTGCGCGAGTCTGCGCTTTGTTTGTGCTACCTTGTTTATGCAAACAGTCTTTTGCTAATGTCTTTCACTCGAAGAGTTGTATGCTTATGACATGAGTTTTAGCTTCTGACACAAACTTTGTGTTTGTGATTATGCTCTTTGAACAGTCACGAGAACCTGCTACTGCGACTAGTTCCTCGCAGGCTCCAATCACCACCCGATCCCAGGGTCATTGGTAAATGATGCCAAGGTGATGGAGTATATGAAGGCCAAATTTGTGAGAATGGAGCAAGATCTGAAGGACGCCCAGGCTGAGCTGAATCGATTGAGGGCGAGACCCGCGTTGGCCACCCAACGCGAGGAATATGTGCTCGGGGAGATGGATCTTGTGAACAGGCAACTCGAGTGTAAGTTCGAGTCTTGCTCTGTTTACAAGCTTTTTGCGTAGCTATTGTCCTTTTGATCTGACTGGTGCGCCCGTGTTTGTAGGCTTTGTCGACAACTTCCAGGCTGAAAAGATTCGCGTGGAAGGGCGTCTGGATAGCGTGGTTGACGACCCTACGACTGGGCGTCAACACTTTTGGCTTGATAGGTACCATGCCCGCATACTCGCCACCCTGAAGGATCGCGTCTGGCGAAGTGCTGAACTGCTGGAGTTATGCCGGGCAGCGTTTATTCGCCTGAACGAGACTCTTTTTCCTGCGGGGCCACAACCACAAGGGATTCGTGCTTTGTTGAACATCTTCCGTCAAACAAATCCCATTCGAGAGTTGCTGTCTCAGAGACTTGTGATTGGAGCCAACGCTGCAATGGCGTATATGCGTAGTCGAAAACCAAGGTTGGTGTTGCGGACACCTGCAGCCGGAGAGGTTCTCGAACAAAAGACCTGGATGACACGATCCAAGCTGCGGAGACACTAATCGAGTGCACTCGCGAACAGCTTTGCGGTCCCGAGCTGCCCGTAAAGGACGAGCCTGAGGATTAGAATAGTTTGCGAGTGCAATTTTTGTATAGGGGGCAGCCCCCGAGTGTAATTTTTGACTCTTTGTATATTGTATAGTTTGTATACTTTGATTTTTTGTCGAGCCCCCGAGTCAGTCGAGCGGGGTTTGTGAAATATGTGTTGGTTGTGAACCAATGACTGTGCAGCCCCCGAGTATTCGAGTGCGGCTGCAGAGTTTTTGTGTTTTTGTTTGGATCCTTGTTACGCAGCCCCCGAGCATTCGGGTGCGGCTAAGGCATTGTGTTTCTGCAAGAGCGAGAGCTCATTTGATCGATAACACAGCCCCGAGGGTTTCGGGTGCGGTTAAGGTATGAATTATGCGGGTAGTAGCCACAAAGAAGTCGAAGGAACATTGATTTTATTCCTCTTTTGAATGTTAGGCTGCAGGCCGCCTCATTAAAAACCTTCCAGTCCCCTTAGGTACCCTGGTAAGGAAAAGAGCGCGTCTGAAACCTGCAGCCATCCGACATATAGCCTATTACATTGTATGACTGTGAGCACTTTATGCGTAGAAACGGCGCAGATGCGCAACGTTCCAAGGATTATGAGAGAGTTCGCCTGTCTTCGCGTGCTTCAGTCGATATGCGCCTCCACCAAGGACCTCCGTGATGATGAAGGGACCTTCCCATGGGGAAGCGAGCTTGTGCACCTTCTTTTGCTTCAGTCGAAGAACCAGGTCCCAACGACGAAGGACCTGGTTCGCAGTCGACGGCTATGGTAGTTGCGGAGATCTGCTGGTAAACAGCTGTGCGGGCCAAGGCCGTGTCTCGCGCTCATCGAGCAAGTCGACTGCGTCTTCGAGTGCTTCTTCGCGTCTTCTTCATTGTATGCTTCAACTCGTGGCGCATTGAACCTTACATCTGATGGCAGAATTGCCTCTGCACCATAGACCATGAAGAATGGGGTGAACTGCGTAGAAGTGTTGGGAGTTGTGCGTAGGCTCCATAGCACAGATGGTAGTTCTTCGACCCAAGCACCCGCAGCTCTTTTGAGTGGCACCAGGAGGCGCTTCTTGATCCCACTCGTCACAAGTCCGTTGGCCTTTTCGACTTGGCCATTGGATTGTGGATGTGCCACGGATGCGTAGTTGAGCGTAATGTCCTGCTCTTTGCAGAAGGTTTTGAACTCCTCAGCCGTGAAGTTTGTGCCGTTATCAGTGATGATACTGTTTGGGACACCGAAGCGGTAGATGATGCTCTTTATGAAGTTGACTGCCGTAGTAGCAGTCGAATTTGTGATGGGGACCGCCTCGATCCACTTTGTGAACTTGTCGACTGCCACCAGTAGGTGAGTATGCCCGCCATGCGATGATTTTTTGAGTGGCCCAACCATATCGAGCCCCCATTGGGCGAAAGGCCAGGCCAGCGGTATAGTCTTCAACGCCGATGCGGGTGCGTGCGGCCTTGTTGCGAATTTCTGGCAGCCGACGCACCTTTTGACTATGTCCTCCGCGTCTTTGAGTGCTGTAGGCCAGTAAAACCCTGCGCGAAAGGCTTTGGCTACGAGTGATCGACTGCTGGCGTGATGCCCACAGGTACCTGCATGAATGTCTCGAAGTATGGCTTGGCCATCTTCGAATGCGATGCATCTTTGGAACATACCTGATATGCTGCGCTTGTATAACTCGCCGTTGATAACGGTGTATGCTTTTGATCTTCGAGTCACGCGTCGGGACTCGGTTATGTCATCTGGTAGCTCGCCACGGAGTATGTAAGCCAGAAAAGGTTGAGTCCAGTTGGCTCAATGAGAAATACCTCGACTGGGGGGTCCTCTGTGCTAGGCACTTTGCTTTTGGGTGGCGTAGTCGACGGAGGAGGCTCTCGTTTCTCCTTGATAGATCTGTGTTCGATGCGCTCGAGGAAGACACCAGGTGGAATTTGTGCGCCAGTTGAGCCAAGATTGGCTAGCATGTCTGCTTCTTCGTTACTTTCCCTTCCTATGTGCCTCAACTCGCAGCCCTCGAAGCTGCCCTCCAGTGTGTTGTACAGGTCGCGATAAGCGATCATGTTGTCCGCGATTGCGTCGCAGGCCTTCATTGTTTGCTGCACCACGAGATTGGAGTCGCCGTAGATCATCAATCGAGTGCACCCAAGTGCTTTTGCCATCCGCATGCCATGGATCAGGCCTCGTATTCAGCCTCGTTATTGGAGGGTAGTTTGAATCCCATCTGCAAAACATAACGTAGCTTGTCCCCTTTTGGTGATATGAGGATGACGCCTGCGCCTGCGCCTTCGTGTTTCTTGGACCCATCGAAGTACATGGTCCAGGAATTGGACACGTCTGGTGCTCCAGGTAATTGGGCCTCTATCCACTCGGTTGTGAAGTCGGGTAGGACTTGTGCTTTGATAGCCTTCGGGTGCTCGTACTTGATGTCTCTTGGAGCCAGCTCGATGAGCCATTTTGCGACTCGACCCGTTGCATTGGGGTTTGTGAGGATATCACCGATTGCTGAGTTACTTACCACGGTGATCGGGTGCTCGGTGAAGTAGTGTGTCAACTTCCTTGAGGACATGAATACAGCGTATGCCAGCTTTTGATAGTGCGGGTACCGCTGTTTTGATATGGAGAGAACCTCGCTTAGGTAGTAGACTGGACGTTGTATGCTTTGGATGTGCCCCTCCTCCATGCGTTCGACTACCAGTACGGTGCTCACCACCCTGTTTGTAGCCGAGACATACAGGTAGAGTGGTTCCCGTTCCTTAGGTGCGACGAGGATCGGAGGGCTTGTGAGGATCCGCTTGAGATCTGTGAAGGCTGCTTCAGCTTCTGGCGTCCACTCGAACTTGTCCGCCTTCTTCATCAGTCGATAGAATGGTAAGCCTTTTCACCCAGTTTGCTGATGAATCGACTGAGCGCTGCTACTCGTCCTGCTAGTTTCTGCACATCATGAAGCTTTGAAGGCCTTTGCATTGTGAGGATGGCCTGTATTTTCTCCGGGTCTGCTTCGATTCCACGGGCAGAGACTAGGTACCCTAGGAGCTGCCCGGCTGGAACGCCGAACGTACACTTCTTAGGATTGAGCTTGATATGGAAGCGTTTGAGGTTTGCGAACGTCTCCCTCAAATCGTCGAGTAGTGTGTGTTCTTCCCTTGTGGTAATGACAATGTCATCCACGTAGACCTGGACGTTGCGTCCGATTTGCTTTTTGAGGCAGTCCTGCATCATGCGCTGGTATGTTGCACCCGCGTTTTTGAGCCCAAAGGGCATAGTTGTGTAGCAGTAGACCCCGAGTGGGGTTATGAACGCCGTTTTTTCTTCGTCTTCTTGCTTCATCCTTATCTGGTGATAACCTGAGTAAGCATCCAGAAAGGAGAGTCGTGCGCATCCGGCGGTGGAGTCGACGATCTGGTCGATTCGGGGTAGCGGGAAGTGATCCTTTGGACAGCACTTGTTCAGCGCTGTGAAGTCCACGCACATCCGAAGGATGTCTGTATGCTTCTTTTCTACGAGTACGGGGTTGGCCACCCATTGTGATTTCTTGATTTCCCTAATGAATCCTGCTGCGAGTAACCGGTCGACTTCAGATTCGACTGCGGTTCGCTTTGGGCCGGAGATTCGACGCATCGTTTGCTTGACTGGCTTTGCATCTGGAAACAATTGGAGAGAGTGCTCGGCGAATTCCCTGGGAATACCTGGCATGTCGGCTGGACACCACGCAAATATTTCCCAGTTCTCACGGAGGAATTCGACGAGCGCGCCTTCCTATGCGATAGGCAGGCTCGAAGATATGTTGACTGTCTTGGACGGATCGGTCGGGTGCACCTGATGCGACCTTGTGTCATTTGTAGCATTGAAGGATCTGTCGACTGCCAACTTCTTATGCTCTGGAAGGAGTGTGCGGTCGTTGGTAATCGCCAAGTCGGCGAGTGATTCTTCCACCCCGAACATCTCGGAGATTTTGCTGAACTCGCGGTCGCAAGCATCGGACCTTTGAAAGTTTCCACGGACAGTGATGACTCCCTTTGGTCCTGGCATCTTCAGCGTGAGGTACGCATAGTGTGGCACCGCCATGAATCGAGCAAACGTCGGGCGACCAAGAATAGCATGGTATTGTGATTTCCAGTCGACGACCTCGAACTCAATCGACTCTGTCCTGAAGTGGCTTTTGTCCCCGAACGTAACGTCGAGTTGTATGGTGCCTTCTGGGCTAATTGCTTTGCCAGGAACAATACCGTGGAAGGTATTTGAAGATTTTGGGAGGTTTTCGACTGACCTGTTCATTTTGCGGAGCGTGTCCGCGAAGATGATGTTTATGCCGCTGCCTCCATCCATGAAGACCTTGGTCATGGCGTAGCCTCCTATTTGCGCGTCGAGTACCAGAGCCGCGTGCCCTGGTCGAACTACAGCTGGGGGATGATCCTCTCGACTGAAGCTTATGATGGTTTCCGATCCCTTCAGAAATTGGCACGGCAGGAGGTGCCATGACAGCCATGTTCACTGTCGAGTGATTAGCTTTTGCTGCCTGTTGGAGGGGCGACCCTTTTGTATCATGTACATCTGCCCGTGGGGCTGTGGATATTGATCATCTTCCGCCCGTAGTACGGGTTGTATGGCACCTGCGAGGTTTGCGCCTGGAGCAGGCTGTGGTGGTGGTTGCGGTGGCGGCTGTGGCGCCATGAGAGCGGGCACAGCGTTCGGCTGTGGTGCGGGTGCAGGCGTGGGCTGAGCAGGTGCTGGGCCGTACCTTTTGAGTCGTATCATGTAGTCAGTCGCCATTTGGTCGAATTCCCTGCAGTTCCTTAGGGTGTGATTGGAGCGTAGTTTTCCGTCGTCCCCCTTGAAGAGGTGGAATCTGCACCAGTCGTCCATCTTTTCCTCGAATGACCGCTCGGGTTTTGCGTCGCTGCGTTTGCGCCATTCTTGCCTTTTGTAGCTGTCGCTCCGCTGCTCGCGATCTCGACTGTCCCGTCGATCATCCGAGCGTCGATTGCTTCTATCTTGGTCTCCCGGGTTGTGTGTATCCAGCCGCCATGAACTCGGGTCTGTTATCGTCGTAAGGACGTTTGGAACGTTTGCGCCTGCGATCTTCTCTGTATGAATCTCTGCGGCCTCGACTGCCGCTTTCGTAGTTGTCGCGTGTTGGGGAAGCACGGGATCTGCGTACAGAATCCTCTCCATCTGCCCACTCAGTCGCAACTTTGATGAGGTCAGCCAGGGAGGTTGGCTTTTCACGACCAAGTGCCTCTTTGAAGTCCTTCCTGGCGAGACCTTGTATGAAGGCATCCATGGCCCTGTCTTCTGACACTTTGCCAACCGAATTGCGTATTTCGGTCCACCGCCGTATGTATGATCTCAACGACTCGTCTGATCGTTGAGTGCATGTCCTTAATTCTCGAATGTCTTCGGGCGCTCACACAGAGGCTCGAAGTTTTTGATGAAGTCTCTGCGGAAATCGTCCCACGAGTCGTATGATGATGGAGGGAGCGACTTGAGCCAGTCGCGGGCAGTTCCTTCGAGCATAAGTCGTATGTACTGCATCGCCGTGGTGTTCGTGCCACGCTGGCATGCCACGGCGAGTCTGTAATCTTCTAACCACCCAGAAGGTTCTTGGCGACCGTTGTACTTGGGTTGTTCGCCTGTCAACTTGAACCTTTGGGCATCCGCGTCTCACGGATGCGTCGAGTGAAGCACAATGCTCCGCATGGCTCTGGTTCACGATCAGAGTATGAATCGCTGCTATAGGATCTTCGAGATCTGCTTCTGCTGGACCTGTGCCGGCGCGTGCTTCTCCTTCCTTCATCCGAGTGGTGGCTGCGACCACTGCGATGATGTGCTGCGTGTCGTGAGTCGACTATGTCGCGATCGCGATTCCTTGCTGGAGTTTTGTCTTCTGGCTGTATAGCCTGTGCCGCTAGAGCTAGCGATTTGAGTTGTTGGCGATGCAGGGCTGCGTTAGGGTCATTCGCCGGAGGTTGCATTGCCTTGAGGTAAGCACCTACGGAGAATAATGCACCCGCAGCAGTTTTGGGCACTGGGATTCCGTTAGCGTCCTCTGTCATGAACGACAGGTTACGGGTGATTGCTACCCTTTCATGTTCTGGAAGGCTTGCCAACCGCGACCTAGGTCGTGGGGTTGGTTGCATTGTGGACCCGAGGGATTGCTCCCTTCTTCGGGCACTCGAGAGGCTGGCTTGCCTTTTGCGCTCCTCGAGCGTCGCTCGGTAGTTTTGCAGTCGAATTGACTCCTGCCAGTTGAAGTACTGGAAGGTCAACATCTCCTCTGGGGTGGAATTTGGTGGCATCATTGTGCACTCCTTTATGACTTTATCTGCTTTTGCTGCCATCTCCTCCGTGATTGTCAAGGTTGTGACCCCATCCGGCATGGTTACCGTGCATGGGAATTGTGCAGGCCTGCGAGCGGCTGCGTCTGCGGATGATTCTGCGGTGAAGGCCACGTAGACCTGATGGGGCGTGACCCGAGGACAGGTGTATGTGCTGTCGATTCCAGTCATGGACTCGACGTCGCCGTCGAGGCTCATGTCAGAGCCAGTATGTTCATCGAGTAGATCTTCGAGGCGAATCTCGTTGTCGCGTGCTCATCGCCTATGCTCATCTCGGTGTTGGCGAGCCATTATGGATTCTGAGTCGAGGTTGGTGTTGGTGAAGATCTCCGAGTCGACGTTGCTGTCGTTATGAATCGCGGGCTCGTAGAAGTCATCGAGGGAGATCCCGCAGTCGAAACTCGTCGAGTGGTAGGTTGAAGTCGACGTTGCTTGTGCGGTATGCTGATTCTGCCTCCTCGCCTTGGAGTTCCGTCATCATGAACCTGTCGATCTCGCCGGTCGACATGGTTGTTGCGGGCGAGCAGGCTTCAGGAATCGACGACGGGGCGAGCGCAGTCGACGGAGCCTCGAGTGCGCCAGCGCCAGTTGTTGCGGATCTGTCGAGTCCTGCGTGCCAAGATTGTTTACGAAAAAATTGAATGCTCCAACAGTTAAGCTCAAACCTGATTCAAGGCCAGAAAACGCCTCCTGAAGCTCTGGCGAGTGCGGATTGAAATTCATTGGAAGAGCAGATGCGCTTTTTGCAGGTGAAGCGGGCAGGCGCCGCTTTTCGAGTGGATCGGCGAGTCGCCGTGTGTCGCCTGGATCGGCGAGTTGCTGTTTGCTGACATGGCCGGCGAGTTGCCGTTTGCAGATGAGATCGGCGAGTTGCCGTTTGCTGGTGTGATCGGCGATTTGCCGTTTGCTGTTGGGACCGGCGAAACTTCGAGTCCAGCGCTATTCTTTCCCACAGACGGCGCCACTTGACGAGGGGTAGACTCATCAAGACCCATGGTTAAGGTCCCTAGGTTATGAATATGGGGGAGAGAACGTGGTAGAGCTGGAAGTATCGTCGGCTGACAAGCAGGGCAAAGATTTTACCCAGGTTCAGGGCCCTCGTGTGGAGGTAACACCCCTACGTCCTGCCTGTCTGTTATTGCTTTGTGAATATGATGGTTACAAGAGTCCCGGCGAGATGTCGATCTCGCTAGGGTTTTGGTGGCTCTGAAAGTACGTGGTCTGGTTCGATGGCCCTCCCAGTCCTTAAATAATAGGCTGGGTCTCGGGTGTTCGTAACCGACTCGATTTACAAGTAAGGAAACTCTAAACCGACTATTGCTTCGCCAAACTTGGAGGATACTCCATCTTCGTGGGCCTCCCTTCATGGGCTTCATGTAGGCTCTGATAGTTGGGCCTAGTCGATACGTGCACCAGGTACCCTCATGGTAGGGTACCCGATAGGCATACCCATGTCAGA